>VZTQ01005464.1:0-37360 GCA_013400755.1 Pelecanoides urinatrix
AGTCCCTGAGCAGCGATTGCCGCCCCACGGCCAACTCCCCCCAGTTTATATACTGAGCATGACATCATATGGTATGGAATACCCCATCGGCCAGTTTGGGTTAGCTCTCCTGGCTATGCTCTCTCCTAGCTTCTTGTGCACCTGGCAGAGCATGGGGAGCTGAAAAATTCTTGGCTAGCATAAACACTACTTAGCAACAACTAAAACGTCAGTGTGTTATCAACATTCTTCTCATAATAAATCCAAAACACAGTACTATGCCAGCTACTAACCGCAAATCAACTCTATCTCAGCCAAAACCAGGACACATATTCTTGGTAGTTCTAGGCAAATGACAATATTCTAGAAAGGAGGGGATTAACTAGTAATTTCTTTATAAAATCATGGAAGATGCATTTGATTTCCTGAGAATGAATCACATAATCAAACTTCATTTTAAGATTATAACTTATAAAAATATCCATATTTTACTTATCTTATTTCCTAGAAGTTAAAGTAATGAGATACTGAATTTGAAATTAATAAGAACCAGTTTGTAGTTATTGTTATAACGGAAATTTTATGAAAGAAATTAAAAGAACAAGATGGTTAAATTAAAATAAAAATTAGTATTACAATGTAGACTAATGAACACTTTCATTTCATAAGTCTTAATGAATTCATTATTTATTAAAACAATTAAGTATTGTACAAAGTACAGCAGTTTCAAATATGGGAAAAAAGACTTAGTAAAGGCCTTAAAGCTGAAAAGAAGATATCTTTTTCACACAATCAACTTCTTTATCTGGATAAACAGCAAAATATTGGCTTTTGCTTACTATACTATACAATCAGCATTCTTAAGCTTGGTTGTACGCACAAAGAGCAGATGTTTGATTTAAAACAAGGATGTAATGTCATGCCATAGCAAAAACAGGGCGACTTAAGAAAATGACAGCACTAACATTCTGCTAGCTTACGCTAATGAGAGTTGGCAACATAACAGTGTGTGTCATTATAAGCTGTCATCATGAAAAATTATAAGGGACACCAACTTGCCAGAGCTGCTACATTTACTGAAGCCCTTACTATTTAAGTTATTCTTCTGCTTGCAGAAGGAAACAAAACAAAGACAAATCAGCAAAGTCTTCTAACAGCCATTTAAAAGTAAGATTTTTTCCTACAATTTTTCTGTTTCTTATACATTCCTGCATGCTGTACAGCTTATACACTAAACAACAAGATTAGATTTTTTTGCATACAATGGACAAGATGAGCATATAAGTTTTAATATAAGAAAAATTCATATAAAAAACTGTAAAATTTAATGGATTCTATGGTGTCCTCAACAGTATACATGGTAGCATTGTTCACAAATATACAAGTTAGGTCTAGATTTTTTAATTGTAGAACTGGAAGAAAACTAGAAATGCCAAACCACAAATCCACCTCAGCTAATTAATCCTGTTGCAACAGGCTCCTGAGACAAAGTTATTTTCTCTGCCATGACGTTATGCTCATGTGGTGATAATGTGGATATTTCTAGAGCAGTGTTATAAATTTATCCCCTTTCTGAGATATTCAGAAGAAACAGAGGGAAATTCAGGATAAGAATACAGAAATGTGTTCTACTTCCAAATCACCATTGTCCCTCAGGGGTCCATATTGGGACTGGTACTGTTCAATACCTTTATTAATGACATAAAGAGTGGGATTGAGTGCACCCTCGGCAAGTTTGCAGATGTCACCGAGCTGAGTGGTACAGTTGATACACTTGAAGAAAGCAGTGCTGTATAAAGGGAACTTGACAGGCTTGAGGAGTGGGCCCAGATGAACCTCATAAAGTTCAATAAGGCCAAGTGTAAGATCCTGCAACTGGATTGCGTCAATCATCAGTATCAATACAGACTGCAGGATTGAATGGGTTGAGCACAGACCTGTGGAGAAGGACTTGGGAATATTGGTGAATGAAAAATCAGACAGAGACAGCAATGTGCACTTGGAGCCAATAAAGTGTGCTGGTTTTGGCTGCGATAGAGCTAATTTTCTCCACAGTATCTAGTATGGGGCTGTGTTTTGGATTTGTGCTGGAAACAGTGTTGATAATACAGGAACATTTTAGTTGCTGCTGAGCAGCGCTTACACAGAGTCAAGGCCTTTTCTGCTTCTCACACCGCCCCACCAGCAAGGAGACTGGGGATACACAAGAGGTTGGGAGGGAACATATCTGGGACAGCTGACCCCAACTGACCAAAGGGATATTCCATACCATATGACGTCATGCTCAGCATATAAATCTGGGAGAAGAAGAAGGAAGGGAGGGACATAAGAGGTGATGGCATTTGTCTTCCCAAGTAACCATTAAGTGTGATGAAGCCCTGCTTTCCTGGAGATGGCTGAACACCTGCCTGCCAATGGGAAGTAGTGAACGAATCCCTTGTTTTGCTTTGCTTGCATGCGCGGCTTTTGCTTTCTTTATTAAACTGTCTTTACNCCTTTAACACTTGACTACCTAGCTAAATATTCTTCAAACATCTGGTCTCCATACAATCCTAGTTTATCACTTGACTAATTCATCTAAAGGTCTAAGGATAATGATTTAATTAATCTCCTGAACAATCAATTTCAAAATTCAAAGGATAATACTTTAATTAATCACTTAAAGAAACAATCTAAAGGTTTAAAGATCATGGGAATAATTAATGAAAATGTACAATAATTCAGCAGCATGATTTCAATAGCAGCCTGGTTTCAATCAGCTTGGTTTCAATATCCTGCATCAGAAGAATTGTGGCCAGCAGGTTGAGGGAGATAAAATCTTAGAATCGTTTAGGTTGGAAAAGACCTTTAAGATCATTGAGTCCAATCATTAACCTAGCACTGCCAAGTCCACCAATAAACCATACCTCTAAGTGCCACATCTACACATATTCTAAATACCTCCAGGGATGGTGACTCAACCACTTCCCTGGGCAGCCTGTTCCAACATTTTATGACCCTTTCAGTGAAGAAATTTTTCCTAACATCCAATGTAAACCTCCCTTGGCACAACTTGAGGCCATTTCCTCCTGTCCTATTGCTTGCTACTTGGGAGAAGAGACTGACACCCACTTTACTACAACCTCCTTTCAGGTAGTTGTAGAGAAAGAGAAAGTCTCCCCTCAGCTTCCTTTTCTCCAGGCTAAACAGTCCCAGTTCCCTCAGCCACTCCTCATAAGACTTGTTCTCCAGACCCTTCACCATCTTCGTTGCCGTTCTTTGGACCCACTCCAGCACCTCAATGTCTTTCTTGTAGTGAGGCACCCAGAGCTGAACACAGTATTCGAGGTGCGGCCTCACAAGTGCCAAGCACAGGGGGACAATCTCTTCCCTAGTCCTGCTGGCCACTCTATTTTTGATACAAGCCAGGATGCTATTGGCCTTCTTGGCCACCTTGGCACACTGCCGGCTCATAGTCAGATGGCTGTTGACCAAGACCCCCAGGTCCTTTTACTCTGGGCAACTTTCCAGCCACTCTTTCTACCCTCAAGTAGATCAACACTCCCACCCAACTTGGTGTCGTCTGCAAACTTATGGAGGGTGCATTCAATCCCCTTGTCTAGATCATTAATACAGTTATTAAACAGATAATTCTTCCTCTCTACTCCACTCTCGTGAGAGCCCCAGCTGGACTACTGCATCGAGTTCTGGGGTCCCCAATAGAAAAAAGACATGGAACGGTTGGAGCCTGAGTCCAGAGAAGGGCCACAAAAATGATCAAGGGGATGGACACTTCTCTTATGAAGAAAGTCTGGGAAAGTTGGGGTTGTTCAGCCTGGAGAAGAGAAGGCTCCAGGGAGACTTGGTTGTCGCCTTTCAATACTTAAAGGGGGCTTACAAGAAGAATGGAGAAAGACTTTTTAATAGGGCCTGTAGTGACAGAACAAGGGGCAACAATTTTAAAATGAAAAAGGGTAGATTTACATTGGATATAAGGAAGAAATTTTTTACAATGAGGGTGGTGAAATATGGAACAGGTTTCCCAGAGAAGCTGTGGATACCCCGTCATTGGAAACATTCAAAGTCAGGTTGGATGGGGCTTTGAGCAACGTGATCTAGTGGAAGATGTCCCTGCCCGTGCACGATGTTTGGAACTAAATGAACTTTAAAGGTCCCTTCCAACCCAAACCATTCTATGATTTTATGATTCTATGATCACTGTAGCTTTATAGAATCATAGAATCATAGAATCAATAACTTTGGAAAAGACGTCTAATGTCATCGAGTCCAACCGTCAACTCAACACTACTATGCCCACTAAACCATGTCTTTAAGCGCCTCATCTACATGTCTTTTAAATACTCCCCAGGAATGGTGACTCCACCACTTCCCTGGGCAGCCTGTTCCAAGGCCTGACCACTCTTTCAGTAAAGAAATTTCTCCTAATGTCCAATCTCAACCTCCCTTGGCACAACTTGAGGCCATTTCCTCTCATCCTATCTCTAGTTACTTGGGAGAAGAGACCAATAAGAGACTTACCTAAAGTACTGTGGCAATGATGCTGTGTAATTGCACTTCTATAAGAGGAAACTCTGATGTAGCAGCAAAGCATTGCTTTGGCTCCATGTTTAATAAGTATCAAGTCTTGTACGGATCCATGCTTATTTCCTGTGTGTTAACTATTGCATTAAATACACAGAAAAGAGAATGATGCTATGCTGTGATTTGTTTGATTAAGGCTTTTTACGTTTTTAAGTCAACATATGTCAGAAGAAAAAGGAGTCTGAGGTCTTAATGCTGTGTTTATCTTAGTGATGAACACTTTTTAAGGTGTACTTCCCCAGCTGGAAAAATAGCTTGCTTACTTATTACTATAAGGAAAAGAAACCCCAACAAAAATAATAATAAAAAAAGACAGTGCTTGATAAATGAAGCTCATTTCTTCCAGATTTAAAAAATGTTCCAGGTGAAACATATTTGGAATGATAGCCAGGACTTACTGCAGTTTATGAATACCTGTGCCTTAGTGACAGACATTTCAAAGGATATCTTTTTCATGCATATTATGAACTGTAAGAAGAATCTTACTATGACATGCATAATACAATCCTTACATATGACTGTGGAAAAGAGTTACCAGAAGTGTTAAGGAAAAAAAAGAAAAAAAGCTCCTAAACTGAAAATATGACAAGATATAAATGTGATGTGTAGGACTTACCTGTAAAGTAGTATTCAGTGTACTGCCATTTAAAAAGTTACACAGCCACATTTCCACTAGAAAAAGCTCCAAAATCTGTGCAAACACAGTGCTCATCTAAATACTATGTCTAGTTGACTTCTTAAATTTATTAATCTCAGACCCATGATGCTGAGTATTTGCAGATCATTATTAGGCAAAGATGATAGTAATAAATCATTTTCATCTCTGGCTGATTTATGGATGACCCATATGACAAAGTCTACACAACATTCTAGTCTTAACAAAAGAAAGAAATTAGAAATGACAGTGGTCATTTCTATTAACTGAACAAACAAAGCTTGATGCTGTTCATTTTCCAGTGACTTTTGTACAAATTTGAAGTGGGATTAATTTTACCTAACTTTAGATGGCCACAGCATAGATGTCCGATACAGAAATCTAGTCTTTTCAGTCAGAAGAGGAAAATAAGAGATTTATCAGAACTCTTAAATGTTAGTTAGAAATGACTTGTACTTTGGAAGTGACTGTTTCATTCCTTTGATTATAAGGAGAGTGAAGACTCCTAGCTCATATGGAGAACAAATAAAGAAAACAGTTGAAGAGAAGTATAAATGCATTCTTTAAATTGGTCTTCATTACTGAAGAGAGTATTTAAGTATTTACTTATTACATGCATTTACTTTTTTCAAGATATCCAGCAGGGAAAACATTCTCAAAAACCACAGAAGTTAAAAAGAAAGTTACGTCCAATGCTTTAAATCTTTACAAGTATGCTTACCATTACAAACTGAATCCCTCTGAAACCTTAAACATCTTACACAGTTGTGTGCAAAAACATTGATAAAACAAAGTCATCCTCCCCCAATCCCATCAAGCCCAGCAACTTTACAACATTCAAGCCCCTATTATGACAGTGAAGAAAACTGAAGTATACTGTCTTTCTGTAAAAAACTATAATGTATATTTAAATTAAGCTATTATAGTAGGGATTTGGAAAAGATCAGCATTATATCTCTCTAATAAACTTCTTAATAAGTTTGAATAATTGAAAAAAAAGAAAAGCAGAAAAATAATGTTTTGTTTTACGTAGTAACATTTAAAATGAATTATATAGTATGCCTATCTATTAATGCATTTTTATAATATTATCTCAGTGAAAGAACTTTGTGTGTGTGTGTGTCTTTATATGTGTATTTCAATCACATAAATAAATGAATGTCATGCCTGTAAGTAAAGGAATACATTGAGAAATATTTATGTTGACATTTTTCAATTTGTAAAATTCATGTTTAATTGAAGAAAAGTGTTCCATGCCAATGGCATAATATAAACAAAAACATAGTTTCTAAATGAAACAGAACAAACTGTTTGATGCTTGAACCAATAGTAAGGAGAAGCAGCAGGCTTGTTTAAGAATAGAGAGATTTTGTAGTTTTAGATATTGACGTATAAGAAAAATAAAACAAAAAGCAGCAAATTTAGAGATGGACTCATATAAAAATAACTTTTTTTTTTCCCAGTAAATGAGATAAACTGTTGTTGTGAAAATTAGCTTAAGCTTAATGTATTGTACAAAGGTCATTAGGGTTTTTCTTTTATTTTTTTTTTTCTTTCTCCACTTGATTGCCCCTTTAACTTCTGTCTCAGCAGGAAGATATATCACTCGATCATACTAACAGAATCAGCTGAGTTTCCTCCAGTGAAAAACAAATGTAACATCTGGACACCAAACAACACTTTCTTTAACTGACTGAAGACACCAAGCACTTCTGAGACTTCAACATGACTCACAAACATATCAAGAAGACAGGACAGATGGAAAGGAGTAATGGCTACAGGCACTGCTCTTCTGCTAGTGCCCTATAGACTCAACAAAACATATTTTGCCTTCTGTAGCCTAAGGCATCAGCCTTAACTTGTCTTTCTGTTATAGAAGACAGTTTCATAAAAAGCAGAGCTCAGATAACTAAAGGGGATTATTGGACACACTTGCCTAAAAAAAGGAAACGAACAACACAGTTGACCTCTGAGAATAAATAGTATAGTTCTCAAATAAAAAAAAAAAAAAAAAGACAAACATGCAAAATGTTAGATTACTTGGGCACAAGGGAAAAACCTCCTTGTTCTGCCTTCTGGGCTTGGAAGAGCTGAGCTCCTCATGATTCCTGACCTACTGCATAATTATAGCTCATGAACGTGAACAACCATCAGTCTGGAAAAATTATTGAACGTTTTGGAAATATTGGATGCTTTGAGCTTTTGGGTACTTTGATTAGACACATATTTCCCTGTGTTATTTATTATAAAAATGTTTCTATCAACACTTCTTTTTTTTTTTTTTTTTTTTTAAAATAGCTTGTGTGATTAACGATAGTGATCACTTTCTTACCTAGCCCATTGCATCTAAGATTCTCAGAGACGCATTGATTTTCTAGGCGATGTATTAGAGGCAAAAGAGTCTCCTTGGTCATGAACTCAGCTTTGTTCTTCACTCTTTTGAGAGACTCCTGAGACCCTAGAAAATATTTTCAAACTTTTTCTTATTTGTGTTGGATCCCTGAACCTTCAGGTGTAGAATCTTTTGCTGAGACGCTATTACAAATTGTTTCATTACACATTTTGATATATATTCTAAATATAGTTTATATATGCCTCTAGTGGCAATAAACTTATTCTAAGCAATGTATTTTACCCATTTACTCTCCTTCATTTAGTATTTTTATTTCAATGCTTCTACAAAAGCTCCTGACAAATGCTTGTGCACCTGTGTACTATGGTAAAAATAATTAATAAGATTCCTATTTTCATTCAGAATAATAAACCATTTATTTTCCGATGCAATGATGTTCACTACTCCCATGGGAATTTCTGTGGAGCTTCCTCCTTTTCTACAGCTTTTATTTTCTTTTTTATGGTTCTTGCCCTATTTCTACACTGGAAGTTGGTCATTGTCTTATGCTGTGTTATGTATCAGAAATATTACACTTATACTAGCAGATAAAACAAGTCAGAGAGCGTTTTATACCCCTTCAGGTCAGTAGAAGGCTATGACTCATGTCTAAACAGCTACATTGTATAGCAGCATCCAAGTTGTCTACCGCATACGAAATCACCTGTGGGAGACTGCTAGTTTGTCATGGGCCATAATGGTACTGTTGTCCATGCTAATAATTCGATAAGAAAAACAACCATGTGCCAGTGCTTAGACTGTGGTCTAGTCTTTTCAATTCACAGATGTAACTGAAATGTACCACCATATGTGCTGTTTTTTGAACCCAGTGTATCTTGTTGTCTTAATACTTTTGATTCTTTAGAGCGCTATAGTGGCTAATGTGCAATTTCAGGGTAGTCAAGCTAACCCTCATCCGGAAAAATTTTCTCAAGGACTAATTTTCTAACTGGCTATTAATTAGTCTCAAATATATTTAAGATCCCTTCAATTTTGATTGTTTTTTCCTAAGCCTTGACACTTTTCAATTTATTCTTTTTTTTCCAGATTAAAATCCTCTCTTGTTTTCTTGTTGTATTCCTCATGTATTATTGATTCATAGCTAAACTCCTCTTCCAGAATTAGCTGAAACTATTAAAAACATTAACTTGTTTTCCAGTGAATGGATGCTTGTCAGAAATTGTTACCTTGCAGCTGTTTTCTTTCCTACTGGCACCCACTCTTTACTTAGTAAAGTGCTTTTCCACATCTTTTGGATTATCCCTGATTTATTTAAAAGTTTGAAATTTGTTGAGTTTTTAAACTACTCCCTCAAACTCCCTTGAGTCTCATGTTTATCTGTTGGGGGTTTTGTTTGTTTGTTTGTTTGTTTGTTTGTTTGTTTTCTTGTGTTGTTGTGTTGTAGGTTTTTGGTTTTTTTTTTTTTTTTCCTGGTTCATTTTAGTTCTGGTGCTTGATTTTGTTCAGGTACCACTAAGACTTCTGAAAGTAGCCAAGTCTGTCTTCATGCGGTGTCTGAGATCCAGCTAGTAGGAAGGACTGGTACAGAGAGTTCAAATAAAGCCTGAAAGTGGAAGAGGGTTTAAAACACCTGTGAGAAGATACTTGAATATAATGTGAAAGAAAGCAACAGTTTTATATATAAAAATGTAAAGAGGAGGAAATAGAGTCAGAATGAAAAAAAACACTGTATACAAAATAGTTGCTGGCTCAAGATGAAGACATTTGTGGGAAACGAGAACAGTAGTCAGGGTTCCTTAAAGATTAATCTTATGATGAAATCTGCTGTGAAAAAGAAGATGCCAGTCATAGAATCAGAGAAACACAGAATCAGAGAATCATAGAATCATTAAGATTGGAAAAGACTTCTAAGATCGAGTCCAACCATCAACCCAACACTACCATGCCCACTAAACCATGTCCCTAACCACCTCATCTACATGTCTTTTAAATACTTCCAGGGATGGTGACTCAACCACTTCCCTGGGCAGCCTGTTNTATGCTATTTCTCTCTGAGAAGTGGAGAAGAAGAGGAATGAGACAAATGTGTTTGGTTTTTTTTTTCTGGATAATTATATGTCTCCTATTGTCTATGTGGTGATGTCCCACAGCCCAGAAACTGGGCTGATATACACCACTTACATACAGACGGCATCCTTGACTCTTTTACATGTGTTGTGGTATACCAGTATATCTCGTATACACTTCTGACAGCTGCAACTGCCTATTAGCTGAGCTTGATAGGATTTTTCTTATAGTCAGATCCCTTAACAACTTCGGATGGCTTGTTTGTAGAACAGTGACCACATTGTCAAGGGAATTTTCTTTCATTGCCAAAAAGCAATCCCTAAACTGTTGTCTTCCCACCATACATGAACCAGTTTCAAGATTAGATAAGTAAAATTAATATCTAGGTTTTGTCATAGCTATCCTTCCCTTCTTTGTTGGTTTGTTTGTTTGTTTGTTTGTTTGTTTGTTTGTTTGTTTTCTTAAGGTAGAAGTTTTATATCTTTTGGTTCTGTAAGGCCATAGTGAAGCACTTTGTTCCACTGGGAGGAAGATTGTCCCCTTGAGACTTGCACTCACTTTTAGCCTGCAGAGCTATGAGATACTGGACTGTAAAGCTGTGACATTTTTATGAATAGAAATACTATTTTAGGTCATTTAAAGACATTTCTGTGGCTCCCTCTGGGCACTGTACAGTCAAACTAAGATTCAAAAATAGATCCAATTAAATTTTTAAAGACTGAAACATTTGCAATTTCTTTGCTTATGCTAAGAAAATCCAATGTCAGGTTGTAAATACATGTGGGAAATGGGCATTTCAGCGGAACCAAAGGAAAAAAAAAAAAAGGTAACTTACTTTAAAATCTATCCCAAATGTCAGGGTAAACATAGTTCTTAAATTCCCTTATATAAGAGTAAATATATGTAAATGTTTTCTTCTTCCTTTATGATACAGATATAAGCCTCTCCCAATCTGTTTTTCAAGGTCAAAAAATCCATTTGAGAGAAGATGTAAAAAGATACCCCAAAGAAAGTTACTTTTTAAATACCAGTCCAGCTATTATCCACTGAGGATTAGTGGACTATTTAAGGGTCAGAAGAAAAAACTTTAGGAATACATTCACACCTGTCCTACAAAGCAACAAAATAAAAAAGCATGCACCTAATTCTTCTGTAAAGCTCAGTATTTTTCCCTATTATTTAGTCTAAATTTGACTAATGTAACTATAACATCCACCTAGTCCTGTGCCAAGCATAGTACAGGCTAATTTGGTTACATGCATTGATAATGCCACAGTACAAACACACAAGGTCCAAAATACAGTTGGCTTCATCTGAGCAAAACTAATGAACTAGAGCAAGCTCTTTATAAAATATGATAGGAACAGATACCTTCTGCCTTTTCCTACAGAAGGCTGACAGTTGTAGTTCTCGCTGACAAAGTGGAAAATGAAGATTTGAGGACTTTTAAGATCTAAAAAGAAAAAACAAAAATTGTTTCCCATATAGTTCACTCACATATGGGAGGAAGGAGATATAATCACTAGGTTTTAGGCATTTCTGATTAGGAACTACTTTTCAAGACTCCTGTTGAATCTTGGCCTTGGTACAAAACCACAGATAAGATCAAATGAGAAGAAGGGAATGCAACTCTGTACTGAAATGGCCAGTGCATTCAGCCATTCAGAAGTTAGGGCTCCAGTCCCTCTTTTCAGTACCTTTTATGCAATTCTTCAGAAATAAAAATGATTGAATAAAATATATCTCTAAAAAACCGCAAACCAACCCTTCCTCCCCAAAACCAAGCCCTCTCTTTATTGAGTGGGCAGGGAAATGGCATAGAGGAAGTATATGACCTGCACATAATGTCTACATGCTTAACTCTTGCTTCTATTTACCTTTATGAAAGGAATCTAATATTTAAAGTTTCAGTACTAATCTTACATGCTTGTACGTTACACTTGTTCCTCACATCCTTGTATTCCTGCTTTGTATCGTAGCTCCAGTCAGCTTCCCTGTAATCCTGTTTTTTGTTAAATTAATAAATTTGATTTGCTTCTGGTCAAGCTTTTTTTAGTCTAGTTTCTAACAGCTAAGTTTTAACAGTCCTTATCTGGAGTTATTAGCAAGAATTCACTGTTATACCTATGGGTAAAACAATTCCTAAACATAGACAATTAAATAATCTTGAAAAACTGACACATTTACTGGTACAGGTACAAAAGCTACAGTCGCTCCTTTTTTTAATGATGGATAGGATTATGACAGCATACCTTAACTGACAACCTAAAATATATGTAATAGTTATTTACTCAGNCTGCCGATGGGAAGTGGTGAATGAATTCCTTCCTTTGCTTTGCTTGCGTGCGCGGCTTTTGCTTTCCCTATTAAACTGTCTTTATCTCAACCCATGAGTTCTCTCACTTTTACCCTTCTGATTCTCTCCCCCATTCCACCCAGGGGGAGTGAGTGAGTGGCTGCGTGGTGCTCAGCGGCCGGCTGGGGTTAAACCACGACACCAGTGCATTCAGCCATTCAGAAGTTAGGGCTCCAGTCCCTCTTTTCAGTACCTTTTATGCAATTCTTCAGAAATAAAAATGATTGAATAAAATATATCTCTAAAAAACCCCAAACCAACCCTTCCTCCCCAAAACCAAGCAAGATATACAGGTAATCCTGAAAGCAGGCACTTGAAGACTTCCTACATTAATGCCCCAGCCACTAAAACACAGATACTTACAAAATTTTGATTCTGGTTTACAAATTTTGCCATTTTTGTTGTATCATGCCTCATATTCATTTGCTGGAATAAAGGATGCCCTAACTATCCAAAAGATTTTAGCCCATGCGTAATGGAAATTGCAGGGCTGAAATTCTTCAGCTGCAAGAAGATCTAGAATCAAGGTATCTGTTTCCAATGTAGGTACTCCTGCCCATTGGATTGTTTGAAAGATGAATGGTAGCACTACCACAATCTTTTAAAATGGATCCACTTGTGCCTACTAAATTAATGTACCAGTCCTTTGGGGAAGATTTCCGTTTATGTCTCATGAGCGGATGCAGAAGGCTAATGTGTCATTCCTATGTAATGCTTAGCATTTTCTTTGTAACTCTGCAGCATTAAATCTCCTATTTTTTCTCTTTTCTTTTTCTCCTCTCCTCTCCTCTNGATTTGCTTCTGGTCAAGCTTTTTTTAGTCTAGTTTCTAACAGCTAAGTTTTAACAGTCCTTATCTGGAGTTATTAGCAAGAATTCACTGTTATACCTATGGATAAAACAATTCCTAAACATAGACAATGAAATAATCTTGAAAAACTGACACATTTACTGGTACAGGTACAAAAGCTACAGTCGCTCCTTTTTTTAATGATGGATAGGATTATGACAGCATACCTTAACTGACAACCTAAAATATATGTAATAGTTATTTACTCAGAATGATCCACCAACGTAAGTTGTGAAACACAAATATTATCTGTATTAAATGTAAGGAATTATAAAACTACATATTATGTAAGAGGTTGTAAGATTGGAGCTGATAACCCTAACGACTATACGAGAATTCATTCTGTAGCTATAATAGTGCCACACAGCTGAAACTGGAATAATAACCTGAACAAACAAATGAACAAAGAAAATTCTTTGGATTACTATTTGCTATAGAATACAAGGGATGCAAAACAATGATACAATTTTTTCTTTCTTTTTTTTTTTTTTAATATATGTCTTAGTACTTCTAACAGGTATTCAGCAACAGATAGTACACATGTAAAAAAACCATTACAATGCATTGTATTTCAAATAATTGTTCTGTTTTGTTATCCTCGTATAGTCCATAAAAGGCTTATTTTGCAATGCTGTTTCCCTCAGAAGAAAAGAAATAAAACCCAATAAATTAAAGAGACCTTAATTTCTTCGCAAATTTTACAAAATATACTAGTAACTTACTATATCCATTTTTAGGTGCATAAAATCTAAACCTAAATTTCATTCACTTCATACAGAATTATGTTCTTTCCCCTTAGGCTACAAAACTTGAAATCAATGGGAAACTTGATAAGGTTTAGCTCAGGTCCTTTTTATGAACATTATAGCAATAAGATTTTATGGTGCTTGCACAAAAGCTAATAAAAATACGTTTTGAATTTATTTTCCCAAATGATCCACAAACCCATCATCCGATCCATGGGAAAGCAATGGTTAAACCAACAGATAAGAATCTTGCTATCTGCTTTTTAGGCTAGACCATGTCTGTCTATACAATGAGCCAGACATGTGGCTTGTGCAAATAATCGTAGATCAAAGAAATTCAGGGTAGCTAAGTCAATTATACTAGCTGAGGATTTGGCTCAATAACTTGCATTAGTATTTAAGTGCAAGAGGGGTTATACACATATTCACTTTAAATAATTTATGATTCTGTCTGAGCTGTTGTTACCCTATGTAATTGATGTAAACAATTTTCGTTATTTTGTTTATTTGTAAAGAAAGAAGTTGTCTTTTACAATAAATGTGGATTTGAAAAGTGCATTGGGTTTGATAATTTGCTTACCTATTTGATGCATTAGCTTACTGGTACCTGACAGCAATGGAAACTATGATGTCTCAGGTAATATATTTTTTCCACGCTCATTTCAGACCCTTGCAACAGGAAGCACTCTCAAATGCTTGTAATGTTAGTTGTTCATATTTTCTTTTGTCTCATATTAAAGGCCATAACACACTCAGCAGCAGGGCTAAGGGTTCACAGATATTGCTACTCACTTCCCAGGGAAAGTGTTCATCTCGTGCTGACCTCCATCAGAGTCACTCTGTTCTTTAGCTTATTCCCACATGAGATAAGAATTGGTCTTGCAAGTACCAGTAAGCTGCACTGTCATGTGACATGCACTCTGACATTTCTCTCCTCAGGCAGTCTTTATACTTTTCAGAGTCTCTCACTTTAATTCAAGCTGTCTTTTCAAAAGCCAGAAGTGCTGGCTGACGCTTGTGTTTACACCTTTCTCTATTTTTAGAACTTATCAACACTATGTGATTTTAAAATGTATATTTAAATGAGGCTGTGTCAAGGATTGTAGCATGTTCAGAAGGTGGAACAAATTCCCAGCAACGGTTCTGCTTTGTTTGCATTATCTGCAGACACATCGTCTTCACTACTCTCAGGCCTGTTAACATGCACTGATGCAAAATTGTCTTAGGGTCAGTGTATAAGAGACCTGGATTCACTGTGCAGAAAGAGCAGAATATAAGAAATTTCCTGCAAGAAGTGGATGAGCAAAAGCCTCCACCGTGAGATCTCAAGGGATCCTTGCAAACTACTGAGGAGCATGCACAGTATAGGCAAGGAGTAACTGGACATTTGCACACAAGGTCCACACTAAAACTGCGTACAATGAAAACATGTCCAGTAACTCTATTGCAATCTGTACTCAACTTCAAGCTCTCCCTGCCACAGTGACAGAAACATTGCCTGTTGGTCAGCTGCTGTTCCTAGGCTGATGTATGGAGACTTCCCTCTCTGGGGAGAGACACCATTGCTCTTCAAGGCAAGGCTATCATTGTACAGCCAGATGAAGAAGGGCATTTCTCACATTGCCTTTTCCCATTGTACACATGTACATTTTTTCATAATTTAACTTCTTATGAACAAGCTATCCTAAAGTTTATGACTTCTTTCTTCATAAGCATTTAAATATCTTAAATATTATTTGTACTGTGAGTTGCTTTTATTACTTGGCCTGTATACAGATACAAGTTTATCCCCATTGGCACCATTCTGTGCAGTACATATCATTATGTATCACTTACTGAGGTCATGAATTTCATCATTTAGACCAAAACAGAACGTATCCTTGTAGGACACTGGAGTACGTCCTACTGGGGAAGAGGCCTTACTCTTCCATACAGGATGCTCCAGGGAAAAAAATAAAACCATCCTCCAAATACAAAAGGCAACAATTAATTAACATTGTGATCTGAAAATATGTGAAATAGGTTCTTTTTCTGCACAAAGAAAAGAAAGCCAGATTCCTTGGAATTAAAACTGGTCAAGTAGTACTAGTGAATCCAGCACTTAAATTATTTGGTATTGTTATGCACAAGCTAGTCCTAAAGCTTGTGATATTTTTTGTTCATGGGCATTCAAACTTTATGAGAAGAACCATTTTCTGTGGGTTATTGTGCAGGTTTTGGCTGGGGTAGAGTTAATTTTCTTCACAGTAGCTAGTATGGGGCTATGTTTTGGATTTGTGCTGGAAACAGTGCTGATAACACAGGGATGTTTTAGTTATTGCTGAGCAGTGCTTACACAAAGTCAAGACTTTTCTACTTCTCACCCCACCCCACCAGCAAGTAGGTTGGGGGTGCACAAAAAATTGGGAGGGGACACAGCTGGGACAGCTGACCCCAACTGACCAAAGGGATATTCCATATACCATATGTTGTCATGCTCAGCATATAAATCTGGGAGAAGAAGAAGGAAGGAGGGGACGTTCAGAGTGAGCAAATGGCTGTGTGGTGCTTAGTTGCCAGGGTTAAATCACGACAGTTGCTCGTAAACTGTTCATAAATTAATTACTTGGACTTTATACAGTTTTATTTTAACTGCATGATAAATCACTGAATTTTCTGCTTTATAACATAAAACAAGTATTGAACAACAAACAGCTTATGGAATATGAAAACATAAAACTAGAACAAGTTAGTAAGTTAAATATTTACAAGTTTAAAGCATCTGACAATCATCTGAAGAGTCATGACTGCTCTGATCCAGCAAACATTTACTTGCATGCATATTAACAGACATATTTGCTTATATTATTTGGTAGCCTTTAACTTTCATGGGTAGATTCCAATATCTTACTTTGTCTCCCCTGTCATCTGATCTCAGAAATTGTGTTTTAGTTACACGTACACTAGCTTTTATAGTCATACATAAACCTATATATATCAACAATTTTCTTCTCTTCTGTTGTATTTCCCTTCAAACATTTTTTTCCCCCAGGGAGATGACAACTTTTTTTCTTAGCAGTCTAAAACAAACAGGTTTTCCTTTCAGTTTTTGGCTTTCCAAGGATTGAGATTTGCAAATTATTTGTTCAGGTGATATAGAAGGAAACTGCTTTTCGCCCATCCAGCAATTTTCTCTTCAGAAAGGTAATAACTGTCTAGCTGTTGGCCTTCATTTCTTTGTTTTAGCCAGCCACCAAGAGTAAGTATGACTGTCCTTTCTTCCAACATAATCAGCTGCTACTTAAAGAAAGAAGAAGTACCAGGAAATATCAAGTAGGGAAACCTTTAAAATATATGAACACATATACGTCACATGTTAACTTGGAGAAACGGTAGCAAAAAATTAAGCAACTCTATCCCTACAAGTGTCCAAGACATGAACTTAAAAGCTAATAGCTCCCAGACAGGACAAGAAACCTTTTCCTATTGCAAAAGTAATGAATGGTGTGAAATTAATTAAAGGACACCACTGTGACTTTCTATATGCAGGACACCAAAAAGCACCTGGGAAGGAATCTGACAGAAAAGCAAATTAAAAAAACACAAAGTTGTATATCCAGGTCTCCTTATACCTAAAAACATCCAAATAAACCACATAGGACTGGTTGTTCCTGTGGATATTTAATATTTTGGTTCAGAAGAAAACAAAAATAAGGGATAAACCCAAGCCTTTTCTGTTTTTCCTTCTCTTTGGGAAGGCTCAACTTACATTTCAACAACAGGAAAAAAATAGACCCCTTAATTCCTGGTGGTAAATCAGTTGGCCAAGTGATTTGGAGTTGCTTAACAGCTTCAAAATGGCATAAGACAAGCCTAAAATGCAAGCAATCACAACATGGACTCTTACTATCAACAAACTGAAGGATTGCTGAAACAGGATCAGTCCCATTTCCTGATTTGATAGTGTATGAGCACAGAAATACTAACTGTAATTCCTTCTTTCTAGGACTTCTCTTGAAAAAATTCTTTTTTTTTTTTTTTCTTTTCTTTCTTTCATCCTTTCACTATTGGCATGAAAAAACTTTATTTTACAGCCCTGGGAAATATCTGGCCACTTTCTGCCAATGTCCCCACCTCATAGACTGCCCTCCAATGTGGGGACATACACTACCTATCAAGCAGCTAGTCTTTCATTTTCCATCTTCCATCTTTCATTTTCCACTTTGTTTGGCTTTCTAGGTGCTCACCATTTCCTGTCCACTGTGTTATCCAACATATTCTCTAACCAGTGGTGCTGGAATAAAAACTGAAGTGATTATCCCAAGGTAGGGATGCAAATACAAGTTTGCAGTGTTTCCCCTTGGGGTGTGAGTCACATGGGTGGGTTTCATTAGCAAGGATGGCATGCTTGTTTTTTTTTTCCTTCTCAGTTACATCAGGGCAGCAAGTTAGGTGGGAAGATATTATTTTATTCAGATGCAAAGGTTACTTTATGAGCCAAAACCAATTCCTGGAAACAGAAGGCAAAAAAATCATGAGTCACACTGATATGATGAAAGAGCTTTGAAGGACAATCTCAGTTTATTATCAGATTTGGTAGTCCTTTCTAGACCTATGGGTTAGTTACTGTGAAAAGAAAGAAAACCTTTAACAATAAACTTGGTATATTCCTTGCATACATTGATGAAGACCCCAGTTTCTCACTTCTGAAGTATCTTACCCTGAATCCTCATTCAGAGGATGCCAGAGTAGTTGCGCAGGGAATGAGAGGACTGTTTTGCAGCCCACCAAACAAAGTATTTGGTACTGGTAATCTGAGGGAAACACTGTTGCAAATGGGTGGTTTAAAGGCTGCTTAAAGAATCACCATCAAAGATATTAGCAGAAAGTGATTTTAATCGATGATCTTAGAGGTCTTTTCCAACCTTAGTGATTCTATGATTCTATGATTCTATGATTTATAAAGGTGCGACTTAACAGAATTCAATGGCAAGGTTGACTCTATTACTTATTACATGGATGAAACATATAAAGGAAAATCACCTAAGCGTTTATATCTTAGGGACTATATGTGTTTAGCAGCACTTAATGATCAACTAATCATTAATAAACTTTAGTAACACTTAATCATTAACTAATTTAATATTTACGAAATAAGTGTTAGTAGAGTCTACTATAATCATGACTTAATTACAGATCATGCTTACTATTAGTGCACACAGACAGACAGACAGGAATATATATCTCTCTCTATACATATGTATGTATAGAAGGTGTACCTGTTAAAAATTCCCCTCGATTTCAAGGAAGAAATATTCCTGTCAAATGTCTAGGCATTTCTTTCTCAATGGGCGAAGGGTTGAACTTCGAGGAGTGAAGAGGTTCAACCCAGGTCCCATCGTCAGCAGGTCCTCCAAATATCGCAGACCCGAGAGGCCACGAGCTCTGAGAGGCGTCCCACTCAGAGGGAGATGCTCAGCACAGCCCACTGCCGTCCAGGAGAGCTTAAAGGGCCTCACTTAGGAGACACAGTTTATAGGTTCGCAAGATGATTGGCTTTAATGATCTGTAAATTTCCATCTTGGGCACAGTCCCACGTGGTAATTACTAACAATTCTCAGGGTTTCAGTGTTCTACTTGACACCTGGGCCAGGCAGTAGGAGTACGTTCCCAGCCTCAGCTATACAGAGTTTCTGATACAGTCAAGGAGCGCTCAACCGCCAGACACTGTACACCAGTGCCAAGGTTTCATGGAAATTTCTGAGATCAACAAGCGGCTTAGGAGAGGAGGGGAGGAAATGCACCACTACAGGCACAAAGTTGCAGCAACATGAACATAAAAAGGGGATCGAAGAGATTATGTCTTTTTCCACGTGTCCTGGATTCAGCTGGGATAGAGTTAGTTTTCTTCCTAGTGCTGTGTTTTAGATTTAGTATGAGAAAAATGTTGATACCACACTGATGTTTTCAGTTGTTGCTAAGTAGTGTTTACACTAGTCAAGGATTTTTCAGCTTCCCATGTTCTGCCAGGTGCACAAGAAACTGGGAGGGATCATAGCTAGAACAGCTAACCCAACTATCCAACATGGTATTCCATACCATATGATGTCATGCTCAGTATATAAACTAGGAGGCATGGTCTGGGAAGTAACAATCGCTGTTTGGGGATGGACTGGGCAGGGGTCGGCAGGTGATGAGCAATTGCATTGTACATCACTCATTTTATATATTTTACCATGATGATGATGATGATGATGATGATGATGATGATGATGATGATGATGATGATTTTCCCTTCCTTTTCTGTTCTATTAAACTGTCTTCACCTCAATCCACGAATTTACTTTTTTTCTTTTCCTGATTCTCTCCCCCATCTCACTGTGGAGGAGGGGAGTGCGTGAGCAGCTGTGCGGTGCTTCACTTCCTGCCGAACCAGGACACCACGTTTGAATATCAATATGGTCTTGTGTTACTACAGCTCTCATTTAGCATGCTGACCTAGCCAAATAAAGAGTACAAAACTTAAGACATATGATTTTACATTAACTTTTCCCTCTGTCATCTTGAGTAACCCAAATCAAGTAGAAAGCTCCACTTCACAGAGAATGGCTTTTGATGACACTGCAGTTTTTAAAAAGCTAGGTGATTCATCAATAATTTTTGTAACAACAATCTAGTCTTAAGATTCAATTGTTGTTTCATTGCATTATTTAAATTTTCTGAAGGATTCAGTAATCTCCTACATTCTCCTGGATTAATGGTTTGTTTTCAGAGTTCCGGGTCAGTCATAAATCTTTGTGAAGAAAAAAGAAAACAAAAACCAAAAATCCACTCATTCTGGAGAAGAATGAAGAGAAAAAAATACATTAAAAAAAAAAATCACATCTGCAATATCAAAATGTATCTTTATATGAAGAGATGCTCTAATGACATTAAATGATACTCAGTGATCAAGATTCACTTAAAAGAAGTGTCAAGAGGCTACTTCAAGGGACTCTAGTGGGAATTCATAAGAGAGTGAGGAAAGTGGTGAGGAGTGAAAAAATGATTTTGCATTCAGTCCTTCTGTCTCAGAGGAATAGAGCCAGACCTGCACAGAATGAGCAGTATGATGATTAACATAAGGAATGGTTCCTCTATCAAGGACATTTGCTTTTAAATAAGTGTTAGGAACTACCTCTTCCTTTAGATGGCAAACCTTCAATGTCCTCTTTTCTAAATTTAAGGTACTTATGCTTCATGGTAAAATAATTGTTTCAGGCCATCTCAGCTGCAAAGGACTTTTTAATCCACTACATTTTGAATACACTTACACATACATTAAGTGATTACTGAAGAAGTTATGATTCCCCCCCTAATTCTTTCCTAAATGAAGCACAAAATCTGCAGTTAATCTTGCAGAGGTCACTGAAGGAACTCTAAGAGGATCTTATCATAGCACTGTCAGCTTGTGCTGGTTTCACTTTTCCCAGTTAGAGAAGCCACCAAAGATGAAATGTTTTTGTTTTTTGTTCCCAGACAGTTTATTAGCATAAACTGCAATCCAACAAATCCCCCCAGGCTCTTTCTCAAGGCTAAACAATTCTTCATGTTTTTATGATATTAGTTTTGCTTAATGTTTTAGTTTCTATTCATCACTCAACTCCAGTTCAAAGTCTTGCTTTGATCTTCTAGTAAAAAGAGTTTCTGTCTCCTGTCTTCCATCCTTTTCCATCCACAGAAATCTCACTTCCACACTTTTATTATCTTCTAGTCTTCCAAGCAGAATGGGTCTCTCCAAATATCCAAAAGTCCAGACCACAAATATTTGTCACTTTCTGAAGAACGTATTGCTCTATGGAAGGTAATGCATCCAGACTACTATTCTGTGGTTTGTCTGATTTAACAAAAACCTTGTGGTTTAACACCAATAGGCAGCTAAGCCCCACACATCCACTCATTCACTCCCCCTTGGTGGGGTGAGGAGAGAATCAGAAGGGTAAAAGTGAGAAAACCCATGGGTTGAGATAAAGACCCGTGGGTTGAGATAAAGTTTAATATGTAGAACAAGAGCCATGCATGCAAGCAAAGCAAGCCAAGGAATTAATTCACTACTTCCCATCAGCAGGCAGGTGTTCAGCCATCTCCAGGAAAGCAGGGCTCCATCATGCATAATGGTTAGTTGGGAAGACAAATGCCATCACTCCATACATCCACCCCTTCCTTCTTCTTCTCCCAGATTTATATGCTGAGCATGACGTCAGATGGTATGGAATAACCCTTTGGTCAGTTGGGGTCAGCTGTCCCAGCTGTGTCTCCTCCCAACTTTTTGTGCACCCCCAACCTACTTGTTAGTGGGGTGGTGCGAGAAACAGAAGAGGCTTTGACTCTGTGTAAGCACTGCTCAGCAATAACTAAAACATCCCTGTGTTATCAGCACTGTTTCCAGCACAAATCTAAAACATAGCCCCATATTAGCTACTGTGAAGAAAATTAACTGTATCGCAGCCAAACCCAGTACAAACCTCCATCCTTTCAATTGGTAATTAGGCATTGGAGAGACAGAAAAGGGCTAGCCTTTCCTGGCACAGGAATTTACTGGAATATAAATATGGCTTAGGTTTAAAAATAAGTAACTATTGAGACCTAAGTTCACTGTGTGTTAAATGGCTAAGTATCTATTAGCATATATTTTGTTAGTTGGCATTTACAGAAGGTTTGAGTAGTCTGTGGGAATTTAAATAAATTAAAAACATAGTGATAAATTGAAGTAATGAGAGGTATAGAGTACATAAGGGGAAAAAAAAAAGTACTTCATGTATCACAATTATTTCTCTCCCTATGCGACAGCAAATTTCTCACCTTTCATTACATTTCTGTGGTAGTGATACAAATCTAAAATTATTATATTTACAAATGTTTTCAATTTTCATTGTCAGGATGGGAGGTATGCTGAAATTTGTGAGCAGCTCAGCTACTCAATTTTTAGAATTAAATTTGAAGGTGTTATATTTTATAAATATATTCTGTCTTGGCTGACACATACACATTTATTGGTGTAATCTCAGGAACGAATCAACTTAAAATACTGGATGGACCACATAAAATGAGAACTAATTACAGTGGAAAACCTGGACATTAAAGGTTTCCAGAAGTGCATAACCTGGTAACAAATCCTTATTCTGATGGTAACTATCTTGCCCATTCCTACAATTATCTTCAATTTTACTCAGGTATGACCTATATTTGTGATACAAGAAGCCACAGGACAACATATTTAGAGAGACAAGGTCCACAGGACACAATCTGTAGAACCTGAAGAATGAAGAAGGAAGAGTTCTCTAAGACTAGGTTGTAAGTAATGATAATTTGCAGGAGACTAACACTCCACTGTGGGGAATCACTGAAAGTGAAACTGATCCCAGACCTGGAGGGTGTTAACCCTGAAATACCTTCTTCTCAAAGACTTTGTCATCTGTCTGTAGGTCATCTGTCTGAGGGCTATGTCATCAGCCCTCATGGTAACACAGGTCTACATCCACTTGCACAAAACAACCCCAGCATGAGAACTACACTTGGACTGGGACCATCATATATTTTATTAGCTTCCTCCTCCTAGAACATGAAATGATGCTGAAAAAGTTTTTTTCCTGACTGCATCTGGATAGCCTTAAGTGAGTGGTGAATTCAAGAGATTTACAGTAATCGGAATGAATGAGTCACATAGCATTATTTTAATCTGAAATATTACCGAGTTCATATCGTAACCTCTCTTAGGCTGAGATTCATCTAATCTAAACTAAATATTGAAGTTAAAGCAAATTCTTGGAGCTTTATTTCTGATCAGTAGAGAGTAGTCACATCCAAAGTATTATTCATCAAACCTGTTCCAGATGAGATGAATCATCTTCTGGAGGTGTTTGTTTTCTCTTTACTATCAAGGAGTTTCTTCCTAGTCTAAATTTTACCTGCAAAAATTACGTTAGATAAATCCCTTTATTTTCTCAGCTACTACATCTTTACCACATAAAGTTTTATCAAAATGACTCTTGTCTTACTCTAATAGTTTTCAACTTCTTCCTTCTTCCCACCTACTCTGTAAAACAGTGGAAATAGTATTTAATAATTTCAAAACAATCTCTTAAGTAGACAAAAAGGAAAAGAAAAAGATTGACTGGGAACTTAACGTTTTTGTTGTCTTGATTTCTGAATGCTTACTTTAACAACCTAGCTTTTTTTTTTTTTATTTTTTTAAATTGGTAAAACCAATAGAATAGGTTTACCACAAGACTATATATATAGGTAGGTTTTGGGATTTTTGCTATAGTATAGGTTTTTTGCTATGTTTATAGCTAGATATTTTGTAGTCTCTGTAACTTAGTAGTCATTATATCAATCATGAAAACATTTTTCTGATCATGAGCTACTATGCAACTGACATATTGATCTTCTAGAACTAATTAGCATAATTTAAGTATTATTTACATGAAATTGTATAGAAGAGCTAAAGAAGTCTGTAGTGGAATAGCATAAACAGACCGGTGAAACCCTATAAAACCCCTTAATTTCTACTAAAAAAAAGCAAACAAAGTTTACTTTTCTGAATGAAACAATAATAGCGGTGATAAAGACTGAGTAGGATGAACATTTGAACTTCGTCTTTGCTCTATTAGCAGAAGAGCATTGTATTAAAGAACACACTTTTTCAGTCCATCATAAGATTTTCTCAAAGGGCAGATATAATTCTAACAAAAAGACCTATTTAATACAGAAATAATAGTAACAAGCCTTTGCACTTCAGATGGAAACAATTCAGACTTCTTCACAAAAATAAGAAAAACTGTCTTGAACAAAAAAAGTTACAAAAAAGAAGAGATAAATTAGGTCCTCTTACATAAAATAAAATAAACAAAATTAATAGTAAAGGAAAAAAATATTTTCTATCTAAGATTTAGAGAATCAGAACAGAAAGGAGCAAGAGAACTGCAGAGGTGCAATGACATGATTGATACTATATAAATGGTGTCAGATGCTTTTTATTTTATGATAGTATCAATTTATTAGATCTATATGAGGGGCTTGCAGTACATGCTGCATAAATACACACTCAAGGTTCCTGGCTTTATAAACTGAACAGAAAAAGAGTTAGAGTTAGGGTAAGAGTTAAAAGAGATGAAAAAAAACCCTATATAATTTTGGTCAACTTAGTCCACAAGCGATGAATTCATAGCAGAGCTAGTACAAAGAAGGGCTACTGAATTGACTTGGAGAAGGTCAACTCCTTGTGTAAGACTACACTAGGACAGCTCAACTTATTTAGCCTAGCAGAATGAAGGTTAAGCAGACATGTGCTTTCTTTCCATATCAGGGTGTAAAATCAGGAAACGAGACAAGCTTTTTCATCTGAAGGACAATGATCTGTAAGAACACATTCAGTCAGAAAATTAGAATAAGGCTCCCCAAACAGATGTGTGAGTTCCTGGAGCAGCTGTTTAGTGGGTACAACAGATGCAGAAGACTAATTACTTATATTCTCTCTCTTGAGAGAATATAAGAGTTCTCTCTGTTAAGAGAATACAGAGTGGTTTCTGTGTTTTACATTAAAAAATTATGGGATAAAACAGAAATAGCCAGTGAAGAAGGGGCCTAAACCCACAATTCCTTTCATGTGTCCTAACCACTGTGAAACAGCTTCTTCCTTCATAGCCCTGAAATGCTTCCAAAACTTCTTTTACAGTGAAGTGCTACATCATCAAAAAGATGAGTCCTCAAGAATTCCTACCCTGCTTATTTTGGGCCTGATGTTTAGGATCCCCGCTAGAGAGGTAGAAAGGAAGGTTTGAACCTACTAAAACCAAAATTAATGTTCATGACACCTGTGTCTTGTGAGAACAATGATCCATTAAGCCTTACTTACATCCACTGTAGGTAGTCTGGGAGCAATGTTAAATGTTTCAGAGGACTTCCGCAGAGGGATTTCCAAAGGACATCCAAAACAAGCAGTGGGATTAACTAATTTTACCCAGTTTAAATTAGGCATTTAGTCTAAGACAATTGCCTGCAAAATATGTGCAATTTAAAAACAAACAAACAAATACATAAGCATGTATGATCCATTCCAGGGAGCAGCAGGGACCAACCCTTCATCTCATGACTGATGCCTACCTGGCCAGCAAAGACCCTTTGTTTATCTTACCAGGGTGGTTTCCACATTAGTCTTTAGCCTCATAGCTCCCTGAAACCTAGCTATCTTTTCTGCATCAGCTCATAATTTTGCAATTTTAAGTTAAATATACCATGCTTGCAGAGTTATTGCACACAGCAAAAGGTACTGAAACAAAGTAACTCAGTGTGGAAGGACTACATCTAGAAAATCCTTTCATAATGAAAGAAGAAAAATAATAGATTCCAGAGGGTGATTGCACCCTGTCTTAGGAGTACAATCTTTATCTTAGGATAAATTGCTCTCTGGAAGTACCTGTTTTTCTCGCTTAACCATAGATGGAGTCACCAATATGTTGTGTTTTTGTTTTTGTTTTTTTTTTTTTTTTTTCTAAAATCAGATGGGATTAATTCTGTTTCTGTCTTCTAGATCTCCATTCATTGCAAGCATGAGCCAGATACTGAATAGTGATTTTTGTTGAATCAGTTGAGCACTAGTGATGAAAGGGCAACACTAAATCTCTCAGCAATTCTTGGGGGTTAAAAACTGAAATGTGCAAACTGCACGCAAAAAGTTTGTGGAATTTATATGTCTTTGTGCTTAGGCAATATCCAAAAAAAGAATTTCGATGTTGGACTTAAATGCCTTGCTCCATTTCGGATTATTCTTTGGATCTGGTCCTTGTGTCCCGACTGTCAGTATCCATCTTAACTGTGAAACAACTTTTTTCACTCAGCATCCTATATTTACTTTTATAGTTAGTTCCACTTAATTTCAATAAGTTTGAGGATCTTAGTGAAAAATGACCACTTTTCCACTTGCAGAACCTCTTGTCCAACTGATTCTCCAAGCCAAATAGCGTTTGGCTGACTACACCTTATGTTATTTTACTAGTTTCATGTTGCTGGGAGTGATGGAAGAGAAAGAGAGCTTCACACCTCTCTAAGAAATGATAATTAGTAAAGAATTCAAGAAATGTCAGAACACTTAAACTTATTTTTTACAGTGTCCTTCAGGAATAATAGATTTGATGAGAGTTATACCATGGGAGATTAATAAAAATAGTGGCCATGCTAAAGGAATAATATTGGGTTTTTTTCATATGCATGCTAGAAAACCAGTAGAAAGCAAGCAAAAAACAAAGGAACTGCACTGTAAACTTCAAATGCTTATGAAGTTTTTTCTAAACTAGCATTCATTTGCTATTAAGGATTCTCTTTTATCTTCCTCTGTTAAGTTTCAGTCTATAGTAATTTTAGAACAGCTTTGTTATAACCTTATTAATATATGGATTTTAAAAGAAACAAATACATTCTTAACGTTAGCTATGTCAGTGGTGCCACTGTAATACAGTGCATGCTAGATAATGCTGATGATAGTAAAGTAATTGTAAGCTGTGCTTTTGCTGACAAATAATCTTCATCATATTGTATTTACATACTGTGTACAAATCTATTGTGGTTCACTGAATTGAGTGCACCCTGACCACTTACCATGTAAGTTGTCAGTTATGTAATGTAAAATAAGTGCTGTTGCAAAAGATTTTACAGTGCTTTCCATGAACTACAATTTCATAAAAATAAAAATAACTTTTGTATTTTCATTTGAGCTAGGAATTGTCTACACGAAAAATACATCTGAAATCAGCATTTGTGAGTGCAAATTAAGCATACAGCAATATCTATATAATTTTTACAAAAAAAAATTCCATAGTATAATTTATTTGCAAAAATAAATAATTTATAATTGTTTATTCCACATATTTCAACATGAATATCCAGGATAAAAACTGAAAAATAACAAATAAATAAAATAACCAACACATGTTTTAAGACACTGAAAAAAACCCCAACCAACCATGCACACAGAAGCACACAAACATGTTCAAGTAATGTTCATAAACGTGTTCATAAATGGGCAGCCCCCCGAAAAAACACCTATACCCAATGAGGTTTCACCACTGAAAAATTCAAAGCTTATAATCCAAATTTGTAGCCTTTACAGGACCAAGGAGCATGACTATGTTTCTGAGTACAAAGACATGGTAATAAGAAATCACTTTTATATAATCCTTGCTAAATATTGAACTGCTATAAAATGTAAACTGATAGCATACAAGAAGTATCTCCTTAACAGTAGGAACTGTTGATGATAATTTTTAGGAGCATGAAGCTGAACTAGTAGGTTTTATATTAAATTAAATTAAATTAAATTAAATTAAATTAAATTAAATTAAATTAAATTAAATCAGATTAAATTAAATTATATTCCTGATTCTATATACATCTCTGCCTGAATATTGGTTCCTCAGCCCATCGTGTTCTGTCTGTACATCAACATTAATTGAAGGGAAGGGCATCTGAGCAGATAAATATTTTGGAAATAGTAGGATTGAAAGACACCTCCTCAGTATCCTACTCTGACAGGTAACCATATTCTATCATCCTTTTTCATAAGTTTACCAACTTTCTTGATATTCATGTTCAAAGCATTTTTTTTACTCTAACTCTTCTATCGTCAGACATTGTTCAAGGAAAAATACTTAGGAGGATTAGATGTGTGTGTGTGAGAGAGAGAGAGAGAGATATTTTCTTATGTACTTATTATCAATTTATACATGTCTGTTCTTTGAAAGAAATTGCTCTTTGCTTACATGGCTCTTTGCCTTCCTTTATCTATAACTCTTGATGTAATTTTGTTAGACTTCATTTTGCCAGACCACTCAAACTAAATTCTTCTAAATNCATAAGCATGTATGATCCATTCCAGGGAGCAGCAGGGACCAACCCTTCATCTCATGACTGATGCCTACCTGGCCAGCAAAGACCCTTTGTTTATCTTACCAGGGTGGTTTCCACATTAGTCTTTAGCCTCATAGCTCCTTGAAACCTAGTTATCTTTTCTGCATCAGCTCATAATTTTGCAATTTTAAGTTAAATATACCATGCTTGCAGAGTTATTGCACACAGCAAAAGGTACTGAAACAAAGTAACTCAGTGTGGAAGGACTACATCTAGAAAATCCTTTCATAATGAAAGAAGAAAAATAATAGATTCCAGAGGGTGATTGCACCCTGTCTTAGGAGTACAATCTTTATCTTAGGATAAATTGCTCTCTGGAAGTACCTGTTTTTCTCGCTTAACCATAGATGGAGTCACCAATATGTTGTGTTTTTGTTTTTGTTTTTTTTTTTTTTTTTTCTAAAATCAGATGGGATTAATTCTGTTTCTGTCTTCTAGATCTCCATTCATTGCAAGCATGAGCCAGATACTGAATAGTGATTTTTGTTGAATCAGTTGAGCACTAGTGATGAAAGGGCAACACTAAATCTCTCAGCAATTCTTGGGGGTTAAAAACTGAAATGTGCAAACTGCACGCAAAAAGTTTGTGGAATTTATATGTCTTTGTGCTTAGGCAATATCCAAAAAAAGAATTTCGATGTTGGACTTAAATGCCTTGCTCCATTTCGGATTATTCTTTGGATCTGGTCCTTGTGTCCCGACTGTCAGTATCCATCTTAACTGTGAAACAACTTTTTTCACTCAGCATCCTATATTTACTTTTATAGTTAGTTCCACTTAATTTCAATAAGTTTGAGGATCTTAGTGAAAAATGACCACTTTTCCACTTGCAGAACCTCTTGTCCAACTGATTCTCCAAGCCAAATAGCGTTTGGCTGACTACACCTTATGTTATTTTACTAGTTTCATGTTGCTGGGAGTGATGGAAGAGAAAGAGAGCTTCACACCTCTCTAAGAAATGATAATTAGTAAAGAATTCAAGAAATGTCAGAACACTTAAACTTATTTTTTACAGTGTCCTTCAGGAATAATAGATTTGATGAGAGTTATACCATGGGAGATTAATAAAAATAGTGGCCGTGCTAAAGGAATAATTTTGGGTTTTTTTCATATGCATGCTAGAAAACCAGTAGAAAGCAAGCAAAAAACAAAGGAACTGCACTGTAAACTTCAAATGCTTATGAAGTTTTTTCTAAACTAGCATTCATTTGCTATTAAGGATTCTCTTTTATCTTCCTCTGTTAAGTTTCAGTCTATAGTAATTTTAGAACAGCTTTGTTATAACCTTATTAATATATGGATTTTAAAAGAAACAAATACATTCTTAACGTTAGCTATGTCAGTGGTGCCACTGTAATACAGTGCATGCTAGATAATGCTGATGATAGTAAAGTAATTGTAAGCTGTGCTTTTGCTGACAAATAATCTTCATCATATTGTATTTACATACTGTGTACAAATCTATTGTGGTTCACTGAATTGAGTGCACCCTGACCACTTACCATGTAAGTTGTCAGTTATGTAATGTAAAATAAGTGCTGTTGCAAAAGATTTTACAGTGCTTTCCATGAACTACAATTTCATAAAAATAAAAATAACTTTTGTATTTTCATTTGAGCTAGGAATTGTCTACACGAAAAATACATCTGAAATCAGCATTTGTGAGTGCAAATTAAGCATACAGCAATATCTATATAATTTTTACAAAAAAAAAGTCCATAGTATAATTTATTTGCAAAAATAAATAATTTATCATTGTTTATTCCACATATTTCAACATGAATATCCAGGATAAAAACTGAAAAATAACAAATAAATAAAATAACCAACACATGTTTTAAGACACTGAAAAAAACCCCAACCAACCATGCACACAGAAGCACACAAACATGTTCAAGTAATGTTCATAAACGTGTTCATAAATGGGCAGCCCCCCGAAAAAACACCTATACCCAATGAGGTTTCACCACTGAAAAATTCAAAGCTTATAATCCAAATTTGTAGCCTTTACAGGACCAAGGAGCATGACTATGTTTCTGAGTACAAAGACATGGTAATAAGAAATCACTTTTATATAATCCTTGCTAAATATTGAACTGCTATAAAATGTAAACTGATAGCATACAAGAAGTATCTCCTTAACAGTAGGAACTGTTGATGATAATTTTTAGGAGCATGAAGCTGAACTAGTAGGTTTTATATTAAATTAAATTAAATTAAATTAAATTAAATTAAATTAAATTAAATTAAATTAAATCAGATTAAATTAAATTATATTCCTGATTCTATATACATCTCTGCCTGAATATTGGTTCCTCAGCCCATCGTGTTCTGTCTGTACATCAACATTAATTGAAGGGAAGGGCATCTGAGCAGATAAATATTTTGGAAATAGTAGGATTGAAAGACACCTCCTCAGTATCCTACTCTGACAGGTAACCATATTCTATCATCCTTTTTCATAAGTTTACCAACTTTCTTGATATTCATGTTCAAAGCATTTTTTTTACTCTAACTCTTCTATCGTCAGACATTGTTCAAGGAAAAATACTTAGGAGGATTAGATGTGTGTGTGTGAGAGAGAGAGAGAGAGATATTTTCTTATGTACTTATTATCAATTTATACATGTCTGTTCTTTGAAAGAAATTGCTCTTTGCTTACATGGCTCTTTGCCTTCCTTTATCTATAACTCTTGATGTAATTTTGTTAGACTTCATTTTGCCAGACCACTCAAACTAAATTCTTCTAAATTCTTCTGACTTCCACTCTATTATTTCCCGTAGTCATTCTCAGCATGTATTTAGGTTATTTTTCTCATCAAGGAAATTACCAGAATTGTATGATTATTCACATGAGGTTTCACAAGTTTTTATGATCACACTAACACATTAATGACAATTCTGTTCTTGATACATTCTGGGATCTGTTTGCTTTCTTCCAATTGCTTTACATTGTTTTTTCAGAAGCACGTTGTGATAGCCTGTTCTTTTTCCACCTCATCATTTGTAACCAAAAAATATTCCCAGCTCCCATATAGTTTCATTGTTCATTATCTCCTATTTTCTGAATACAGTTCATTCTACTTCTGTTATTCTGGTCCTCAGTGTCATCTAAATCCATCCACTTAATAACCCAATTCCTCTGCATATTTATGATTCTTCTCAAATTTCGATCATTAGCAAATGAATGTTCATTATAGAACATAAAAGATGAAAATCAAGACTATTTTCAAAAACAACTGATTCTCAACACAAATAATTTCTTTGCACCATAATCTCCCATTCAACATTTTCTGATAGTGTTTGCCTTTGAGCATGCTCCTTATTCACTCTGTAACTCCTCCATAACTGAAATTAGTAAATGTCAGTTGTCTCTAGTATAACTACTAGTTTCTTATTTAGCAAAATATGCATTAGTAATATTCAGGTAGGTGACATCAAATGAATTTTAGTAGTCTATAAAGTTGCTATCGTATGAAGAAAGTTGCCAGACAATCTAGTGAAATCTATCTTTGCTTAACTCATTTTATTTTAACCCATTGCTCATTTATCTTCAGATATGTAATCATACTTTTATTAAAAAATTGATTTAAGGTCTTGTATAACATTGAGGTCAGATATGTAAGTTTAGCCAGTTATCTTTTTATTTTCTTTGAGATATACTCAATATATTTGCTATTCTCTGGTGATAAGCTTGACTTTATAGATTTATTAAAAATGTTAATTACCAGACCTCAAATATCATGTTCGTGTTCTTTCAGAATCCAGGGATGGAGATTACTTGATCCCTCCACCTAATTGCATTAGGCTTTTTTGATTATCCTACCTTTATCTCTGGGATCTATACAATTATCTGAAAATGGAGAAAATGGAGAAAATACATCCATATCCCTTCGAAATTACCTTGTCTTATTTGTACACATATGTCACTTCATATCTCTTTTTAATTTTTTTCTAACAGATAGTATTTTAAGCAGGTTTGAGGTTTTCTTTGTTTGTTTTTTAATCACTGGCATGTGACATGCTGCCTGGTGATTTAAAGAATTTTCAGGTAGGATATTCCTAAGTACATGCCTATTCAGTCACCTATCTCCTAGTTTATCTACATTTTTGGGATTTGGATCTACATCTTTGTGTATATCTGTGTCTGTGCAAGCACTAGTCTTTCAAATTCATCATTTTAATTAAAGAGTTAAAATTTGCTATACCTAGTTGAAAGAGCTATTTATGCAAGCATCTGGATTAAGTCTGTCATCTAGGCTACCTCTGCTGAGGGCAATTCCTCCCACATATCTTACAAATTGATTTTGGAATAGGATAAGATAGTAGAGAAATGGCCTCTGGTGTGTCTATCTTTGTTCTTTGGCTTTCAAAGGTATCTAAAATATTATTTTTTAAAAAATGGCCAATTTTTAGAGAATAGAAGATAACTGAGAAAATGACTACCGTTGTTATTTCAATAATGTTGCTCGTCTGCAAAAGAAGATTAAAAAGAAACCTTCTTATTTCAGGAATATCAAGAAGATTAAAACTACTGAAATTTCATGGGCAAGATAATATTTTTCCGGACTAAATGTATTTGTTTCCCAAGATACAGTATAAAGACAGAAGGCTTAATCCAGTTGTCCATACATAGGTATTTAGTGCCATTTTGGCTGCCCCAAGAGATAGAAAGCATTCAAGTGGAGCTGATAAATTTGACGCATAACACATGATGGTCTCTTGCTCCTACAGAGCAGCAGCTGGAAGCCAGGTTGAACACCACAGGACATCTCAAACAACAATATGTGCATATGTGTAGGAAATGTCACACTTAAAATCTTGTTATGGGCAAGAAGAAAACACACCAAGAAGGAAAGTCAACAATTTATTCTTAGTGTAATGAAAATCTTCACAGTTTAGTTAGAGAATTATTATTATTCCAAATATAGTTAGTACAGAAAAGATGAAAAAAAAAGGAAAAAAAAAAGAAAGGAAGGTATACTATTGTAGAAGAAGTCTCAATAACAATAATTTGGTTAAAAATGCTACACACACATTTCCTAGTTATTGTTATCTTTCCTCTTATACTTATGGTACTCTCTCCAGGTACCAAGAGTTTATGGTACCGGTCATCATCATACAGGAAGGGGGAAATTCCAGCAAGTCATAAGTGTCATTTGCTGGAAGGAGTAAGATGTGTATGATAGTTTCTTCTTCCTCCTCCTTCTAGGATTCACTTTGGACTATTTGTCTAACACACTTTCACACCTTGATCTTTCTTTGCTGGTCTGCATCTCCACATTGCATCCAAATTTAGTATACCAGATGCATTTCACATATGTTCAATGCTTGTTCTTTGTTCTCTTGCTATTCCTATAACTGCATTTGTCCAGCTCCTATTTCTTTCACTGACTGGTGAGTTGTTCATAGCCTTGCATCTCCAGTGACAACAACCTGTGCCTCCCATCTTATCATCCCATGCCTGTTCTCATTTCTAGTGCAAGCTGTGACCTTACTTTCAAGGACCTTGCTATTAAGCCAAGCATTTATTTCCCTATGCTACATCAATATCTGTTAGAGCCATAAACACTGTTTTACACAGAATAACTACTTGCTACCACCATCTATATAAAAAATATGTTTATAACAAGTTAAGCATGACCACTTGCTAATTAGAAAAAATGTTGTTTCAGTTAAATCAAGTAAAAACAAAACTCCAGACAGGTCAAGAAAAGCTCAGACAAAACCTGACAAGGCTCAGGCTTGAGGCCTTGCAGACTTAATACTAAGCCTGTAGCTGGCAATTAGCAATGACAATGTTATGTTTACTGGGTTGCTGGGCTAAAGAAATGAATTAAGTCATGAAAAACTGGAGGAGAGAAAGGGGAATTAAGCAACTGAATTATACCAATATTAATATTCTGCATTTGCCTAACCCTTTGTTATTCAGCTAACATGGTCCTCTCTCCACCTCAATAATCCTTTCACTTTTTTTGCACCAGCTTTTCCTTTATCATGCTAGTTTTTTGGCATTTTGGTAAGCTGAAAAAGTCTGCAAAGCATGAAAAAAAAACACTTGAGCAAATGCAAATCAGGAAGCAACAATATGCACCCAAATTAGGGGGAAACAGGGACTTCAATGGACAGAGGTTAGATATCAGTAAATTGCGATGGAGTTGCCTAAATTCTGAAGTGTTATGTAAAATCTCAGCTAATAAGCTCTTTTAGAATTATCTTCCACATATCATTTCCATGTGGTTTTTTTTTTTGTTGTTTTGTTTTGGTTTTTTTTGGTTTTTTTTCCAAATATGATGCAGAAACATCTTAAAGGATATACAGGGACCTGTGCTCTTATGTTACTTAGACATTCTTGAAAGTCCCTACACTTCCCAAAATCCAAATAAAAACAAAAAAACCCATGAAGCAGACACCATTAAGAGGAGGTTCTTATTGCTAATGTCAGCACAGAGCTGTACTTATCTGTTCATAGTTCTACAGAAATCTGAGTTGTAAAGTTCATACTCTGTCCTGTACTTAATGTAAGAAAAAAAAAAAAATAATTAAAAAAAAATAGCAAAAGCTGGTAAGGCAACTTGAAAAGGAATGAGCAATGTCCTCTCTCAAAAGGCACAATAAGAAAGGCTTTAGAAAAATATGTAAGTGAATTAACACTGTTTCAAAATTTTGAATGCATACTCTCAGTCCATTCATACAGAGTTTTTACGCCTTTAACTTCAGATAGCAGCATTTGATTTACATCCAAAATTTTGCTAAAACCCATAAAATGGCCTATAATACATTGATGCACACACTCTGCAAAATACACTGTATGTGCAGTAATCTATATGATTACCACTTCCCTGGGCAGCCTGTTCCAAGGCTTGACCACTCTCTTTCAGTAAAGAAATTTTTCCTAATGTCCAATCTAAACCTCCCTTGGCACAACTTAAGGCCATTTCCTCTCATCGTATGGCTAGTTACTTGGGAGAAGAGACCAACACCCACCTCACTACAAACTCCTTTCAGGTAGTTGTAGACATCATCCTGGGCAGGCTGCTCTAGGTGGTCCTGCTTGAGCAGGGTGGTTGGAGCAGATGACCCCCAGAGTTCTCTTCCAACCTCAACCATTCTGTGATTCTGTGATCTTCCGGTTGTGGAGATGTTTCAGTCAATAGCAACTTCAGTGCTTTCTGCATCATCATCCATGGTAGAACATAGTCACGGCCCAAAAAACACTTGTTTTGTTAATACTGGAAAAACAAAGATGGAGAGAAAACATGACTGTTGTCTATAAATATAGCTGCAGAATTAACACCAGGGAAGACCAATATAAGCAAATGAACAGTGCTAGCATGAGAATGGGAAGGTATATAATGCCAAGAATAAAATTGCATTCCAAATTAGAAGAAGATTCCAAATAAAATTGTTAAGTTGTAGTAACCTAAAAATAAGTAGTAGTGCTGTTTGCTGGAAGAGCAGGGAAATTGTCTCCAGATGCTTTTGAAGCGGAGTTCACGCATTTAAGAAATGAGAGACTGAAAGTCTCTGGTCAGAGTCTCAGAGTCTCAATCTCTCTTTAGGAGACTGAGAGTAGGTTAGACTCACTGAGTATGTCTACACTGTTAAATAAAGGCCTGTGAAAAAGTGAGCTCAGAAGTTGCAGCATTGGTTGTTATGCACACTTAAAAAGTTCTACGGTAATCATTCGATTTTAAGATTACATAAGGAAAACAGGATGATTTGTAAGACTATTTCAAGCAAAGATACTCTGGCCATAGTACAGTGTTTTATAAAAATACCAGAGGGTTAAAAAGTCTGAGTAATTATTGAGAATTTACAGATTTCTTTTCCTAGTGTCTTGTGAATAATAAATTGGATGATTTGAAACTGTCATCTTTGCTAAAAAAAATTATGGAGATAGTGTGAGGTGGAAGCAGGAGAAGCTCTAACATCCTACAAATACTGAGATTTTTTCTGAAAATAAAAATTTATTAAATCTTTAGTATATTACAAGCAGCAGTAATTATCAAATAAAGGTATTTGCTAACTCTTAACTATTATCACTCTTAGATTGGCATAAATCTCATAACAATTTAAAGCTGACCATGCTTCCATGTCTTTCATTCCTCCGGATTGCTTAGACAGTACAGGATTATAACAGCAGGGGTGTTAAAAGTCCCATTTGGTTTAGTCAGTTTTCAGTTTATTAGTGTTTATATATTTCCACCATGTTTCTGGATATAAGTAAAAATAGTTAAAGCCAGGATTAACAGAAGAAGAAGAAGTAAAAAAAAAACCCAACACAAACCTGATTGTGCATTTGCACAAGGAACATTTGCATAGAAGAATATAATCTGTGTGTTGGAGAAGAGGGAAAAAAAAAAAAATCAGTGGGATAACTGAAAGTTTAGGTTCCTACAGTAAGATTATCTAATTTAAATATCTAAGAACAAAACTGTGATCCTTTTTTACAGGGATCTCGTTAGGTTTACAGGGATCTCGTTAGGTCATGCAGAGTGGAAATCAGAAAGTCAAAAGCCCAGCTAGAACTCAACCTGGCCACTGTCATGAGAGACAATAAAAAAAGTTTTTATGGAGAATCTCCATCCTTTACTAGATGTGGGGGGAACGTTGCCACCAAGGACGGGGATAAGGCTAAGGTACTCAACACCTTCTTTGGCTCAGTCTTTAAAAGTCAGAGCAGTTATCCTCAGGGTACTCAGCGCCCTGAGCTGGAAGACAGGGACGGCGGGCAGGATGAAGCCCCCATAATCCAAGAGGAAGCAGTTAACGACGTGTTACCCCACCTGGACACTCACAAGTCTATGGGACCAGATGGGATCCACTCGAGGGTACTGAGGGAGCTTGCG
>VZTQ01005464.1:48997-118755 GCA_013400755.1 Pelecanoides urinatrix
AAAGAAAAAAAGAAAAAAAAGAAAGAAAACAAAAGAAGGGGAGGGAATTAAGTAGAAATGTTCATTGAGAATAGAATAGAAACATAGAACAGAAACATTTTCCTGACATTTGTCTTTCATAGGAAATGTAGCAGGCTCAATCCAGCTAGCTATAGTATGAGTACAATGGTGTACATTATGATTATAACAGTGCCACACAATGACAAATTGTATATTATATTGTACATGTTTGTGAGCTTCCCTGGATTTGATTAACTTTTTCTAGTTTTCTACAACATGAATTTTTGTCACAGGTTAAAGATTTGTTGCAAATTATTAGGTCTTCATAGTGGTGATCAGCTGCCTCTGCTTTCTGGAGTTCTTCGCTGACTGTGGGCAAGATCCCTTGCATCACAGAAAATAGATTTACATCCAAAATCTCTTATTGTGAGAGAGAGACTGACTTGCAGCTGCAGTAGTGTGGATGGCAAACAAGTGGTGATATTCTGAAGAGTCTGACATATTTTGTGACTTAGAAACATGTAATTAAACATAAGTGTCATGGTAACATGTTGTCACTGCAAGACCTGTGTAAATAAAAGGCAGACTGAAACACACTGCTTTTTCTTAATGTATGTAATTAACTTAATACAGTAAGTATAAATATAGTAAAAATGTTTTATGATGGCATTGCAGACAACTGATTTTAAAAGATCACAGTACATTAACAAGTGATGAAAATATAAAATATTACAAATCAATATTTTATAGAAGTTTTAGTAGTCTTAGACATAATCATACTTTGATAACTGATGTTAGACAAGATAAGACTAGGCAGATGGCATTTTATGGTAAGTCCAAAACTTCCTAAGAGAGTTAACCTTTTTTGTAGTTCAAGTTCTGTTCATGCTATCCCTTTAAGTCCTGCAATTAAGTAGTCATTCCCAGAAGTAGTCCTTTTTTAAGGCAGCACTTTTGAGAATGATTTTATAGAACAGAGCAGATCAGCATTTTCAGCCTAAAAAATGCCATTTCCAGAATTACTATATACCGAAAGCATCACTTACAGGAATTGTTAAAGAAAGGTACAGCTTTGTTCCCTCATGTAGACAAACTCCCAACTAACGGAATTACCAATATACCTGTGGGTCAATATATGCCTGGATAGCCTAAGGTTAATTAATGTCTTTGGGTGAATCAGAATTTAACATGTAACACCAGCACTGGATTCCCTCTGGGGGGTGGGAAGGGGGGGAAGTAGCTGTCTTAAAAGCAATATACAAGCAATATATCTTGAAATCTGTAGCTGTCAAATTAACTATCCAATTTACCATTAAAAAACAGTTCATAAATCCTTTCTAGTTAGATTTATTATCGGGTTTCTTTCTTGTTTTTTTTTTTTTTTTTTTTGTCTACAGGATGATGATGATGATTACTGTAAAGGTAAGCTTTTCCTCTTTATTTTTAAAATATTTGAAGAGATACAATTCTTCATATATTTATATGCTTTTGTGCATATACCTGTGTAACTCTCAGATAGGGATACAATTCTGATATTAATTAGGGAGCTGAGAGAGAGGCTGTAACTAAACGATCAATCACATTTCCATACAGAGTATATCTGAAGTATGTCCTGACTACAGATTACACAAAAGCAAAATTCTTCTGTGTACAAAATGGAATGCGAAAGGAATGGGGAATCATCTTATAGGTTCGGAAGACCCATACTGCATAGTCAGGGGTGCTGCCTAGTCACTAAAAATATAAGTTGCCAGTTGTCACTATAGTGAAACAAGCAGGTAGTGGAACAGAGGGCAAAAACTAATGGAAGAGAGACATTAAATATGGACAGAGACATTAAGTGCAGGGAACCATATTTCTTTGAAAAAGTTGGCCAAGAAATACTTCTCTGCATAATGTGACTGTTAATTTCAAGCCTTTCCCACAGTTCATGCTCAAGAATACCACATGACAGAAGAAAAAAAATGCCATCGAGACAGACTAGGGAAGCTGAGGAGAAAATGGTTTTAAATGCAACTTGTCTTTGAAGCACTTATCTTTGAACTGATCTCGCTGGACTGATTCTTCTCATTAGGCAGGAGTAAGATGGTTAAGCAGCGGCACTCATTAAAGAAGCATGAGATTCCCCAGGGCTATAGAATCAAGCCTGAAGTAAAAAATATCTTAACGTCTCTTTTCATCTCTGTGTTTCATTCTGTCGTCTTTGCTTGCTCTCCTTTCACCTATCACAGCTACACAATTAGCAGGTGATTCAAAAAATCCTGGATTCAAAAACTTAACATGATATATTTTTTAAACTGTGGAAGTCCCACATTTATGCAATCTTTTTGATACTTTAGGTGGAAGGATAACAGAAACACCAAAAAGGTATGCAGTATCTATTTAAATGCTAGATCTGTTTCATGCTGGTTGTGTCTATACTGCGAGGTAAGGGATGTGACCTCCTATTCCCCAGGTGCTTAACTACATCCTGACCTCACACTAGGAATAGGTCTGGGTTCTTACTCATGTCCCTCCAAAAAAATGAATCCTGATAGCTGGTTAGGAAGGGACCACAATAGCTGTAATAGCTGTCCTGGTCTGGATACTTAAAAGGGGGACATTGGTGTGGGATTCACAGAGTATAACCAACCCACAACTAAGACATCACAAAGGTGCACACATCCTTAAAGTACAATACAAAGCTATGTGAAACAGCACATACAACAACACTTGTCTTCTAGCATCCCTGCTTAAGAGAGCTGGTGGATTCAACACTACCTTCTCATTGTTTCACAGCTAGGAGACAAAAGGGGAGAGAAGCTTTAATTGGTTTATGGATCTCTTCTCACTTCTGCATATTTAGTAAAAAAAGTTCTCCACAATACCTCCAGTGTGCCAGTTTCATGACTTCACAAAGATAAAGCAAGCACTAAAGTCCTGTGGGATATCATCACAGCAGACATTAATTACTGTTTCCCTAGAGATCGGACTGAATTCCAAATTAATTCACCTAAATTTAATGTCTTATATATGTGGTGGGTGTCTAAAATTCCACAACTGTCAATAGATCCAACTACTGACTGAGGTCTCATCCACTTGCCCGAATATAGGAATCTAGTGTCATTTTAAAGCCCGTGGGATATTCATCCTGGCCTCTAGATTCCTGAATGACACAGATGTCCCGTAAGCCGTATGTCACTTTCACTCATCCTGGACAGATGTATAAGGTGACTAGGGTATTTCAGGATTGTTTGGGTTTGTGTAAATAAAACCATCTCTGGATTTCTACTGATTTAATATAAGTTTAGACACCCTCCTCCTAACACCTAAACACGTACCCTGAGATGTATGACCTGAATCCCACCCCAGGAAATAGATTTAGCAGTATTTAGGTTTTTAAACATAGCGGCTTGAGACACCTCAGACTGAGATAGTCAGGTAACAGGCAGATACGACACAGAGCTGTCACACAGCCAGAAGTTTTTTTGGAGCAGCTACTGGAGGCAAGACCTATAGAACCTAACATGACTCTAGATACCTAAACATGGACAATTGAGTCCTGCTAATTATTACTTCCAGGTCATCTCAAAGTCATTTCTCTATTCTACTCGTGGGCAGAGTGAGGATCCATCCTGCAAGGGAACATTCTTAATATCTTTGCTTTGTCCAAAAAATGAAGACTCAATCTTTATTTTAAGGGATGTGTCTCATTTTATTCACTTGTCAGATGATTGTACTTGATTGAACCTCTAAAAAATAGTTATGTTTTTCATTAAAAAATCAGATTTTTTTACCTATTATATAGATACATATATGTTTACATATATATAAATTTCAAGAGGATAAGATAAATAAATAGAATACAAGAAATAAAACTACTGGATACATCTACATGATAAGGAGGGCCAGTGAGTGAGCTTTGGTCCTTTGAACTGGACACTTAGCTGTTAGCTGATTCCTTGGCTATTTGGACAACTTTAGCTATTTGATTCCAAAACATTAAAAGTCGCAGTTTTGAGGCAAGTTAGTTCCAAGGAACACTACCATAAAACAATATGAATGAGACTACACCAGGTTTAGCTCCAAGAACCCTACAGAGTCTGTCACCATTACTCACCACTATCCATATTTTTCACATCTTTAAACACAATTACTTTATCACTGATAAAATGCAAAAGATAAATTAAAAATGCATTTCTACGTACTAATTGTATACACTCAATGATGTTGTACCTAAAGAAGTAAGTTTTCAAATTTGTCTTTTTTTTACATCATATGATATCGTCAGTATCATAAATTCCACACATTGAATGGGGCACAGTATTTTCACTCTGCTGGCAGATAAAGTGATAATGATCCAAGTGTATGTTTTTGACTTTTTTTTTTTATTTGTTAGTCTCAGATCTAGGAAGTTTTGCAACTGGACATAAATGGGAAAAAATAATGAAGTGGTGGAAGGGATGAAATAACAAAATTGAACTGTAGTAGTAACTGTAGATTACTACAAACAGTAGATTATTTGACTGACAGCAGATTTTTTTTTTTTCTCATGATTCATCTACTGTCTTGCTTGTGCACATCTGTATGACAAGGTCTTTATGCATTACCATAGAAATTATCTTTCACTTTGGAAAACAATTAAACAATTATTTTTCTCTTTCTTTATAATTACTTATGTCTCAAGTTAAACATCAAAATATGCATGTTAATTTACTACTACACAACTAAAAGTAGTAATACTTACTCAACTCATTATTGGGAAGACAAAACTAAAGTGTATTAAGAACATTGAAAAGATGCAAAAAGTTTGTACAGTCAAATTGTGTGAACTTCAGCATTATATAACCACTTTAACAAACAATACTTATAACTTTGGGAGAAATTACTTCATCTAAGATGAAAGAAAAGTCAGAATTAAGACATCATCCAACTAATTACTCCAAAGATATATTGCATAAAACAGAAATAGAGAAGTTATGCTTTCACTACAGGGTTATAGCACTATTTATATCCCTCTTTCTCATCTTCCAAAATTAGATTTGTCTTTTTTATCAGTTGCAACAGAAATAAAGAACATTGAGTCATATTACCATCACTTTAATCAAAAGAAACTCAGGATATTTTCTGGCTACTAGACATTGCTTTTGTACAATAGGGCATTATCTTGTACATTAGGTAAGCATATCTTACCTTCTTAAGCATCATTCTGATGATAATGATGCTTAAGTTATAATAAAAAGATAGTTTCCGTTTCTGAATATTTAATTCACATTTTAAATACCAGAATTCACATTTTGCTTTTCGGAAATAAGCGTTCCTAACCCATGCAAGTCTTTTTCTTGTGAAGAGTTTGGCAGATAGAAGCCGATTTTTCAGGAAACTGTGTTGAATGACTAAAACTTGACAAAAATCTACATATAGATTGTATGATGAATAATCTATTTCTCTATCTCAAGAGAGATTTAATAAAATGTGTATGCATGATTTAGAAGATATTTGCAAGAAAATATTCTACTACAATATAATGAAAACTGAGCTATCTTAATTTCTTAAAATACATAGAATTTGTTATGTGCACTGCTACTTGTAGTGCAAAATCATGAAATCTGTTTGGATATGTAAAAAGCTTAGATATATTGCAGAAAACTTAAAAATATCAATTCTGTGAAGTCTGAGTTTCAAGCTGAAGTTAAATCCAGTTCTGGAGATTGAGTAGCATATGCAGTGATTAAAAAAAAGAACTATAAATATATATGTAAATACATTAAAAGTGTTATCAAATGTAAATTTGTGATAATTATATTCCTGAAGGAGGGAGGAAAGCATATTGAAAAATAATGTTATTCTAAAAGAAATGTTTCCTTTTTTAAAAGCTTCTTGAAAAAATTGTGTTCTTAATTTTCCTGGTGAATATTCTCTGTTCCTCTTAAAAACCTTCTCCTCCAGGAAGTGCAACTCTGTGCTGCAATATAGATTTAGTACTTCTTGTAAAGCTACTGCTTTCATTCTATTTTTCCATATTAGTTTATTGGTTTTTATGATTATTATTTTTTAATGTGTGTTTATTTTAACTCCTTACATTGTTTCTGACCTCAGAATAAATCCTCATTTAAATATTAATCAATTTTTAAAAACATTTTCTTTATTTTTAACTATCTTTGTTTTAAAATTGAAGATAACAATGTTACAATGTTTTAAGATATGCACCAGAAAAATCAGAATACTGTAGGGCTGGATATTTAATTTAGAAATGGTGATTCAAACATAAATCATTACTAAAATGGTTTGTCCACACATAAGGTCAGAAAATGCACTTGGGATAGATATAAGAGAGGGCAGAAAATGAGTTAAGTAGTCATACATCTTCTGGTAAAATTATTTCCCTGTCCTTGGGCAGATGAGATTCTCTGTTATAGGCAATGAATATAGTTTTAGCTCATCATTCTGTAAATTTTATTAAACTTTCAGATCATCATTCCTGAAATCCTAATGTACTAGAGATGATAAAATAATTGTAAGTTCACTAATGTATAAATGACAGTAGAATTTCATGGCAAAAAATTAAAAAAGTAAATGAAAAGGAATTTAGAAACTTGCTTTTGTAAAATAGAATTATTTTTTTAACATGATATTCAGTTAATGTTATTATATTTTCTGATTGTCTTTGTTCCATATTTCATATGATTTATATAAAGGAGATGATATTTCAACCCATGCATCAGTGTATGCTGGGGGGCCTACCATTTGGAAAGCAGTTTGGCAGAAAAGGACCTAGTGGTCCTGGTGGACACCAAGTTGAACATCAGCCAGCAATGTGCCTTTGCTGCAAAAAAGGCTAGTGGTGTCTTGGGCTGTATTAGGCAAAGTATTGCCAGCAGGTCAAGGGAGGTGATCCTTCCCATCTACCCACCACTGTCAAGGCCAGATCTGGAGCACTGTGTCCAGTACTGGGCTTCTCAGTACAAGAGAGATATGGACAGTATAGTCCAGAGAGTCCAGCAAAGGGCCACAAAGGTGATGAAGGGACTGGGATATCTCTCCTATGAGGAAAGGCTGAGACCCTATCCACTATAGATGTCTGCAAATTAAATAATACTGGACATTAAGCAATACTTGAATTCCTACATGGACATTAAACCAATACTGAGCTGGACACCACCTTGTCTAATTTTAGGCATCTTCAAAATAGATCTAGGTCTGAGCTACTCACCCTCAGTCATCTTTACAGCCAAGAGAGACATCTTGAAATTTTAAAAATCCTTTCAACTGACCTGTTTTCAATATCTTTTCTTGCTTTATGATTGATTCATCCTTCCATGTATAACAGCTACATCTCCACTGCTGATAAAGGCTCAGATGTAAATGAACTTAGGTACATTGCATCTCCAGTGCTAGAATATTTTTTACCATTATTACAGGCACAAGTTTTTATCATTATTAGAGGCACAAGCTTTCTGAGACAGAAGAACTAGGTACCTTTAGTAAATTTGAAAAAAAACAGTCAGAATCCATAACTAAAAAAAAAAAAAAAATCAAGTTGATTGAGCAAGGTACAGGGAAGAAAAAGGAAATGATAAGATTCTTACAAAATTTTGAAGAACGGTGAAGGAAATAAAGTGTGTGGGATGGGGAGACTGGTTACAAATTTGTTTTGACAGTGTCTATGTCTCTTGTGAACTGTCAACAGGTAATGTAATCTTGTTTCAGTAATTCTCTGGGAAATGTGTATAATATGTGTTTTACCTAATACACTTCTGTGAAAGGCTAAGTTATACTAAGCAGAAGCATATGTGTAGTTAAGCTAGGTACATGACATCTTTGACTATTAAGCTGCAAGCTGTATATTTAAGAATTTTCTAGAAAGCAAGCGAAAACCAGAAACACAATCTGGACCTAACTCAGATAGCCTGAGAACACCTAACCATGAACCAGAATCCAAGCAAATTATACAGACAGGTGACGAAAGAAGTAAAACCAGTTAGATCAGAGTATTAACAAGTACAATTTAAACACACTGGGTTGGGGTTTTTTGCCTTTAGAACTTAAGGAGGATACCTCTTGAAACATCCATAAGCTATATCTTTGTAATGATACATCCACACTTTTTCAGAGGGAGTGACAGAAAAGTGTAAGAGAGAGCATGGTTTACAAATCAAGCAATTTCAGCAATCAAAAAAATATATCATCTCAATATGAAATAAAGTCTTCTAGCAAGACCATCCTGTGTTGGAGAAGTTAAAAAAGAACAAATTGTGCTATGCTAGCAAGGAAAATAGCTATTATTAAGGCCATATAGGCTCACCTATGCTAGTTATTTTCTATTTAAGGCTATAGTAAGTCTTTTCCTTATGCACTCAATGGATCCCGTCTCCTGAGATGCTCAGTGATCTAAAAGTCCAGCAATATAAAGGACAGTTGACATGCTTAAACACTGTATGTGCTTAAGGCATCTTGCCGTATTGGAGCCTATAAATGTAACACATGGCTACTCTCTGTATGTTTATGTGGAAAGGAAACAAGCTTTTGTCTCTGGACATAGTTCCAACCCAGAGGGATAGCCAGAATGTGAATCAAAGCTATAGGAAAATAATACTACTTTCAAAAGACCAATTTGGCGGTTCCTGACTAAAAGGGCTGTAGGATTAGTTTGTTTTGCTGTTAACTTTATATACATATATTCACACTATACACCTACACCATACATACTGGTGTTAACATTTATCCTGAAAACAATGGAATTAAGGAAAGCTTTTTTCTCATGATTCTGAGTCAGTTAACTACCGTGATTTTTATCATGGAAAAAGCTAAGACTGAACTTTTGTTCTGTAGTTGTGATTTTGTGTGCATGTATGTGTTGCCCTGAAAAGTGGAATCTAAAATCCTTTCTCTCAGTGAGAGTGTTACTGACATTTATCTTCTCTACCTGGATGCTTATTTTCACAAAACAAAGACTTAATTTCCTTTAGATTTTTTACCTTTCTGTCTCAGTTAATTAATAAAAGCCTATTAGTATAGAAGCTACGAGAGAGAGAGAGAAACACACAAAATCATGTGATAGGAAGCAGTTGAAGAAAAGGGTCCACACAATTAATTAATGGCCTCCATACATTCTAGTATTTACATTTATCTCCAGAATTGCTTCTTGGGCTTGATCCCAGAGAATTCACATGCAGAGCAGCATGTGCATAAACAAGTGTAATTTAAAGTCCTGGAAGCACACAGGAATTGATATTAATGAGAACCCTGCTGGAAGTCACTGCTGAGAGCCTTAGAAAAGGTAAGGCCTCTCTCTAAGAGGAACAAGAACCCAAACATCCTATTAGCATGAGAAAGCTTTCTCTTTTTCTTCCTTTCTTCCTCCCCGCCCCTCCTCTGTGTCTGTTCCTCTTGTACTTACTTTGAATAGTTGCAATAAAGAAAAGGATCAGCTACTCAGCTTTAAATGGAAAATCCAGTGCCTAGCATGTAAACTTATCTGAGCCCTTACTTTTGCTCCACTCTCAGTAATGTTGAGGTCAGCAACCTTGTATCATCTATTGTTTGTCATGAAAGAGCATGTGGAACGAGGATATTTATTACCATATTCAAAATCACCTGGTTCTAAATTTATCAGAAGGTACAGCCTGTCATAATTCCACCAGCCTCAATAGAGCTCTAACTACTGAATGACTGCTCTGACAGGTGAGTACCTGCAACTGAGGTTGCTACACTTAAAATCTTGCTGTAAGCCAAAGGGAACATACCATATACACAGAGACATGAAAGTATGGCTAGCCTAATTAATGTTTTAACAGTCCTAGACTAATACCAAACTACCTAATTAATGCAGAAAAGTCTCATTAATAATGCAGTTAAAATTGTTCTACAAAGGTATAACGGTATCTTCTGCTTTTTGTTGGTGTTATGTTCATCGAAGTGTTCCTCTTGATCCTAAAGCTGCTGCTTCAAACTTCCTCAAGAAGAACAGGTGCAGCAAGGGGAGGTTATGATGAGTTGTCATCATGTTACCTAGATTGGTCACACATTTATCATATGTAGTATCCCCAGACCAAAATCTGGGGACAGGTCAAGCAATAGTCACTTGACCCAAAAACAAGTGTGGAAACACCAGCTCAGACCAAGGTAAGCCCAAACAAGTCCTGAGACTCTGCACTCTAAGCCTACATTAAAAAGTGGACTTTTACCACCAATGGCAAAAATCTTATATACCTGGCTAAAAGCTTTCATTACATTTGTAACAGCAGTAGTCTCCTCAGCAACCAAAACCAGCACAGCCGGTGTAATCAGTAAGGTGAAGTCATTGAAAGACAGCATTGTTTCAAGTGATTTCCTTCACACTGAACCTCAGAATGGAGTGACTTCCTGTACTATACAACTTCAGCTGTTTTAAATACTTATTTATATGCATATATATGTGTACATATATTCATGAAATACTATTGCAGTTTACAGAAACATTTAATTACACCGTATTTATTCTTGTAAGAGATAACATATTAAAAATAAATTTTTGTATATGTAACATGTTGAAGTCCTTGCTAGCAGTGGTGCATTCTTATCCTTCTCAAAATCCACATATTAACAGACATAACTTGAAGTACAGTTCCGAGAAAATCCATATACAATAGCTGACACAGAAGTAAGAAAAGCCATAATAACCTATTGTTTCATCAACACAGAACTCCAGTAATAAGTTCAGTCATTAGATGTGGAGAATCAGGCTTTTTGAATTATATTAAAGTACATTTTGGATTAACAGAAAATTAAACAATTATACAATGTCACAGGGGAAAACTGCTCAGCTTGCACAGCTTAAATAAAATGAGGATCAAAGTGTTTTTTTCATTTATTATAACAACATTCAACTAACCAACAATCAGTGAACTGTACATTCAGGATCAATATTAACAACACAACAGATAAACTACAATGTTAGCTACTCACAAAATGCAAATATACACCTACAGGTTTCAAACACCCTTCTATAACTAATTGCAAGTTCTAAACTTGTCTTCCTCCCACACACAGAGTCACGTAGAGGTGCACTCCTAACCCAGTCAGTGTGGGTTACAAGCACAAACCCCATCTTCTGGGAGTCCAGGTTGTCCTGTTTAAACACACCTCCTGTGTTTACAAACAGCTTTCATGTTTGCCCTCGTTGCTCCCAACAACCCACTAATGAGCAAGCTGGTGAGAAAGACCCCCGTGAAGTCAATGCACACATCCAAGATGTATCTATTTGTGGTACCCTGCAAGGAAACGTAGACTGCTCACAGTGGAGGACACTCCTCAAGCCTAGACAGAAGTCCTGATGCTACGAGGAGAATTCTGGCAGTGCCAAACCAGATGTGGCTGCCACTCTTTTACCATTTTCCCACTTCATGGTCCCACCCCACAATCATGAATCTCCATGCTTCTTTTATACTTCTTTTCAAGTTGACTCCTTGACTTCCCCAAAAGTGTCTCAGTAATTTTCTGGTTACTTTTTAATTTGGTTGACCATCATCTTAAGCAAACTTTGTGCTTGCTAATTTCTTTGCAGTTTTATGAGTTAATGGGCAATCACTGCCTCAGACCAGGCAGTTTTGGGTATAGTTTCCACACACACTGTTTACACTCCCATTTCTATCTTATCAGCCATTGTTACCCATGTCATATTACCTAGAGGGAGCTGTGTAGACTCCCCCATAGCACACATTAAACATGTGCCTGACAACTGATAATAAAAGATACAATTCTCCATTTCTTTCAGACTTATGGCTTATTAACTATAGGGGCAAAACTTTGTATTCTTATGCCGAATAAATCAATACCAACTATAGCAATTATTAAAAACAACCCCCTCTCCCAGTTAAGCTAACCCTTACGTTCATTGCCAATGTCCAGCCAGCTTTACTGTGAAATTTCTTCTGTCCTTCAATTCACCACACTGTTTTATTTGATAAGTCTAAATTAAAAGAAGTAGATAAGGTGAGGGTCATGACAAGCCTTTCATGACTGATTTGTGTTCAAAAGGGAAAAAAAAAAAAACAAAACCACACACAACACAAAACCCCACACATATACAAAAAAAACCCCCAGCATTCAAAAAACCTCTTTCCTTAAAAAGAAGACTAACAGATGGTAGAGTAGAGCAGGCAATATGCACAACTGGCTAATCATGTGATGGCTTATGTGTTCTATCAATAAATGGATTTTTCATAAGGCTTTTCTTACATTTGGGAAACTCAGGGGGAATTTCTACTCCTCAAATGCCTACGTAGTTAAATGAAATGCTCTATTCCTAAACCTAAAGTTCTTTCAGATTAAATTGAGTTGAGAACATTCATCAATAAGTTAAAAAAAAAAAACAAAAAAAAAACAAACCCAGAAAACAATGGTTGCAGTTATTGCATAACCCACAAAATCAGATTCTGAAATTTCAGTTATATGTGTATTTTTAAAAAGCATAAACATGCATCACAATAATTATTTTAAGGACATTTTGATTTAAAACTACAAACACTAGGTGCTTTAATAATTATTCTGTTTTACATGATAGCAGTATTTATGTTTACTGAGATGCTCACATATTCCTTTGGTTTCAACTAACCCTGAATTTTCCAAGAATTAATTGCTTCATCCTTTTAAATGTCTGAGGGTTTTCTTCTTTAAATGAAGTATTTATGTATTCAACTTTTGTCATGATCAGTGTTTGCAGTTGTGGGTTTTGTTGTTGTTTTATTCTGTCTGGGAATCCAATTATGATTATTAGATATGTTAGTAATTAATAAACTAGCTTTTTAAAAAATCACAATTGTTCAGATGTAGCTTAGGTAGAAAAGCTTAATGAATTCTCAATATGCATAAAATTTGAGGTATGTGTTCTTTCAAATAAAATATTATTTTCTTCTTTAGAAAGATTCATAATGCAGCTATATTTCATGAAGGATTGACGTATTGAATTCTTTTAACTCATAATCACTTGCAAATTCTCAGAAAGCTCATCTTGTCCTCAAAGGAAAGACCTAGATCTATCTCTAGGCATTAAGATGTTTAATTTAAGACATTGACTTATTCAGAACTGACAGTTGATGTAGCAAAACAGCCACCTCAGGGCAGGAGTTAACATCTTCAGAATAGTTGAATTGTTCCCTGAAAAAATCTATCCTCCTCCATTATATTGGAAGCTTAGATGAAGTGGCTGTTAGTGAAGTGCCTCAAGTTAGGTAAGATGTATCTAGTACTAGGGTTCACGGAACAAGATTAAACAGTATATCATTTTTATCACCTTTGTAGAGCTGGTTTTTAAAATGATGATATGAACTTTGTGATCAAACGTGGGAAAAAGTTAAAAACAGGACCACTTATCTCGTCTGAAAGGTTTAGGCATCTCTGAACTACTACACGTGGTCTTCAGTCTTCAAAAAACTGTGGTACTTGTGAATGTTGTTTTGCACACATGGAGGACAGATACATGCAAATTTACAACTTGCAGATTGTCAGGACTGGCAACTCCCTGGGTCTGAGGTGCTGGGAGCTATGTGATCAGGATGAGGCCCAGTGAGGGGAACCAGGGTGAGACACAGCCCTGGGACGGCCACGCAGGGCCATGGGTATGGGGATGTGCAAGAGCAGAGGTTAGCCCAGGAGGTTAGCCCACCAGTGGGACCCAGCTCAGCAGGGCCGGGCAGGGCAGGGCTTCACTGCAGCTTAGGCAGGGCCAGAGAGACCTTCAGCTGAAGACAGCACTCAAGGGCTGGGCTTGGACCCCAGTTGCACCCATCCTGCAGCACTGCCTGGGGGTCTCTCCCCACCACCACTGGCTGGATGGGGTCCACCCTTGGCTACACTGGCTCTACCTTGTCCTTGAGCCCCCAAAACCAAGCCAGTGGAGAAGGCCAGGCATAGAAAGCTCTCAGGACCTTTCCATTGATTACCCTTGCAGATACCTATATGCATCTGTGCAGCTTTGTCTCATTTGGTGTTAATTGTTGCTCTTTTTTTGAGATGGTCTCTTTGACAGGTAAATTAATTTTGAAAAAGACTGGCCTTAATAGAACTTCTTTATATCAGGAAAAATTGACATTTTTATGATTTGCACATCATGAAACGCAACAGGATATTCAGAAGAGTCTCATTAAGTAGTTCTTAATAACACTGATATTTCTGAAATCAAGAGCAACTATATGAAAGCATCAACAATAAAAAGGTTCACTGTCCATCATACTTTATAAGGTACATCCTGATTCTCTTTCAGCTTATGCAAATGACTTAAAAAATGGTAAACGGAGTTTCTGTATTTGACTGCAACTATTCATGAAGTATAAAGCAAATTAGAGATGTTTATTGCAACTTACTCCACATTTCAAAACTAATCTAAATGAAATTTTCTTCCATTGTTCCCTTGTTGACCATCAAAATTTTAAAAGTAGTTTGGTATCTCATATGATTTATGCTTGCCAATGTCTGTACTTGGAAAATTAGAGGCAGCATAAAGAGTTCTTTCTCATATACTCAGCTTTCAGGGTAAAAAATACCTAAAGATTATATAACTGCTGTTTAGTTTATTTACAATCCTGTATTCTCTGTGGTTATATTTCACTCACATTTCTGAAGTATTATTCAACATTAAAATAAAAACTCTCAGCAAACACAATAACATAATGTAATTGCACACTGTGTTTGAATACTGACTTGTATCTGGTCAACATAGCTTTCTGGCTTCCAAGGCTCCTGTTCATTTACTAGTGAAATGACTTAGAAGGGTTTTTTTAATCTTTTTTTTCTTTAGTTAAATAATAAGAACACAAGGATAATGCAACAGTTTTCTAAGCAGTTCTTAGGACATCATCTCTCATTGATGAAAAGAGAAAGAATCCCAACTGTGATTACTATAAATTCTACAATTAATTGACATGTCTATTTAACACAGTTGACTTAACTGGATCATAGGAACTCTTTCAAAAAAAGATTGTATTGGTCTAACCCAATGTTGTCATGGTTTAACCCTTGTAGGCAGGTAAACACCACACTGCCATTCACTCACTCCCCTCCAGTGGGATGAGGAAGACACTCAGAAGGGTAAAAGTACGAAAACCCACAGGTTGAGATAAAGACAGTTTAAAAGGAAAAGACAAAGCAGCATGTGCAAACAAAGCAAAATAAGGAATTAATTCACTGCTTGCTTTCAGCAGGCAGGTGTTTAGCCATCTCCAGGAAAACAGGGCTTCATCACGCATATCAGCTACTTGGGAAGTTAAAGGCCATGCCTGTGAATGTTACCCGCTTCCTCCTTCTTCCCCCAGCTTTTATTGCTGGGTACTATGTCATATGGTGGGGGATATCCCTGTGGTCAACTTGGATCAGCTCTCCCAGCTGTGTCCCCTCCCAAATTCTTGTGCACCCCCAGCCTACTCGTTGGCAGGGCAGCATGGGAAGAAGCAGAAAAGGCCTTGACTCTGTGTAAGCACTGTTCAGCAACAGATAAAACATAAGTGTATCATCAACACTGTTTTTATCACAAATCCAAAACATAGCACCATAGAACTTCTTACGAAGAAATCACAGCCAAACCCAGTACAGCCAGTTACAGTACTTGCATGCACTAATGGTGTTAAATGGTGAATCTTATTATGTGTCATGCCATCCTGCTTACACTGGCAGGGAAAGAGTGACTGATTCTCAGATACAAACAGAAGTGTATTTATTAAAAGCTGCAATCATCCAAAGACAAACAGATGGCTGCTATTCAAGCAGGGCAAGGCAGTGATTATACACATCTGTACAATACCAATAAACTCTAATATATCCGGAAGCAATTAGCTGCTCTTTTAGAATAAAGCAGAGTTACTCAGAACAGCTTTCATTTCATTATTTGGTCAATTTTACATAGAAGATGTAACTATGCATAAATGGTTTTCATAATAGCGAACAGAGTAGTCTTCAATGATTGCATACTGTGTGTGGGAAAATGTATCTACAGCTCACATAAAAGAACATCATAATTACTTTCTGCCGCAACCCACCCACTTCTTCTGATTTGCTGTTAACAGGAATTTGCATCAAGATCACTTTCCACAATTACTGCCCAGTTCTCTCTTAGATCTCCACTGGACTGACCTGCCAAAAAGGCAGGTCACATGTCATACGTCAGACTGGAAATATATATGGGAGATGAAAACTGAAAGCCCTTGCCTCTAGACTAATGCTTTCTTGTGAGCTTTCAAGTTGGGTGGGAGTGTTGATCNCATCTATATCTACTACTGAACTTGAGTTTCACAGTTCATAGTACACAAAAAAAAGTTCAGCCATCTGGACAGCTTTGTTGATGGGTTATAATATCCAACTACATTCCTGCACAGCTTTTCCAATCAGTCTTTAAACAACTAAATTCTGCCTCTAGAACTAAAATCTATTGGCAATAGATTGTTGTTAAAGTAAATTATTATTCTTTGCCTAAGTAACCTCATTTTCATTAACATCCAACTGGCTTTTACTATCCAATCCAGCAAGATGTTATGTACTCACAATTTTTTTACTTATATCCAAAAGGTACACTTAAACTTATGAAAAAACAAGGTCAGAAAATGAACTAGAACAGTGGCCTCCAACTGCCCACTGTCTTAAACAGTTATTTTGGCTCTTGGCTCCATTTTGGAACATCCAAATTGTTATGTCTAGAGCAAATTTGCTATACACAAGACTGGTTTTATGCAACAGAGAGGTAAGTTAGTCAGTCTTAATTGGCCTCAATGCTTGAAACAGGTTTTTTATTGGTTCTTTACCTTCTTTTTTTGGTGATATAGTCATGGAGATCCAGGTCAACAGAGAATATCACCTTATTCAATTTGATTTTATGAATATAATATACTATTATATTTCATGCACATAATTGATACTAAGCCTAGTTATACTAGGTGTCTTTACTTGTATAAACAGACCAGATCTCTTCTGCCTGGACATAAGTCAGCTTTGGTTTAGAAGCCACATGACTGTGTTAATGTAACTGCTGGGAATATGTTGATTATGAGGAATTTCCCTGTTCTTTAAAGCAGGGACAAAGCTTCAAGAGCAGATGTGACTTTTATCCCATTAGGTGTAAGTCAAGTCAAAGGAGTGTGTGTCTGTGTGTAATCTTTTAGGGGTAGTAAATATTCCTTATCCTCTAGTAAGTCACCTTATATTTTTCTGATCTAAACCAGAAACTAATTCAAATAATTTGGTTTGTTCTGAACCATTAATCTGACAGATCTTATTTTAATTGGTTAGTTTGCTTATTTTTAACAATTCTACAACCTTTGAATCACTTTTAAATTTTCTCAGCAAAGATTTTCTGAAATCAAACAAGACATAACTAAGTCCAACAAATGATTTCTCTGGGACTCCATGAGAACAGGATATCTTCTTATTATAAGTAGGTTGGGTATTTGACAGCAAGCTAGTTTTTGTCTCATATAATACACACGTACTGTCAATTCCACAAAATTTACATTTTTAATGTTATATAATAGTAAATCATCTGCTCTGCAGATATTCAGCTATATTGAATCTTCAGTTACTTTCTTCAACCAGATGTAATAATGTAGAAAATAAAACTACAAACAGCAGAAAATCCAAGAGGCTTTAAATTTCTCTTTAATAAAGATATAAAAAAACACGTGAGTCAGCATTCTTCATGTTTATACAGCATAAGTGTTTATATATCCAAATTAAATATTCAGTCTTGTATTATCTGGCTGAAATATGATTAATAATGTTAATGTATAAGGAAAAATATTATTTGTTAATGAAAAAAAAAAATCCTTGATTATGTAAGCTGAACATTAAAGCTGGAAAAAAGCTGATAGTTCAAATACATTCATGGAGACATGTCAATTCCAACTACATTACTTTTCTATAGCATATGAGTGGGAGATGGAAGGGGAAACTTGAAAATCAGATTTTACAAGTTAATTTGGTTTTGAAAGCAAGGAACATTTTAAAATCTGAAAAAAAAAAAAAAAACAATCCTCCAAAACAAACAAAACACCCCCAAACTCTTAATCCATCATATTACAAGAAAGAAGGAATATACTGTAACAGGGATTCCTGAAAGCATAAACATAAAGAAGACAATGGAAGCCCCGGGGGTGAAAACAGGGACCTTAAAGGAATTCCGTCTTGACAAGTGGATAAAACTGGTTTTACAGTATTAAAAAAGGAAGCAAAGACTTGCTCTCAGCATATGTAAAACATTTCATATATGGTGAAAATGCAAAGGAGAGAAAATGTTGTAAGAGAGTCACAGTCCCTATAAGAAAGGGAACACAGGATAGACAGAGAGAGAAATTCCTTCAACATTAAGCATGCTGTGCCTGATCAGTGCAACTTCTTCTTTGTAGCAGGTCCTTCTTCACTTCCAGCAGAGAAAACTCTGCTTTTTAATTTGTCACTCAGAACATTTTGCAGTATGTACGTAAATATTCACCCACATAACTCAGACTGTCAAGATTACAGGCACAGACAGAGATGCCTGGGGCACAAACTAGCTTTCCAGAGATGTCAAATGTACTTTAACTAAAGCCACAATCAATTCTGAAGCAATATTAATTTCCAGGAAGCCAATCTTTCAGCAGTAAGAAGTTCACAATTACTTTGAATAAGAAATGTGAAGGGACACATCATCTTTCCCACACTTCATACCCTTCTACTACTTTATTGTACTACTATTCCAATAAAGATACAACATGGGGGACAATATGAAGTAGGAACACAATAAAGAGTTTTGATTGTTTGGGAATCTATTAGATTTTGAACTACAAACACTTTAAGAACCATCAGCATATGTGGGAAAAGAATTGTCCAAATTGGAAATTCAGTCAGTATCTGTTTGCCAGAATATTTCTGTTTTGTCCTTCAAGGAAATCAGAGAGGATAACAAAGGCTTGTCAGTGCAAGGTCTTCATGCCCTTTATAGAAAAGTCTGTCACTGGACTCATATTGGAAATAAACCAGGACAAGGTGCTACTTACAAGAGGATCAACTGAGTGATCCATAAAACTTAATTTATAGTTCATTCCCTAGTTCTGATTTGTACACTTTTAAAGTGGATTTTTCCAGGATAACAATACAGTAATGAGACTAATCCTAAACTGTGTGAATATAAACTGATGGACTGCCATGGGGACAGGCACAGACCCCTGGCACTTTTTTGTCTAGTATTATAGATACTGTCAAGGACACTATCTCCCCTTCTGATTCTCCCCAGTAACTGAATGAGCATGTACATGTATGTGATTATGAACCTGCTTGGCTGTAAAGACTCTGCTGAGGGGAATGTATTGCCTTCAGATCCTGTGTCCTCTGTTTGAGATACAACACAAAATAATGATGTAGCTTCACTAAAGTACTTGGAATTAACATACACTATAGAAACTATCAACATCAGTAATATTCTGGCATATTTCAACTAGTAATCAAAGTTGCGGAAAACATTTTATGCATGGTTTTATAGATATTTCCCCCTTCAATACCACTTCTATAAGCTACAGCCGCTGAGCAGAGAAGGGGGCCCATGATTTATGGTTTTTGTGTAAGGCTGGAAAATAGAACAAATAAAGACTTATATTTCAGTATTAACCAAACAAACTCTTATTTTTATATCTGCCTGACAAACTGAAAATAATTCAGAAAGCTCAACATCTAGGGAACTAATGTGATAAACTAGTTTTATTTCTGGCCAAAAAGCATGCCATCTTAATAACCATGCTAGCTAATATTACCCCAACACATTAAGTGATAGGAAGGTCCCAAAACCATTGCCTTGGCTGGAGTTCAAACAAAAACGTGAGTGATCTGGAGTCAGTGAGGTTACAGACACATGAGCTTTGCTGTGCTCTTTGCTTTTGCTATGCTATCCAAGGAAAATTCTAGCCTTTCTGTTCATATTCTCAGTACTTGAGTCCAACCTTATTTTCCACTTTAACTACTTTAGTTATTCCTAACTGTAACTAGTATAAAACCTTCTTATTGACCTTGGTTACTGTAGGCATGTTTCATTTAAACAGATACTGTATATTCAGTTATTTTTCAAAAGTAAAAGGAAAAAAAGGAAGAAACAAAATTTTGAAAATGTAACTGAAAAGAAAATAAATCTTTGTGTCTTGTTTCTGCTTCCCCAACACTTTCGTCTGAACATACAAATATATTACCCAGCATTGGTTATGAGTTTGAACTTTGCTGTTCAGGGTGTGTCAAAAATGAACTGTGGCCATCTGTTGGCATCCTAGACTCATATCTGGATGGAAATCTGGTATAGTATGCTGCAGCACTTCTTCAGCCTGGAGTACCAGTTTTGTTTTTAAAGGAAAATGGTAGCTCAGGTCTTTACCTAATCTCAGATTTGTGCCCAAGTCTTAACTATAAGTTTACAGAATTGTAGCAGGTTAGAATAGTAGTAAATTAGAGAAGCTCAGCAAAAAAATCTTAAAGATCTCCTCTTCACATAGAAATCTTTCAAAGAACAGGAAGGTACTGAATATATTCAAGATTCATTAATCTCTCAGACATAGCAGAAATGCAAAATTTAAGAGACTTAGATAACAAGAAAAAAAGCCAAATACATTGTCCTTGAAAAAACATACTATTTGCATAAATATTTCTGGGACACATTATTTAAAACATGAAGAAATTAAATTTACAGTAGATATTGGTGAAAATAAAAAGAAACAAAAATCTTATGTTTTGTAACTTCCTGCTGATACTTTTTTGTTTATAGCAGAAAACAGGCTGCTTGCAGTGACAGTCCCATTAGTTTACTTCTTTTTCTTTTTTTTTTCTTTCCTTCATTTGCTAATATTTCTTTTGTATTTGCTGTAAACCTAAGTGATTTCATTTATATTGCAATGTTGTTCAGAATCTTCTAGATGAGCATCCTATCGTTGATGGTAATTGATGTTGGCTTCCATGGAAATGTTAATTTTGTAGCAGTCAGTGTCAATCAGTCCTCATCAGTTACGTTCACGTGGAATATGTGGTGGTGACTGTGAAGTCTCTAACAAGTAATCAAGCCTACTGACAGAAGGGGAAGCTCTTAAATTACAATTGTGCATGTAGGTTCTTGGTCTTTTTTTTCCCTATCATGCCCATTTAAGCATTATAAATTGGAGCTATATGTAGCAGAATATCTTAAACTCAGTGTGAAAATTTCCTTGTCTTTCATATGCAAAAACTAAGCAAACCTCTACTTTTGAACTTCAAGAAATCCATCAGTGTATGAAAATATGGTCTTCCACAATGGGATTTTATAGTCAAATACTTACTTCTTTTGAAAAAAACCCTATTTATTCTACCATCGGCATTGCTAGAGCTACAAGCATTCTAAGTATCTGTACCTATAGGATTTCTCTAGCAGAAATACAGTCTTTTTAAAGATAATAATAAATGCATGTTGGAAAAATGAAAAAAAAAAAAAGTAAAAATTATTCACTAAACTACTGAGCAATATTTCTGTGGGTTTATTCACTTCAAATTGGAGTAACTGGAGTTACTACCTTTTTGATAGACCAGTGCTAGCCATCTCCACAAATCTTTAAAGATAAAAATTGTCACTGAGAAGATGTAGTTCTTCATAATTCTGCACAGCCTTCCAACAAAGTAATATTGATCTCATTCTACAATGCCTACTAGCTTCTTCAGTTGCCTAAGGTAAGTTTATTTAGGATGAAAATATGAAACTTTATAATTTACAATGGGACTTATTTGCATCACACTGACAGTGTAAAATATTCAAATTACATTTAAATTGCATAGAAGCCCCATTGCACTGTGAGTAGAGCAAAAGAGGTCTTAAGGCATATGTGAATGCTTTTCACAGTTTTCCTATGTATTTCAGCCAAATGTTCTCAAACATTTATTTAAAAGCATCTGCCTATTTTACTTAAATTGGAAGCATTTAAGTAAAATCCCCACACTGAACAAACCCCATAGCCATTGCTGAGCTTTGTCTTGGTTTGTTGAGAATAGAGAAGAGAAAGCTAAGGAGGTTCTAATTGCTGTCTTCAGCTACCTGATGTGTGATTATACAGATGATAGAGTCAAAGTCTTCTTGGAGGAGCACAGCAAAAACCAAAACTGGAACAGGTTGCCCAGACAGGCTGTGCAATCTCCACCCTTGGAGTTATTCCTAACTTGACAGAATGAAGACTGATCTAACTGTGTCGGTCCTGCCTTGAGCAATAGATTGGACTGAATGATCTCTCCCTGCAATACTAAAACATTAACTTTAAATAAAGATTTTACAGAAATAGAAAAAAAGATCTATGTAAAGGATATTGATTTAGTAGGTTTTAAAGTTTGTTTGGGTTTTGGTGGTTTTTTTNACTTTGGTTGACATTCAGCAGCATGTTCATTTTAAATGTGCATACACCTAAAATAAGAAGACAGAAGGAGATACTGGGTCTGTGTCTACATTGTTAAACAGGAGAGATAGGGACACAACTCTTTAAAACATTTTTGAGGTAAAGAGAAAACTGTCTTTCTGGTTTTTGTTTTGTTTTATCTTGCAGCCCAACTACTTTGGTATTTGTAAATCATGAACTTTAGGTTACATTTTGCACAGCTTGAAGGAGAGGGGAGCATGTGAATATATGCGGTACTTGAGGGTGCGAGAGTCCAACTTGTCTGGTCGGATTTAGTTGGAGGACTGAATTGAACCTGGTGCAATATCTTGCCCATTTTACTTTTTGGAAGCAGTTCCTAGAGTGACCAATTCTCATAACTGTTCCTACATTCCACCTTGGAATGGGTGGGACAACCCAAGTAGGTTTGTCCAAAATAGAGGAAAGGAACATGGTAATACTTAACTAGAAGTAGTATGATGGTGAACCTCAGTTCTTTGTTCTATTTTTCAAGTCAGTATAGATGTACCATGAATCTTCTGCATTTCAGTTTGCACAGTCCGGAAGTTGAGTGAAATAAAAAATGAGAGACTGGTATTTGAGTTATTAGAAAATTTGAAATAATTTTGATAGCATTTTGTGTTCACAGTCTTTCAGTACTCAAACATGATTAGTTGGGAAAGAAAAGGGAGTTGTATTTGTACAGAATCGTCTGTATAAATATAGATATATTACATACTATATGTTATATGTTATATGCCATATGTTATATGTTATACGTTATACGTTATATGTTATATGTTATATGTTATATATAAATATTTATGTATATTATATAAATATAAATACAGAATCATCTATTTAGCTATTCGTGGATGATTATTTTCATAGGAAGCCCTTTCTTTGCCACACACTTCAGTGGCATTTAAGTATCACTAAAGAACATCAATGATAATCAAAATCAATGTTCAGATTATTTATTCATTGCTGATTGCTATTTTTGATTGAAAGTTTCTTCCTCCATCTTGGAGATAACCAAAAAGTTGACTATTTTTTTTAGACAGTAAGATATAGTATACTTAAGGTCTGTATCAAATTAAGAAGTATAGAGTTCTTTTTGCAGTTGAATATAATGAAAGAATAATTAGAGAAAAAACACATGGAGATGGTTGGAAGGGACAGATAAAATTGAAAAAATAGAAATCATTGATATTTCTTAAAACCCTCCAGAGTACAAATAAAATTGATAGGGATACTGGTTAAAATGTGTCTGAGTAACAACAATTATATGTGAAATTTATATAATAATTTCTGGCTAATAATCTCTGTAAAGATAAATTATGGTTAAGAACATGAGGTTCATTAACAATAAAGCATGATAATGTTATAGTATTTAACTCTGATACATTCAGGTTTTAAAGAGACTTTTAGAATATTGTAAACAACTAAGAAAATGGCATAGTGACCTCTAAACTTTATGTGGTTTTTAATTTCCACCTCCACATCTTATATATTTCATGATACCTCTTCAAATTTTCCAGAGGAAGGAATTTCCTATATTTATTTTGAAGGGCCTTTCCAAAATAGTACAGGACAAAGATTTTCTTCCTGTTTCATAACTTGTTTTTCTTTCCTTTTTCCTTTTTTCAGCTCAGTGTCAGTTTCACTTGCATCAGCTTTATCTTCACCTGAATTCTCTCACTGAAGATAAAACAGTCATGAGTAAGACTTCCTGTGCTGAAGATTGTTCCCTGCTACCAATCATTCAAGAACAGCAAAAAGTAATCTACACCCAACAATAAAGACACAATAATGGGGACATTACAAGAAGTCAATCTGCCATCTCTTATAGGTTATAGAAAGCCTCCATTTACTCCATCCATTCTAATCTATCTACCTGTCAGGTGCTAGGGTTTCTACAGGTAAGGCAGGCTCTAGGACATTCTCTTTGTTCCATCTTTCAGTTTACTCCTGAAAGAGTAGTAGTCATAGAACTATTTAAAACATATTAATGTATATAAAGGTATTGACAACAAATACAGTAGTGTTCACAAGCTCAAAGATGAATTTAAAGAGCAAGTTAGATTTAGAAGCAAAGTCAGAATTCCAAAGCAGGAAATTAAAACTGTGGATTAATTACAGCCTCACTTTTTGGTATGAGTGTCAATGTAAGATATCAGAAAAGGGATGGACTGGACTGTTCCTGGTTAATGAATCATTAAGGATAGAAAAATTACTGGTGTCTGAAAAACGAGGGTGCAAATGTCAACAGACCACTAAAAACTTGCAGTGAACATAGCAACTGATGAGATGCACACAAGTGCTGAGAGAGCCGGCCAGTGTCATTGTGAGGCCAGTCTCAACTGTCTTTGAAAAGTTATGGTGATCAGAAGAGGTTCCTGAGAACCAGAAGAAAGCATCCTGGAATGCATGATCAACCTAATAGTTTTTTATGATTAAATTATTGGGTTGATAGACACAGGGAGACAAGTGGATGTTTGAGCATAACAAGTCTTTCAACACTGTTATGTTTCTCATAACATCCTCAGAGACAAAACTATGTGGGGATTAACATTCTTTAATTCATATGTATTCATGTTGTTCTCATAATAGGTCAACCTGAGAAGGTTGGTATCTACTGAAGAGATAACACTGGTGCAAAAGCAGGCTAGCTGTATGGAGAGGAGCAGTTGGTTCCAGAAATAAAGAAAAGTGAAATTATCAAGACACCACTGAAACATTCGGAGGCTGATAAATTCATACATCGAAAAAATCATTTTCAGATATAGTGAGATGTCCAGACTCCCCAGCACAAACACAGTGATGTAAGTATTGAGAAGAAATAGAACAGGGGTTCCAATACACAATCACGAGCATGAAAATGTTAGAAAAATTTCCTTGCAGCAAAGGTTCTGTTCCTATGTCACACAGGAATCATGTACTATGGGAAGGAGACAAGAACAGATGAGAGTACATCAACAACTGAAGAAAACTCACGCCCTGGATTCTAAATATCCCAAACTCATTCTTACAGTTATATATTATTTTCCTGCATTACATGGGTTTTTCTCCTCACAGTACAATAGCAGGCAGATAAATGAGAACATCTTTGGCAGTGGTAATGCTAACTGATAGTGAAGCGTCTGATGAATACCAGAACAAAAATGGCACTTTTTCTTCCAAGAAATGGCAGAGGTAAATAAAGAGTTATCCACCTAGGTGGCAACCTTAAAAATAAATGTGGAGAAAGTTTGGAAACCCCATTAATTACGGAGAAAGGAATGTAGGAGATTACATCATGTACCAACATTTTACTGAAACTCTGTATGGACTTTCTAGGAAACGGCAATGCCCGGGTGTAACTGTGGAAAAAGCCAGTCCTGTAGTATATCAGGCAGCTATACCTAAACAAATAAAAAACCATCAAGCTTAGAAAAAGTAATACTACCTACTACGAGTTGCAGTTACAGGTTTGAAAAAGTGCTCCAGAAACACAATAAACTAAAGGCATCACTAAGTCCTTCTGGTTTGCTTTACAGGATGATCCTCTAAAGGGCAACAAATTGAAGATAATTCTCTACTAATAGTATTTTTCATTTCAGCAAGGTCCTTTCAAGCAAGAGTGTAAGGACAGAATCTAGGAGTGTATACACTGTCTACAAAGCCAGCGACAAAAAGGAAAGTAAAAGGAGAAGTTTAAAATGAGAAATTTAATGTTTTTCATACATAACATTTGAGAGTTTACAGAACTGTAGGAGATGCATGTGCAGGGTAATGAATAGTAAAACATTACAGCTCAGGTAGAACAGAAGTAATATTGAAGGAAAATTAAATAGATCAGTATTAGAAGATACCTGCACCTCTCTAGTAACCAAAAATTAATCACTATATAATCTTTTCAAAAGGTAACCTTTTAATTTATGATTTCCACTAATGTGTTAAACTCAGGATTTCCTTTAAGAGTAAAAAGAGTTTTAAAACAAAAAAGCAGTACTTAACAAGAAGGAATCTGGTGTTCTGCACACCCAATCACAGGAGATCAAGTAGATAGTAATGCATATAAAAATTGACATTTAGTTATTTTTTTAATTAATATTTTGTCCTAGTACTGTAGTATAAATAATCATATGTTATATCATATTGGTATATATGGAGCCATAAGTCTCTCATATCGTGAAACCATCTATTATACTGGGAAACAAGTAACTAAATTCAAGTTGAGTAGAAGCTAATCAAGAGGCATATATTTAATCAGAGAATACATGGGAAAGTAACCATGTTATTCTGTAGGTTGCCATTATTCTGTTGTGTGATTTTGTTACCACGTTTCTATATGCTTTTTACTCCAAGCTACTATTTTTCTTTGCACAAATGACTATATTCTAGTCATGTATTAGTGTAATTTACCTGATAATTTGTATGTAATGTAACATAGTCATTCTCAAAGGATGTGTCTTCAACTTTCCCATGGTCTCAGAAATAACAATATGATTTTATTAGTTAATATAGTTGATTTTATTGTATGGTATATATTAGTTGTGAAAATTGTATTGATTCTACAATCAAATGCTGTGCAAGCTGAATAATGGCTATACTGGCATAAAATAACTGGCAGTAAGAGCAAAATGAACAATTACAGGACACCCTCAGACTTATATTGGTTATCATGGGGAAAAAAAACAGATAAAAGAGACAAAAATGTTCAAGAAAATCTTTCCATTGTTTAGCCTTAACCTGGAGCCTTGAGCCATAAGAGGGCATGCAACATCTTTGTTGGACTTGTGAGTGATAACCTGCAAATGCCAGTTTCCAAAATAGCAAAGGGACAATTGTCAACCAATGGCCCAGTAAAAAAGTGTGCTGCCATTGCCAGCCACAGCGATTTAGGGTAAATTTGCCCTAGACTAACATTGCATCAGGCCCTGAGGACACCACTCTGGACTTACTGTCTGTGACAGGCCTCACACCTTGAAAACAGCAAGGTACAAGTTGAAAACAGACCTCAGGAGTATAAACAACGCAGTGATGTTACTGATCAAGGAAGAGGTACAATCTTGACAGCTGGAAAAAGACTACTTTAAGCCCATTAAAAAATAAAATAAAATCTAGGCACGAAAGAAACACCCAAGCAATAATATAACGAAACTGTGTGGCCTGGGAAAGTAATATCCTTCAGTATCACACAGTACATAGTACAGGATGTGAAGGCGGAAAAATATGAACAGTCTAGAAACAAAAACATCTAATAAAAGGACAAGATCACAAATTTTGGGCTGTCACTATGGGAATAGCTGTTGCAGAATCACCATGGGATTGTCAGAGCTGTGTGTGCTGCCTGGTCTCCTAGCCTGTCTCCAAAGTCCTGCTTTTCTTCTCTATGTCTACCTGTTTCAGGCAGATCCTTGACTATTCAAGGATCTTTTGATTTGCGAGGCAATTTTCAAGGACTGTGTGCAGTAGTAGAAGTATGTGTTTGATATTTTACTAGTTTGGACAGCACAACTGGTTTACTTCATTCATCTTACTTGCTGTAGCAGGAACCATCTAGAGAAGATTTGATTGCAGGCTGTTTAGGAGTTAGCCAGCAAATACAAGGCTTCCTCTATCTATGAACCCTGCTACCTTTCCATATATGATAGGATAAGCACTGAATAAGGAACAAGTCAAGTCCCATAAGCAAGGATATCTGTGTGGGTGTGTTTCTTCTGAAATCATAAGAAGCAATAAAAGCAGTAAAAGTTTCCCTTTTAATACTGTGCTTTGCTAGTGTTAAAGAGAATCAGTCCAGATCGATACCATTCAAAATTAAATAAGATTATTGCTTTCCCTTCTTCAAACTATGATAAATCTGTTTTGTACTCTGCATTTTCCAACTTCTTTTATCCATAAGGGTTAACTGTACATATTGGTAAGGAAAATCATATCATATAGCTAAATGATCCAAAGCCCTTGGTACAGAAAAATTATGACTATGGTCTAGCAATTTGTTAGCTTTGAAAGGAGTTGCTTTTATGGATTAGCAACAATTTCACCACGAATAGGTCTATAAGAGAAGCCTTCTCTATTTTCATCACTATATAGCTTAACAAAATCAGTACTGATTCTCCCTGTCAAGGAAGTCCAGAGACCACGCTGTTGAAGTCAGAAGGAATGTAACCACTGGTCACCCCTGAGATTAAATTAGTATGCTCCTTTCTGAAAATTCATTAAAATACAAATAAAAAATCATTAATAAAATAATCAGAAGAATGACATCCTAAAAGACAGCTTATCCTTGAGACTTAGAAAGGAAAAATAATCACAGCTGATTAAAGTCATACTTAAAAGACTACTCAAAATTTTTAAAAATGTACCTTTATATATTACCCATGTTTGCATATACCAAAAAAAAAAGTGAGTACATCTTAGATGATATATGAATACATCTCAGTAACTTTCATAAGTGTCAGTGTGTGGGGATGTGGGTGTATGTGTGTACATGCAGAGGTGTACAATTTAGCACATCTACTGTTCAGAATTTGTCCTAGAGCCAACCTTATCCAGAATGATATTACCATTTTATATTATCCTTTTCCTATTTATTCCCCATATTTAATAGAACACTCTGGAAAAGAAGAGTACAAAATAATGTCTTTTTGTACATTGTTTGGCAGCTCTACTACCTGTTATGATTGCCATCTGGCATATTTTCTGTCAGGATATTCCACAAACTACAACAGCTGTTTGTGGAAGTGGATGGCATGAGAATGTTTTTAAATGGTATTAGTGAGAGGGGAAAATGAGACAAAGATGAGGGCTATGGATACTACAGGATGACTAATTCCATTCTAGGAATTAATTTCCTTAACTATTCTGATACTTTGGTGATCAATTTTGGATGATTCAAATCTAAGAATTGAGTTGTGCATAAAAGAGAAGGTTGTGGGGAGGAAAGAGGAACTGTCCTTTGTGTGTAAGAGTTGTAAGAGGAGTATAGTTTAAAATTAACAGTACATAGTATGAGGGACTTGGAAACGTTGTGTTTGCAGAGCTCTTTCCTCTCACAGGTTGGGGTTATTGTGGAATGGGATTTTTTCACATTTTATCTGCAGAATCCATAGAATATAGTACTATAAGTGTCATGTGTACATTCTTTTATGAGACCAGTGATTACATATCTTGGTTCACTTAATTTACCTATATAAAACAGGATATGATGACCCAGGTAGGTAGAACCTGTCCCAGACCATGTAATACCTGATGTGTATTTGCTACACTGAAATTTCAAATGGGCAAAAAATAAACAGAAAGACAAGTCAACAATTTACAAATGATGAAAATCATATCAGTCAAATCAAGGAATGGTTTTTAATCCAGATGTAATTATTACAGAAGAAAAATAGAGAAAGAAAATAAAGTAATAATATTGCGGAAAATAGAAATAATACCATTAGAGCAGCTCTACACACACTTCCTACTGAATCCCCTTCCTTTGCTGTTATGCTCACCTTTCCATTGCCCCCCTGAGTCTTAAGGTCGAAGGCTTCAGTTTTGGGAAGAGTTACTCCCTGATGCCAGTATTGTCAGTTCTCAGCCAAAAGCAGCGTGATGGTAATAATGGGGTTTCTTTGCCAAGAGGAATATCATGTTGATGGTTTCCTCTTCCTCACTGTAGGGTTCAGTTGGGGATATTTTTATGTTTTCTAACATGCTTTTACACCATCACTTTTTCTTCGCTGATCTGCAACTCCACAATAGATCCACCCCTGTATATACAGTAAAGGGGTGGAGATAATATTCGTTTTGACTGCAATAGAGTTAATTTTCTTCACGGTAGCTTGTATGGTGCTGTGTTATAGCTATGTATGTCGTGCATCTTATAAGAGTAGGCTGGGGGTGCATGTTACGAAGGGGCACAGTCAGGATAGCTGACCCCAGATGATCAAAGGGATATCCCATAGCAGATGACGTTGTACTCAGCAATAAAAGCTGGGGGAAAGAAGGAGGAAGGGGGGATGTTTGGGGTTATGGCATTTGTCTTCCCAAGTAATGGTTATGCATGATGAAGCCCTGCTTTCCTGGAAATGGCTAAACATCTGCCTGCCGATGGGAAGTAGTGAATTAATTCCTTGTTTACTTTGCTTGCACATGCAGCTTTTGCTTTCTCTATTAAACTGTCTTTATCTCAACCCACAAGTTTTTTCACTTTTACCCTTCCCATTCTCTTCCCTATCTCACTTGGAGAGTGAACGAGCAGCTGTGTGTTGTTTACCTGCACACTGGGGTTAAGCCACAACACACTTGCTTTTTGTTCCATTTGTTACCTCCAGCTCTCAAGTCTGCATTTCTCTAACTAACCACTGATTAATTTTTCATAACCCTGAAGACTTCTTTGCCAGCTTCTATATGCCTCTTAACATCCCATGCCAGCATATCCTGTATATCCCCCCAACTATATCCTGTGTTTCCTACTTGCAAGGCCTCTGCTATCATATTATGCCCATATTCTTGTACAGTGAACCATTCTACTAGTTATAAATATTCCATTCTACATGGCATAACTACTTGTTGTTACTAACTATATAAAAAATATTGTATTTAAAGATCCGCAAAAGTGTAAAAATAAGGAAAAAAAAGAACAGTCATTAGAAGAATGGCAGTTGTACTTAGACATGCTAAAACAAAGCTCCAGACAGGCCAAGACAGCCCAGAGCAAACCTGGTGAATCTCAGTTCTGAACCCTTGCAAAGTCAGTGCAAAGCTGGTGACCTGTTATGGGCAATGGCAATAATAAGTATAGGGGGTTACAAGGCTACATATTCTGTGTCTTTGATCAGTCATTCGCTCCATCTTATCAATATTATGCTGTTTGTCAGCATAGTGTTACTTTGCTACCTGTCTTTTCATACCAATAAATAGAAAAATGAGGTTTGTGTTATTTTTTGTAAGTTTTCAAGTGCATGGCAGCATTGGCTATACCAGAAAATGTTATGCTCATCCTCAGCTGTTTGTAAGGGGAGACGCAACAGCCATATATGAGACTAAACTGAAGACACCAGGTGCAGCTGGCATCTTCATGGTTTTGAATGAAGCTGGTATGACAATATTACATTGCTATAGGCTGTTCATACAGTTGTTCAGACAAATTTTATCATGTAAAAACAGATGGTGAACTTCTGTTTCACCTGGTGCCAAAGACAGTTCTGTATCTGGGGCACCTAGAAATATACCAGGTTGAATACAAGGAATTTCCTGGTAGGTTATTTGAAACATTCTGTTTGAAGCATCCACAGTATGTTTGAAAAAAACACCAGCCACATCCTCTTCCTGGTTTGAACAATAGGTGAATGAAGGAAAGAAGAACAAGACAGATCTTCTCTAAATTCAATATAGTATAATCCAAATGCAATATAACATAATAAAAAGTTGTGCTTCGTCAAAACTCAAAGCACAGGTTTTTGAGGGATTTTACTTGTTAGTTTTCTAACATAAAATTATTTATCTTTTATTTATTAGTATGTATATTATTTATTGAAATTTAAACATATTCATGAAAATTTTTACAGTTCTGAAAATAAGAAAAACTTTTTGGTTTACAATAACCAGATTTATTTATGCCTCGTGTACATGCATATTTTCTTGTGACAGACCACGCAATTTATAAGCTTGAGCTCCGAATCATCCCTTCGGAGCTGGACTTCGACAGCAATGGAACCAGCACTTTGGAGTTGCATCTGTGCTTTGGTGGAGGGTCATCTCAGTGACCTGTTACCAAGTTAAGGGACTGGTCCCTTTCATTCAGCTTCAGAATACAATCTAGAATGAAAAGCATCAATGTGCTGCATATTATCTTAAGAATCAAGAAAAAATCTCATGGGATTTGTTAGCTAAGACAGTCATCTTAAGATTTTTCTGCTTATATCCAAGACATAGAACTTTCAACAAAATCACTTTACACTTGAAAAATATCTAGTACTGCAATTTTGAGATGGAACAAGTCTAGTATTGGTGAGGATCTCCTCTGTTTTTTTTCAATTCAAAGATAAAGGAGCAAAAATAGCCATGCCCTGGATGCATAGATTATATAGAAACTTGAACGTTCAAAACTATCTGACACACAAGACCTATCAAACTCTTTTATGAAGTAGTGTTCTATTTCATGATGATATTGTATGCAAGTTCAGTGGGAATGAAACCAAACCTGTGTGGTGCCAATGAAACTCTGCAATTTTATTATATTGCAATCACTTTCTTACCTAAAAAGCTTTATTTCAACAAATACTGCATGCAGATGTTAAAAAAGCTCTGCGTTTTGACTCTATTCCTACTGTGTTTGTTAAGTGATCATTCATTTCAGTTTTGATAACATGGCATAGAGCATGAACATCTTTTATCCCACTACAATATTTCATCACACAAACAACCATTACACTTTTAAAGGAGTCAGCAGCTAGACTGCAGATCTGTATAAGGCTCAAACATGAAATGTNTTGTATTCAACCTGGTGAATCTCAGTTCTGAACCCTTGCAAAGTCAGTGCAAAGCTGGTGACCTGTTATGGGCAATGGCAATAATAAGTATAGGGGGTTACAAGGCTACATATTCTGTGTCTTTGATCAGTCATTCGCTCCATCTTATCAATATTATGCTGTTTGTCAGCATAGTGTTACTTTGCTACCTGTCTTTTCATACCAATAAATAGAAAAATGAGGTTTGTGTTATTTTTTGTAAGTTTTCAAGTGCATGGCAGCATTGGCTATACCAGAAAATGTTATGCTCATCCTCAGCTGTTTGTAAGGGGAGACGCAACAGCCATATATGAGACTAAACTGAAGACACCAGGTGCAGCTGGCATCTTCATGGTTTTGAATGAAGCTGGTATGACAATATTACATTGCTATAGGCTGTTCATACAGTTGTTCAGACAAATTTTATCATGTAAAAACAGATGGTGAACTTCTGTTTCACCTGGTGCCAAAGACAGTTCTGTATCTGGGGCACCTAGAAATATACCAGGTTGAATACAAGGAATTTCCTGGTAGGTTATTTGAAACATTCTGTTTGAAGCATCCACAGTATGTTTGAAAAAAACACCAGCCACATCCTCTTCCTGGTTTGAACAATAGGTGAATGAAGGAAAGAAGAACAAGACAGATCTTCTCTAAATTCAATATAGTATAATCCAAATGCAATATAACATAATAAAAAGTTGTGCTTCGTCAAAACTCAAAGCACAGGTTTTTGAGGGATTTTACTTGTTAGTTTTCTAACATAAAATTATTTATCTTTTATTTATTAGTATGTATATTATTTATTGAAATTTAAACATATTCATGAAAATTTTTACAGTTCTGAAAATAAGAAAAACTTTTTGGTTTACAATAACCAGATTTATTTATGCCTCGTGTACATGCATATTTTCTTGTGACAGACCACGCAATTTATAAGCTTGAGCTCCGAATCATCCCTTCGGAGCTGGACTTCGACAGCAATGGAACCAGCACTTTGGAGTTGCATCTGTGCTTTGGTGGAGGGTCATCTCAGTGACCTGTTACCAAGTTAAGGGACTGGTCCCTTTCATTCAGCTTCAGAATACAATCTAGAATGAAAAGCATCAATGTGCTGCATATTATCTTAAGAATCAAGAAAAAATCTCATGGGATTTGTTAGCTAAGACAGTCATCTTAAGATTTTTCTGCTTATATCCAAGACATAGAACTTTCAACAAAATCACTTTACACTTGAAAAATATCTAGTACTGCAATTTTGAGATGGAACAAGTCTAGTATTGGTGAGGATCTCCTCTGTTTTTTTTCAATTCAAAGATAAAGGAGCAAAAATAGCCATGCCCTGGATGCATAGATTATATAGAAACTTGAACGTTCAAAACTATCTGACACACAAGACCTATCAAACTCTTTTATGAAGTAGTGTTCTATTTCATGATGATATTGTATGCAAGTTCAGTGGGAATGAAACCAAACCTGTGTGGTGCCAATGAAACTCTGCAATTTTATTATATTGCAATCACTTTCTTACCTAAAAAGCTTTATTTCAACAAATACTGCATGCAGATGTTAAAAAAGCTCTGCGTTTTGACTCTATTCCTACTGTGTTTGTTAAGTGATCATTCATTTCAGTTTTGATAACATGGCATAGAGCATGAACATCTTTTATCCCACTACAATATTTCATCACACAAACAACCATTACACTTTTAAAGGAGTCAGCAGCTAGACTGCAGATCTGTATAAGGCTCAAACATGAAATGTCAACTTGATTAGTTATGAAAGTAGGAATGAGTGTATAGATTTAACAGCAGTGAACACTTAGAGTTTAAAATGACTCAGTCATACATCTGTACTGTCGAGATAGCTATCCTAAACTTAGATTTCTAATTAGAATATTTATACATTCTGTTGCTTTCAGTTGCAAAAAAATTCTTTCTGGGATAAGCCTAATATAGAAATATCATATAGACTCCCTGATTTCCCACATAGAAATTCAGTACTTTCTTAGCTAATCAGTCTACATGCACTAGAAAACTATGTATATAAACTGCTGACAGTTATTGGATAACACATTAGTTTCTGATTTTATTTTCCAGGATGAAGAACAACTCCCTGAGATGTTTATTAATATGAAACACAGCTAGAATGTTGTCTGTCAGCATCTGCACTAAACACTTAAAAGTACTCTGCTGAAGTATTTATAGGGCTTGTGGATCAACTGAAACCCAGTATATTAAGATGTGCATATCTTAAGAAATATTTCTCTCTTAAGTAACAAGTTGTCTGCTAAATAGTCATCTTCCACTCAGCACAAATATCAATATGGACACATTGGCATGGATGAGGTCAGAGTACTACAAACCATGATCATGCACAGGAAACCAAGAAGGAGAAAGGGACATCCCAGGGCTGTATCTGTGAATGCTTGCAATCCCACTTACCCACTGAGAGAATCAATGACAGAGGCACCTTACAGCTACAGCAGAGATGATGTCTTCAGTGTCAAAAGAAAAGGGTCAGAGGGTGAGGCCTCCAGTGCTAGAAATGAGATGAAGGTACACAGTAACAGTTATTTAAGTCTTGCAATAAGCATAGATCTAATGGGATGACCTGCAGGAATTGTGATCCTAGCTAACTCTTCTGATAGATCTAACACTTGAAAGGTGTTTTTTTGTGCTGTTAGGTTTTTTTTTTTCCCTTTTTGTTCTGGAGATGCATCTGGAATGGTGAAATAAAATGCCGTGAGTATCATAATGCCACAGGAGGAACTAGTAACAAAGGATGCTGTTTGGTCAGCAGTAACGTTGTTAAAAAAATTGAAAAAAAATTGTTCGGGAGGAAAAAGACAACCTCTGAAATGAGGTGTGCTCATCTGAAACCCTACAAATTAATTTTGCTTCTTTGTGATAATTCCTCCTTGTAGGCCTGCAAGGCTTGCTTCAAATATAGCACAAACAAGAAGGTATGCAGAGATCCAGATTAAATTCTACCATGCACCTGAGAGAGTACTTGAAATGCCAAGCAGTACAGCTGTGACGCTTCAACTCATCTTACTTCCTATCTACCTTTCCACACTACTCAACCCTCCTTCTCTAATATGTTCCTATCCGTTTAGTTACTTCAATGATAGAACTTGTCTGTAGGTTCAGCATTGAACCTTAACAATAGAAAGGCTAATAATAACCTTAAGCAGCCAATTTTCTTAACAGAAAAAAAAAGAAGTCTGAAAAATAAGCAAAAAGAAACATTGATGACAATATTCTTAGCAACATAAAAATAAATTTAGAAAAAAAAATCTGTTAAAATACAATGGAATCAGGATTGTCTCAATAATTGCTTTTGTAAAGTGTTCTAGCATGAAGCTACAGCCATTACTGAAAAACATTATCTTTGAAGCATTTTTGTTATTTTACATCTGAAAGAAAAACACTGAAATAAAAAGAACAAAACAGAAGCAAATAAAAACAAAGCCAAGGGGGAAAAAAAAAAAAGCAACAACCACTCAAGTCAACAGAATGCTAAGGAAACAACATAAGTTTTTAGAGAACTGTTTAATAGGAATGGATAACCTTGATTTGGAATACAGTGAATGCCAATAAGGTTAAAAACTATAATTGTCCTTTGAATGATTATAAGATTTTCATACAAACACTTTGAAATCAAAGACATTATATTTAGTTAATTGTTTTGCTTCTTTCAGTGGTAAGCACTGATTTGTAAATGTCAGAAGAATATTATAAAGAAGCTGCCAGTATTTCAATAATATTGGCCCAGTACAAATTTTCTTTCCTAATTTTCTGATTAATTCTATTTAGTGCACAATTACAGGGAGGTAAAGGCTGGGAGGCAAAGATGGAGGATATACAGCTATGATGATTCCCAAAGCTAGATGTCAGATAAGGTTCACAGAGGTTGCAGATTCCTGATCTAACTTAAACAAATTACGAAAAGACCTCATTAATGCTGCCCTGCTTATACACCCGAAGTAGTCATGCTAGTATCTGAAAAATATGAATTTTCCAAATAAGGTTTCTTTGATATTTCATTTCATTCTCTCTGAGGTTTAAGAGTATGTGAAGAGAAAAACAAGAATTATGGTATCTGTATGGCAATTTAGGATTTTGTTCAGGGAATACACTCCACTGGTATTTACAGTGCTAGTCTGTACAAAGCATCTAGAGCAGAACTAAAGACCTGACTCTTTTTGTGCAAACGCAATTCTTTCCTCCACTGGCTATTGAGCTCTGTAACACCAAGTACCATTGGAAGTCAAGATATACATATGAATGTATTCGTATATGTGAAATCTATAAAAATCTGTCTGCCCAAAGCAAGATTTTTAAATTATTTTTTTCCTCAGTAGGAGAATTAGATCACATACTTTAAATTTTGAGTAGACAGCAAGCAGGTAAAAATTTCTTAGGCAAAAATCAACCTATTCCAGGTACTATACAAACAAAAGCAATTTACTAGCTAACTCATTGATTTAAGATCACACTTATTTTTCATGTTATAAGAGCCTAAACTTCACATGATGTCAGTCTAAGGACATGATTAATTTACCTGATTTGAAATGTCCTATAGTTAGGTACCTAAAGCCCTAAATCTAAGTTACTTAACCATACCTTCATTTATGGACAATGGAGGCATCTTTAAGAGTGAGTCACCTGATCAAATTTAGAGGTCAGTTTTAGGATGATGTGATTGCCTCCTGGAGGTGCCTATCTCTCTTTCTCAATTACAGTCCATTTATCTTAGTTGACTGTCTCTTACAATAGCCTGTTACAGAACTGACCTAAAAAAAAAATCCTGTCATACTCCATCAACAAGTATAGACTGTATTTTTCCAGCAATTAGTAGACTGATTTTTTTTTCCAGCAATTAGTAGAGACTGTATTTTTCATAAAACTTTTTTTTTTCCTTTTTGAAATTTTTACAAATATTTTAAATGAGGAAAATGGTGACTTATTTTTCTTCTCCAGATAAATAAAAATTGCATTTTAAAAATATACATTCAACTTTTAAAATTATAAAATCTCTTGAATTTTATAACTTGCTCCAGTTTTCACTGCACTAATGTGACAAAGGACAAATTATTTTTGACCTGCATTTCATCAGAAAAACCTTATTCTGATGCATTAGTGTCAGAACTGCCATTTGCTCAAGGAACGTTTGCTAAAGAAAAGAAAATTCCATTATAAAAGAAATGAGGCTGGAAAAATAAGTCACAGTGTAACACTGAATTTTGGTATATAATAAAGGGCTATGGTTCACAATTTTAGCATGTCCTGGTCAGTGTGGGAACCCCCAGTCATAGGATCTGACAGCAACCAGGTTGCTTGTTGCTACACTTCAGTAGTACGCAACTCCAGTTATACACTTCAGTAGATCTATTTGACCTATCATAAATATATACAGCAATCCATGCACAGCAGCCAGAATTTCAGTGCAGCCTAGTTTATTCCTACTTCTGTGAGTCTGATAGATGCACCCTTAGGGTAGAATCATCTCATGTAATTTAAGATGTCTTAAAGGTATAATTTAAGTCTGAGCTACTCCTTCCTGACTCCATAGTCAAAAGAGAGAAATAGTGATCTAACTTAGATGTCTATGTTGGTATATGATGAATCATCATCTGGAGACAAATAGCTTAAAATTTTGAGGCCATCATCCTCCATAACTTAGAATCTAACAAAAAAGTTGCATGTGTATGAGTCTTTATTAAATACTGCCAAAATATAAATATAGCCAGTAGGCAAAAATATTGCAGTTAGTCTTAACATTAGAGGGTAAGGCAATGTTCGTGATCAGATAAGAAACACAGAAGAGCTACAAAACATTGTAGTATGGTATAAGGCTGCTTTAAATATACTTATGTGAGATAACGCTTTTAAATAAGTTTAATGATCATATTTAAACTACTTAATTATTGAAACTGAATACAAGGGAAATACAGCTTCCATCTAAACCTGCAAGAAAAAGGCTTTGTGACTATGTGACACGTTTGTATTCCCCTATGTACCAGTATTTTTCTATCATCTTAGTTATATTCATTACTTTTCTATGAGCCAAAAATCCAAGTATTTGGAGTATTTTATTAAGAAATGGGTTGGATACCCAGTCTAACTTTGAGGAATTTAAAAGAGGCTTACCATTTAAAAAACAAAAACAAACAAACAAACAAACAAAAAATTGTAGGCAAGTATTTATTTTAAAAGATTCTATCTTAAATGACATTACAGTATACTGTCTGAAAAGGGTCCAGACATGAAGGCTGGTAGGGTGGAAGCAGACTGTTGTTAAAGAAAATAGTTTTAAAGAGAGTATGGAGGAGAGTTCTGATTTACTGAGTTCATTAGTGAAAAGCAAACTTTGATTCCTATATTTTATTGTTCTACTTTCTAGTTGCAAACTATTATATGAAATCACTTCCCAAAATGCAATGGAAATTCCTCCTACATATACACAAAAAAATGATTTCTTTTGTTACACTGTTGTTTTTTCAATGTGACTACAGAAATTACACCCACAGACCTGGCCAAAATGAAAAACAAAACAAAAGAAAACAAAACAGTAATACAAGAAAATAAGGAGTTTAAATTGTTTGCATTCTAATCTCATCCTGAAGCAAAATACACTTTTGTCACTGGAATCTTTTGCATCTGAGAAAGTGCAGCATTTGGTATTTTTATACCAATTAAAGCATGGATCTACTCACACAACGAATGGATTTTAGATTAGAATTCTGTGTTCAAAAGCACATAGCTTTTGTAGTTTAGAGAGAAGTCATAACTGATATTCCACTTTTGTCAGAAAGATAGTCCTATTTTCCACCCCATAGGTACTAAAATTAATTCTCCAATGAAGATGATTCATAAAGTTCACCCAGAAAAGACACCACACACACACACACACACACACACAAATTAAGCAACTGACAAGCTAAATAAACAGAAAAGGCATCCATGAAGGAAGCTTACACATACTGATTTTTTTTTTTTTTTTCATTCTAATTAATTGGTAGATTCTATCTATCCATCAAATTCTGAATTTGCACTAAATAAACCCCTACCACTAAAATGAAATTGTTCCTGTACAGATGAAAAGTACAACCAGCAGGGTTTGGAAAGGCAGGACCTGCTTAAAATAATTCATAGCAAAATAGCAATTGATCTTGCTTTTTACATCCCATGATTCCACTTTACAAAAGAAGACTATTATCTGTGAAGATGGGAAGACCATCTATAAATGTATCTTTTCTACATTAAGGTTGAGAAGTTTTTAATAATCATTAAGAGTATTTGAAAGGTAGCTCCTAGGAACACTTCTAAAATCAAAGGCCTATTGTGCCTGTTATTGTACTATCACACAGAACAAAATACAATACAGAAACCAGGCACAGCAAATTCTTCTAGAGATAACTCAAGTCCCCTATGAAGAATCTGATTTTTTTAGCAATTATGTTTGAAGTGTAGGTGATGGCATAAGAGTATTTTTGCTGTTTTCTCTTGGGAGGAGAATGCTTTTGCTACCCCTCATTTACAGTAGAAATGTTTGCTTGTTTAACATATAAATACAATACCTTAACTAATTTTTGTAAATGGTTTTTGGATATATTCAATATTAAAATACATTATAATGTATTCTATATGCACCTGTTTAATATATTATTATGATGCATGAAATAATAATATTGAAGTAAAATGCATTGTTCTAAAGCAACATATTATCATGCAAAAGAGATACGTTTTGGTTGAGTTTCCAAATATTTAACAAAAATGTTGTCTTAAAGTTGCCTCTGAATATTTTTCAGCTACAATAAAAGCTTAGCAACAAGATACCTTTTGGTACTTTTGTTATTTTTATACTTAATTTAAACAAACAACGGCTTAAGGAATAGCATGATGTGCAGACTTCCAAAATAAAGCAAGGATGGTGAGGGTATAACTTCCTAAGTATACTCTGTTGAAGAAAAAAAAGGAAGGGAAAAAAAAAAAGGAAAAAAAAAGGAAAAAAAGAATCAACATGAGAACTTTAATTTTTAACTTTTTTTTTCTTTTATTAGAGAGTATCATGTATGTGTACTATTGGGGTTATTGCTACATTTGTGTCTCTGTTTCACTAAGGAATTAATACATGACATTTGTAAAAATAAAAGACATTTCTGAAACTGGTGATGAGACAGTAAACTGTTTAAATAGAGATAACCTCTATCTGAAATTAAATTATTAATGTGCAGGATACTGTACCCACACTGCACCTATATTTCACCTATACTGAACTTGTATCTATTGAGAGGACTATCTCTGATAGTTTTATTTTGTTGCTTATTTTTGTGACTCAGTGTAAATAAAAATTGTATTTCCAATGATAAGTGCTGAAGAGAGAGCAGCATTCTGGAACTGTTAGGTGTGTAAACATAAGTAGAGTATGATGTACTACCAAGTAAGCATGTTTGAAAAAATATTCTGATACAGATTTGACAAATATTTTTCTCTTATGCCCTTCAAAAAGTAACCTTTTGGTGAAAGTTATTTATTCTTCTGAAATTCCAGACTTTGCTGCTTCTTCTAGACTTATATAACCTGTCTACCTGCTTCCATCACCATCGTTACCTTTGTGCTAAACAAAATACCAAATTTTGAAATGTGTAAAGATTAGCAGGTTTTGGTGCAGTCTGTGTCTACAGCAGCTATTACTTCAGATTTTGTTCTAACAATGAGGTTCTGTTTGCACACAAATAATTATACCTGTGTCCCTAAAACATTGCACATGGTTTCTCCTCTTATTGGAAAGATTTCTATAGATTAATGGTTATAATTTACTTGAGTGTGTTTTCCATGCTTTTTGTTTTGTTATTTGGAAAGTAAATATTCAGACCTGTTAAAAATTAAAGGGAAGGGAGAGGAAAGGGAATGGGGAGAGGGCCAGGGAGGGACAAGAGAAAAAGGAGGGAGAGGAAAAGTAGAAGGGGGAAGGGAAGGGGAGGTGGAGCGGCAGGGGAGTGAAGGGAAGGAAAACCAAAGAAAAAAGCAAAAAGATAAAAAACCCAAGAAACTTGAGTTTGGATGATGGATAAATTGAGTAGGAAGCTGTGACATACTTTTCCAGGAAAGTAAGATGCTCAGTGCAATAAGTGGAGTTCTTCAATCAGTAACAATGCCAGCTGCACTACTAAATATTCGCTTAGAACAGACATTCAGAAGTGGCCAAGTCAGTTTGGAATGCTAAACAATCCTACAGCTGCTTTCTGCCTTTCTTTTGCATTAAAAATCATGCTTTTTGGGGGGACAAAATTCATATTGCATATGCCAGTGTTTTTCTATCATGAATGAAGACATTTTTCTTTTCTGTGGTCAACTAAAGGGCTAAAAGTCTTTAGGTATGTTGCCCTTCTCCACTAACAGAATCATTTGTGACTGGAAATTGTTGCACTGCAGGCTTTTTTCATCAGATGCTGAGAGTTTAATTTTTATTTATACAATGCATTCTTTTTCTCCCACTTCAAATGCTTCATCTGACTTCTAACACTATCTCCAGAAGAGAGATTTGTCAATTTGGCAGCTGATAGAAAGAAGAGACTGGTCTTTCTTATGCTTGTCTTCTCTCTTGCTCAGACTTCCCGTAAGGCCCATGCAGTATCTTCTGACCTTGTAAAGATCTTTGGAGACTTGAATACTACTTTACACTTGGATATATTTTTATTATGTTCAAACTATTAATGACTTACGGGTGTTCAGGAAATGAAGTGTGCCCTGGAAATCCAAATAATATGATCAGTGAGTCCTAGACAGCAATGTCACTTACCAGCCAGCTAGGGACCTGGTTCAGTCATCTAAATGTAGTTTCCTGGCTCACCTGAGATGCCCTAAAGCTCACTCTTCAGAAGGACACAGGTCCTTCCAGAGATAGCATCTTTCATAACACTGGGCATGTTTTTCTAATGAGAATAATTACAAGAATATACTTTATGCATTTCAGTGGATCTTCTTTGGTTGTGTAAAATCGACATTCTTCTTTCAATAAATTATCTTCCTGAAAAGAAAGGTACGCATCCTAATGGTATACTTATACAGAAATACATACAGAGGAATATCAGTGCAGGGCTAACAGGGCTTATAGAAGAGATTCTCTCATTTGAGTAATACTGCAAAAATAAAGACCCTGTGTACTCTTATGGAAAATCAAGTACTGATGTCAGCAAGCCCCAGAAGTGTGACTATACTAGCACTAGCAGAAATAAAAGCATAGCTGGTTGAAATTTGTAAATGTGGGATGTGTTTCAGTAAAAAAATGAATGTTAAATCTAGACCTAAATTTTGCTTTTTAAGAAGGAGCAGTCATGAAGATGTAGTGTAATATATTGCAACTGAAATCTGTCAATACCATTTCTGATATTTTTCAGTAATATTAATTAACAGAAAATATCAGTGTTGCTGTTAATTTTTTTCAAAATGCTTTTCTTTCTGAGTATCTTGAGTGTGCAGGAAGCTTCCTAGGGCCACTTCACTCAAACAGTGCCGTCTAGGGTCAAGGAGGTGTCAGCATTATGCCTAATCAGATGCATATATTTAAGTGTGTTACACATCACAATAATACTTTTGATAGTAGTCAAAGTTTTATGGATTTGATAAATACTTTTTAGGAGGAATTTTTATCTACCACATTGTCACTGCTGGTGACAATGCTGGTGTTCCTCATTTATAAGAAATATAACATATAAAATCAGACATGCCTATAAATCTCTATTTCTCAAATACAGTTTTATTGTTAAAAGCACTAAATATTCCCCCTTGGTGCATACAGTAATTTTAACACAGTTTCAGTACTTGGAATTCTTCTGGGGCAAATTTTGCCTGTGAGGGAAATCTGACTTTCACAGTTGAAAGAATTTGTTTTCCTTATATTTCGATTGTTGCTCCCTCTGTTTTAATAACAATAAAAAAGAAAAATAATAATAAAACTGCCTTTTGACAGAAGTGTCAGCAAAAAGATGTCTTCAATGATGCACCTTCAGAGATGAGATACTGACAAGGTGACAGAAGAAAGCAAACACTGCCACAGGCTGTGCTGTACCTGGTTTTCAGCTGAGCAGAAAACAGCAGCATACTGGAATACATCTAACTCAATTACTTTTGAATGGACTTAAAACAATAACAGTAAATAAACATACAAATAGGTATTAAGACAGTTTTAGGCACATATATTGCCAGAATTTACATATTGTTTTATACTTGTTGCATCATTTCTATAAGCATAGATGTTGGAAAAGCAATATGTCAAAATGGTCACATAGATTGTTGGTTGCCTTTGGACAGAAGGTAAGCACGATATAAACAGTTTGCAGGTAGCCTTAGTCACATCTTTTGTAGAGACTAGCTGGAGAAATTTGCTTGCATTTTCTTCTCCCAAAGTCTCTTACCTTTGCAAATTTAAGAGGACAAGACCATGTATCAAGCCAAATACATTTTATTAGTTTTGGGAGGCTGCCTCTTCTTCAGCCATTGCTGCCCGACAAGTGCTACCTTTGCAGGAACAGGTAATACAAACAAATAGAAATTATTTTGTTAAGCAAAACAGGTGAAATTGAGGACCAAGCATCCCCACCACAGGTATTCCAATGTTTTTGTTTCTTTGGGGCAGCTGTAGGCTGTTTTTAAACAGTGCAACAGTCAATGCATTCCCAAAAGTCAACCATGACGCTCCAAATCTTGTTTTGGGTCCAAGGAACACATCATATAGATGGAGCATGAATCTACCGTTAGTCCAGTTAATGTTTTAACAGCCTGAGAGCCTGAATTATCTAATTGATACAGAAAATCCTCATTAATGACAGAGTCTAAAGGGATCTACTAAGAACCCTGGCCCTTCCCTCTGGCATTGTGCTCACCAGGAGAAGTGGGGTGCCCGTGGCAGGTGCTGCCCCTCAGCCTGGGGTCATGCTCATGGCTCTGGGTGTGCGTGTCTCCCCCGCCCCTCCAACTGGCTACACCCTGGGATCCCACAGGGAAGGTGGCAGGTGCCCTCCCCACACTGTGACACTAGGGGCTGTTGTTTCCCCCTTCCCAGGCCATTACCCCCGGCTGGCCGGCGGCACTCCCTAAGCCAGTGGCAGCTCCTGACAGAGCTACGTGTACATGTATGTCACAAATCTTACCATCCCTGGTTTTGCTGTAATTCAAAGAACAGATTCCATTCAAGCAGTGAGTACTCTGTTTCCCACAACTTTTGTGGCCCATGATTGAGTCATATATACTATATAACCCTGGAAAAGCAAAATAAAAAAAAAAAAAGAAAAAGGAAAAAAAAACACCAAAAATTTTTTTTTCAAACAGTCCAAAGACAGGTATTACATTAGAGAAATAAAGTCCCTAATGTGTTAAAAATCAAGGCTGCTTTCAAGTAAGAGATGTACATACAAAGAAATGCTGCAGATCAGTAAACCTGTTAGGAGAAAAACACAGCCTTGTGTATCAAGTAGCAATGCAAGGAAGAGCAGGGTTCTGACAACAACCAGGCGGACTGGTTTGCTGTGCTCCTGGTGGACCCATCTAGTTTGATACCTTTGGCACTTAGCAGAATTTATCTGTAGCTTTCACATCCCACTGTGTTAACAAGATAGAAACCTGTTGGTGTTTCTTCTTGTTACTTATTAGGATAATAAAGGTGTCAACTGATGTACACTGTAGTTGCATGACCATCTGTTCAGGAGTAAACAAGTCACTTGGACACTGGAATAAGCATCGAGAAGCTTCTCTGTGTTACTGCTTCTGCAGTAATCCCCGCCGTGCAAAATGCAGTCACCACTTCAGACATTTCAAGATAGCAGGCTGGCAACATCTTCAGATATCCTGAGTTTACCTGCATAGAATCACATCCCAAAGCAATTGTGTGTTTTGTAAGAGAAACGCTGCTGATTTTGCTGGACAAACTCCTCCACAGATGGCACATGTTTAGCTACATTTATGCAGTTGATTGCCCCAGGATAGATTTTGTGCCAGCACTCTTGCTCCCTGAGGATGTGCTTTTATTTTGCTCTTGGAAACTGATGTTACTTATTCTCTGACCAAAGCCTTGGACAACTGACTAATCTCAATGGTGTTACTTGAACACTGGAAAGTGTAAGAGCTGTAAATAATTGATGTGGGTTATTATGACAGTATTTTTTATAAATTTGATACAAACTGAAAACAGCTTTCCTGTTTTTATAAAATTCTGTGATTTCAATTTTTTTTTCTCTGTAAATTATAAAACCCACTAAAGTTTATTGGAATTTCCCAAATATACGCAATATAATTATTGCTAATAAAAAAGAATGCAGTTAGGTAAAAGATGATCAATTATGTTTAATTCTGATCTTTTGTATAACGTGAACTACATTTCACAGAAGAAAATAATTACAGATTGAGCAATCAAAATGTTTCATTCCATTTCAAAAGGGAACACACTGACATTGAAATGCTCCACTTAAAGAAGTTATCAAAATAGTCATTTATCCTGACACATTTGGCACAAATCACTGTTTTTAAACTCCTTTGTAACTTTCCTAGACTTGCATTATAGTCACAAACTATCTATTTTAAGTGTAAAACGTATCTTTAATTTGAGTACGCTAAACACACAATTTTTTCATCTTGGTAAAGAGTATCTGTTTTCATAGATTATGGTTTGGCTCAGTACCATTTTTTTTCCTGACAAGCAAAAAACTCTGCATCTAGTCTGGATTCAGATGGTATATGTATTATTCATGACAGTATAACATTGCTGGGATTCATGATAGGGCAGAATTATGGTTTGACTGTCCATATTGTACATACCTAAATCTTCCTCTCCCCTTCCCTCCCAAACTCATTGTTAACACTGAAACTCGTGGGCCTGTGACTCTAAGTGAGGACTTTTATAGCCATAGAGGTCATAATGAGACAAATAATAGTAACTTGAGTAATCAGTACCTTCAATGACTTCTGCAATAACATTTTTTCATGTATACATGTTTGTAGCATATATTTATTCTTAGCTTCCTATTAAAGTAGATTTTCTTCGGAAGAAGATAGAGTTGGGTTTTTTTGTCGCTGTTGTTGTTTTTTGTTTTGTTTTGTTTTGTTTTTCCCCCAAAGTATAAAAATAAGCTCCTAAAAAGGAAATTATGACACATAAATAAGGTTCTTAAATTGTTGCTGTAAAGACAGGAACTTAGTCATAGTCTTTCTACAAAATGGTTGCTGTTATGTTTTGTCTTTATTGTTCTCCTTGCTTCTTTCTTATAGAATAAAATCATTTAGGTTGGAAAAGACCTTTAAGGTCATTGAGTCCAACCGTTAACCTAACACTGCCAAGTCCACCGCTAAACCATGTCCATAAGCACCACATCTACATGTTTTTTAAATACCTCCAGGGATGGTGACTCAACCGCTTCCCTGGGCAACCTGTTCCAATGCTTGACAACCCTTTTGGTGAAGAAATTTTTTGTTTGCAGACAAAGAAGGATGAGATTTTTCTAATCAGTTCAGGGACTTATTCACATGCCTTACTTTGAAAATCTCAGTCCTAAGTGCCTTATTCTAAGTAATGACACAGCATGTTGTTTTGATGCCTAGAACATGTTACCTCTGTATCACACCTTTCCTTTCCAACTCCCTGCCCCAGCTTCACCATCTCCTCGCCTCACACTATGCTCTCACACACACAGTCCTCACAAATTCCTCTAGTTCCCTAAGGCTGCTGCTGCAGCTGGAAAGTCAGAAGGAAGTCGCAGCTTGAACCAGCCAGTGGTGACAGTGGGTTCTTTTAGCCAGGATGCTACCTACAAGTACTTCTGTTTCACTACATGGTGTCACTGCTTGCTTTGCCTCCCGCAACAATTCGATTTTTCTTTTTCATCAAGACTCTCACAGTTTTTTATTTAATACCTTGGTGTTAATGGCAGCCTGTAGCTTCCAGAAGTGCAGGACAGGAGAAGGAAGAGGCTGTGGTAAATCTGAAATCTTTATTTTCAAAGAAGCAGAGATAGCAAGAGATAATGAAGTATACTCTTATCCATGCTATATTTCCATCTAAGCTGTTTCAGAGATCCCTTTCTTCTCTTTGCTACTTCTCTTGCCTTATGTACATTGTTTTTGAGATAACAGAGTAGCAATTGCTGAATCATGACCCACCTAGTGGATGAGGGAAAGGCTGTGGATGTGGTCTACCTGGATTTTGGTAAAGCCTTTGACACCGTCTCCCACAGAATTCTCCTAGAGAAACTGGTGGTTCGCAGCTTAGACAGGTACACTCCTCGCTGGGTAAAAAACTGGCTGGACAGCTGAGCCCAGAGAGCTGTGGTGAATGGAGTTAAATCCAGTTGGTGGCCGGTCACGAGTGGTGTTCCCCAGGGCTCAGTTTTGGGGCCATCTTTATCAATGATCTGGATGAGGGGATTCAGTGCTCCCTCAGTAAGTTTGCAGATGAGTGTTGATCTGCTGGATGATAGGAAGGCTCTGCAGAGGGACTAGGACAGGTTGGATTGATGGGCCGAGACCAACTGCATGAGGNCACTGGTAAAAACTGAAATATGACTGCTCCCTGCCTCCTTTTTCCCACTTCTGAAGTGGTCTGCTGAGAAAGAAGGGGAAAAAGACAAAGGTCTTTTACATTAGTTGTTACATTTTTCCTGCCTTGTTTTCCTCTTTGCTTTCAAAAGCTTAGAGACACCTGTTCAGAAGTTACGTGGATCAGAAAATAGGAAGATCTGACTTCTCATTTTAGTTCTAAAAGTAAATTTTTAATGATGAAAAATATGTGTTTGTTTTTTAACTCAGTTTGCCCATCTTTTAAGAAATAACTTGTTTTTCAAATATTAGCTCCATTTGTGATCCTCCTTCTTTCCTACCTTTTCTCTCATATGCTCCCTGTAGCTGTTTTCATCTGCCCCAGGGGGTAATAAGGAGATAAAAGAAGCAAGGATGGGAATAGGAGATGACAACTCATGTTCATATTTGGAAACAGAAATAATAAATTTCGTTTCTGCCGATGATGAAATGCACTGTGTCAAAGCATCTTTGTTCCCAAATAATCTTTCTAATGACTTAATGCATACTGAAGCAGGACAGCTAAGCACACTACGTTCAATGCATTGTGAAACACCATAGACTGACAAAATGCTGAATAATAACACTCCATGATAAAGTGAGTTCAAGCATTTTTAAAGGATACAGGAGCTTCAATTCACTTAATGGTTTCTAAGCTTGCAGTGGCAGAAATATGATCAAAAGTGAGCTAAATCCTTACCATTGTAAATCTATGTCACCCTTCTGATATGGTTGTAACATTACATTTTGCTACAGCAATTGTGCTTGTCCAGTCTGAAACGTCAGGAGTCCATTGAAAATGAAGTCAAACAGGGAATAAGCCAATGTGAAACAAATACCTTATTTTGTTTGAGTTTTGTTTATTTGTTTATTTACTTGGTTGTTTTTTTGCATCTGTTTAAAGACTAACATTTTCTTTTAGAAATAGAGCCTTATGCCTGGTATTGAACAAAAAGCACAAGGCAACATTAGCCACTGCAACTGGAAATTATAGGCTACAATGAAGAAATATTACATTGCAGATAACATAAATTATAGGTGCTGCTAATTCTCTGTGACATTCACTCAGAGCTATGATAAATAGTGAACAACTCCACATCTGCCAGAATTGGTATGTTATCAACCGCTTAAGAACTTTCGATTTCATATCCAGTTCCAAATGTTTTAGATCAGTTATGGCATTCGAAATGGTACTACCTAAAATGTATGCCATCAGGTTAATATACCTAGTCTTTCAATAGGGTGGTTAGAATAGCATTTCAAACTGAATATTCAGACATGGTTCCTGCACAACAGTTATGACTTAGAAATTATTTCTATGTGAATAATGGCCCCCATGGCTCTCCTGAGCTGAACACCATGGGCTTGCTGCAAGGCTTTCCCATGGCACTGAATCCAAGCCCCACCATGGGCTCCATCAGCAATATGCTACACCCCCACCACAGCCATGGTTCCAGTTCCCTCAGTTCCAGCCTGAACCCCTCTGCTGGCTCTCACTGACTTTTAAGCTATGATGATTATTTTTAACACAGAGATATTTGTTTCTAATTCCTTCACATCATTTTTACTCTTACAGTACAGTAATGATATAGCTTACTTTTTAAAAAACCTGCTCAAATGCATGATTGAAAAATATATGTATTCTTGTTACTTTTTCTGTAGAAAGCTGAGGACATATTCTTTTGAATTCTCAGACATTTACTAAAATTATAAGACTATACTTGCCAACATGTTAAAATAGGTGTGAAAAAAAGATTGACTTGTCATGCAGTTTGGCCATTCAGTTGGTCATGAGCCATTGGTGTGGTTAAGGCAGGTCTGTATGACTTGTAAGTCAGAGAAGTCCAAAGATTTCCACTTAGCCTTTTATGAACTGATTTACAGCAGGTGAAGTTCTGGTTCAGCACTTGAAATCACAAACTGTGAGGTATATTTCTCATGTATTCTTATACCTTCACTCTTTTTTGGAACATGCACTGTCAGTATTTGCATATGCACAGTCATCGTTTGTCTAATGATATTTCATCCAAAAATATAGAAAAAACCCAAACAAACAACTATGAGGTAGATTAGCTGAGACAGCATTGGTGTGATTTTATTTTAGATAGTGAAAAATAAGAACAAAACTAAAACCACGTTCCCCCCCACCCCCTTCTTCCCAGGATCAACTTCACTCCTGACTCATCTACCTCTTCCCCTTGCCCTGAGCAGTGCAGGGGAGGTGGGGAGTGAGGGTTGTGGTCAATTCATCACACGTTGTCTCTGCTGCTCTTCCCCTGCTCCAACGTCCTTCCCATGGGATACAGTCCTTCATGAACTTCTGTGATGTGGGTCCCTCCCATGGGCTACAGTTCTTCAAGAACTGCTCCAACATAGGTTCTTTCTGTGGGGTACAGGCTTTCAGGAACACACTGCTCCAGTGTGGGTCCCCACATGGGTTCACAGGTTCTGCCAGAAAATCTGCTCCAGCGTGGGCTCTCCATGGGGTCACAGCCTCTTTTGGGCACATGTACTTGCTCCAGCATGGGGTCCTCCATGGGCTGCAGGTGGATATCTACTCCACCGTGGACCTCCATGGGCTGCAGGGATACAACCTTCTTTACCATGGTCTTCACCACGAGCTGCAGGGGAATCTCTGCTCTGGCTCCTGGAGCACCTCCTCCCCCTCCTTCTTCACTGACCTTGGTGTCTGCAGGGCTTTCTCTCTCAAATTTTCTCACTCCTCTCTCCCAGCTGCTGTTGCACAGTGTTTTTTACCTTTTCTAAATATGTTATCACAGAGGTGCTACTAACTCCGTTGATTGGCTCAGCTTTGGCCAGCGGTGTGTCCATCTTGGAGCTGGCTGGATCTGACTCTGTCTGACATGGGAGCAGCTTCTGGTGTCTTCTCACAGAAACCACCCCTGCAGCCTCCACTCTACCAAAAACCTTGCCATGGAAACCCAATACAATCAACAAAAATAATATCCTACACCAAAGTTGAAATAACATCATAACGACACTGACAAAAGTGGACAAGTTATACACACTCCACCCCTTTTCATCACAATTACAAAAAAAAATACTTCCCCATAATTACTCTGCTCTCTGGCAATATTCCATGTGTGTTTTGCCTGTTACGTCTCCCAATTACTGTCCTTATCTCAAATTCTTCAAGTGCCCCACCTTGGCCACCAAAAAGGACTGTAGTGGGCTGACCTTGGCTGGCCATCAGGTGTCCACCAAGCAGCTCTATCACGAAAATAAGATGAAAAACTCATGTGTCAAGATAAAGGCAGTTTAATGAAGAAAAGCAAAGGCCACACATGGAAGCAAAGGAAAACAAAAAGATTTATTCTCTACTTCTCAACAGCAAGTGATGTCCAGCCACTTCCTAGGAAGTAGGTCTTCAATACATGTAGCAGTTGTTTCTGAAGACAAATACCTTAATAACAAATATCTCTCTCCTCCTCCTTTCTCTTTGCTTTTATTGCTGAGCACGTTATCATATGGTATGGAATATCCCCTTGGTCAGTTTGGGTCAGCAATCCCAGCTATGTCCCCTCCAAACCTCTTGCCCACCTCCAGCCTACTGGCCTTTGGAGCAGGGGTGGGGAGTGGCTGGAGAGACAGCCTTGATGCTGTGTGACCACTGCTCAGGAGTAGCCAAAATATTGGTGTGATACCAACACTGTTCTGGCTACAAATACAAAGCACAGCACTATGAGCGTTGCTATGGGGAATGTTTGGTTTAAACTGTTGTGTAGATTTCCTATTCAGACGAGATATTATGCTGAAAAGGAGTTGAAGTTGGGCTGAAAGAAGATAAACAAGAAAAAAATTAGCTGTTTCACTTACTGTTGTAGCATTTGACAAGGAGAGAGAAATACTTGTCTGTATTTCTAGGAATCCTTATGTATTGTATTTTATAGAACATTGAACAAAATGCACAGAAAATAATAAGTAAAACCACCAGAGTTTTCTGTAGGTCTTGTGCCAAGAATGTATGGATACGGGACTAGACACACCTTTACCAAGTTGCCAAAAGGATAAGTGCACCTTGTATTAAAAAAATAGCACAGTGATATTGAACTTTTCCTGGTCAGCATCCCTCAAAACACTTAATATCTTTAAATACTTGTTAAAAATATTTAAAATGTTTAAATCATGTGTGAGAGGAAGTCTCTTTTCATGAAATCTACTTTCAACATTAAAATGTTCCCCCTCCATGTTTATATTTCTAGTACAAAACCACTTGCAATTAAAACAAAAAGTTAATAATATGCATTAATGAAATCACAGACTTTGATTTCTTCCTCTAGCAGACAAGACACTTCAGTTTTTAGCCTAGTACATCTCAGTGGTAGTTCTAATATTACAATCAAGCTCTGTAATGAGCCTTCTTGAGTAAAGGGAATCAGTGACAGGTCCTTCCTCTGATTAATGTTTGAAATACTGATTAGGTATGTGGTACTGGATTCTTAAAAGCACCTACAAGTATTATACAGATACCTAGCCATTTGTATGGTAATAATCTGATCATTCATCCATTCCATCTTTCAAATAACCTTCCACATTTGTTCCCTACCTCCTGCTCTTGGAATTCTGAGCAGTCTGTACACAGATGTTTCAAATGCATGCCACAGTCTTCTTTCTGAGTTTTTACCACCTCTAAAGACAGCAACCAGTCATAAAAAATTTCTGCACAGTCTTTTTTTTTTTTTTAATTCAATATCTTTATTTCCAGAAATGTATCTTATCTTACTAACTAAGTGTCTTTCATTTCTGAGAGTTTCTGTTCTTCCACTTTCTATTCAGTGTCCATGTCATATATGAGCCACTTCTCTGGCAAACTTTGATAAGATAATCATGACTTTATGGAGCAAAAATTAGCATTAGACTTCCATGGAATCATGGCAGAAGTATTAACCAGTAACCTTATTTATCACTGAATTAATTATAAATATTGTACTACTCATGTCTCCTTCCTGTCTACCCTCAATTATCTCTCTGAACAAATTCCTGACGATTTTGCAATTTATTTCTTGGTTCCTTTTCATTTATTACTATTATTCTGTTTATAACATTCATAGGATTCACAGCTGTATTTACCACAATGCTATATGAAAAAGAATCTTTCATTGCTAGTTTTATGAGGAACACTACTGGTTATGTGGTGCAGGCCCGACTGCAAATTCATAGTCAAATTTCCAGCAAACTACCACCTCTTATTCTCCTTTAATCTTCATGTTCTTCAATTTTTCTCTTTAAATTGAATACCAGTGCTACAGATAAAGATTCAATATAATGCAGGACTTTTTCTCTCAAACATAATAAGTAGTTCTTTCTAACTTGTGGTTTTGTATTATTTTTCTGTCTTAGCTAACGTTTTCACTATCTCTCAATTTAGGGAAAAAAAAAACACAAACAACTTTCTGTTTTCCTAATTTATTTTCCTAAAAGATAAAGATGCTAAATAATCCTGAACAGCTTATATATTCCTTGACTGTCCCACCAGATGAATCTTTTAGTTAAACACATTTACATTTATGATTTCTTTACAACCATTTAGCTTTGAGTTGCTGTGACAGCATAATATTGCAAATCAATCACCTTGTCTTTTAAGATTAATATTTCAACGTAGCATCAAATAATTTACTGGGAATTATATTTTTTTCAAACCTACATTGCACAATTTTGTAATTATATTCAAAATGCTACAGAGTATTTGAAACCATGCTTCATTTAAACAAGCTATATAAAACTAGAGAGCTTCACCATGTCCTTATAACATCCAGCAAAGCAAGCCTATTACATTCAGGTTGACTGGAAATGTAAAGGAAATTCTTCCTTTCTCAAATTTGAAGTCTTTTACCTTCTCTTCTTAAAAGAACAGTTCACAGTTTACATCACATGATCTAAATCATCTACAACACTGATTTTGCTTTTCTCACTTTGAGAAATTATTAGCAATGATCTTTCAAGTCTAATTTAAAATATGCAGGTCATATAAATTTAAGTCTAACTTGTTTTGTTGTAGCTTTATATATATACAAACATATATTTTCCAATAAACATTTTCTTAGGATGAAAAGAGCTCAGTAAATTTTCCTGTCTGTTTGGACACTGTTAAGGAAAAGTTTTATCATTAATTTTATCTTCCTACTCTTTTTAAACCAGACAAACTCTTAATGCTTTCAACACTAAGATTGGTTGGGTGTTAAGTTCCAGAAACTGCTTAGATGAGAAATTAGGCTTTACATTTTGGTTTGGTTTATATCTGCTTTAGTCATTACTTTTCAGTTCACAACCTATAATAAATTCAGTAATGCCTTTCAAGTGCAAAAGAAAGGATATCAAAATTGTAAGTTGTTACAATATTTATCATTTTTCATGACATACAGGCATTGTCACTGTCAAACAGCAGACAATAACATGAGAAATGCCTAGGACAAATATTCCTTGAAGGCAGTCTAAGGCTCTGCTCTACCTGGAAAACCAATGTATGCCTGAGTGGCAGAAAATACTCCAGTGTTTTTCCAGCATCAAGGTACTTCACATTTTCATATTGTGTAACACTGTGTGACAGAAGTAAACATGTTTTTACTGTAAAATCCCTGCTTCCCAAATAATTTCAAAATATTGCACATTACTTTATAGCTCCAAATCCTCTACAGTGATATATAATATTGAAATGCAAAAAAATAAACTAGGATGAAACATGGCATGATAAATGTTAGCTAGTTTCACATTTGCAGGACAGCCCAGGTCTCCGAGTGTTGAAATTACCAGTGAGACACATTTAGCCAACTTCTGATTGTTCCTTTAGTCAAAGGCACACTGTCTTCAAAATACCTGCTGCTTTTCCTTGAACTACAGGAGGTGGGTAACTAAGTGACATTTATGAGTTTAAAAAGCGACCTGACTTAATTTCCTCCTTTCTTTGAAGATTGTTTAAAACAAAGAAAGTTTAAATGTCTCTATAAAGCAAGATCAACTCAAACTTGATCTTCCCTGAAAATCATTGTAATTCTTGAGAGGGCGCCTGGTGGTCTGTAAACGCTCATTGGAAAACATGATAACAAACGCACTACCACTTGAATGAAGACCACCAGAAGGACTAGCAGGAAGCATTTTACCTCAAAGAGTAGGGACCTGCAGATTGGCTTAAGGTTTATGCATGATGTGAAAATAAGAAGGATCCTAGACCAGCTCACATATGTAATAAAGATGAGGATAGTCTGCAGAGTACTTACAAAGAATGGGAACAGACTGACTCAGCAGATTCATTGCCTTGCATTGGAGATCCTATTTCTCCCTGCCAAACTTCCCAATAAAGAAAGCACGTAGATCACAAGTAACGTGGGTCATAAATTGCTCGCTGTTATTTTAGATGCCATTGCAAAAAAATCTTAGTTGAATGATTATGAAATAACATTACCAAAGGCAGAAGGGACCTCTGTGTCCCATCTATTTCAGAGTAAAACCACTTCTAACTAATAGTTAATAAAAGTATATTACTACTGTGGGAGGGTAAAGTGGGAAAGGCATCGTCTTAATCACTGTCGGGTAGAGACCAGTTTACTTTTGAACAAAAGGAGGGCTTCATCCCTTGTACAATCCACGAGTATTATCAAATTCAATATTAGTTATTTCTGATTAAACATCAGATTTCTTTCCAAGGTCATGAAAATATAGATGTTCAGTTCAGTTTTTTATAGGGAACAATGGAGAAATTACTTTTTTAGTAGAGACCAACAGACTGGCTCAAAAACAGGTGACTAATGTGACTTAATGAAGCACATGGTAAAGACAAAGTATATCACAAAGTAGCTACAGTACTGTGAAAAATCATGCCACAGCAGCTCCAAGCTTGTTCCATATTTCTGAACAGTAAAAGTAAAAAGGACAGATAGACTAGGTTGGTGAGAATACCAGTTTAACCAAGATATTTCTACATAATATGTCTTTTCAGAGGAAAACATATGCTATTATTTAGTCTCAGAGGAAAATTGTTCCTTTTTTCTCCATCTCATGTCATAACTCCAGAAAATTATCTATTCACAGTCCTTCAGCAAGAAAGCAAGAGACTGAGCCCAGAGCCCTTTACTGGTCTGGAGCAGGGCATTTCTGTATCAAGCATGTAACCTCCATCTCTTCTTAAACAAGTAAAATAAAAAGCCTGGCTGTGTTAACATAGACAAGTTACAGCAATAAACTATTCAGGATTAAAGAATAAATTTATTTTGGAAATTTATGTGGATGGTCACTTGATTTTAATCCACACTTCAGGTTTCCTACCATCTGTTACTCTTGGGCTATTGGTTTGATCTAGTAGCATGATCTCTATATGCCTACAGGATTTGACATAGTTGGTGGAACTTTTCAATTCCTTAGAGTACTATCAATAATACTGCAACATTTTCAGCAGATTTTATCAGTATTCTAAGAACAAAACATTTGACTTGGCAATATATCTCTTCCATGCACATGGGTGTTGATATCAACTATACCACCATCTGAAGCTAATTTGAATAGTCTAGTTTTCTCTTTTTTAAACCGTTTCCCTTTTGAAAAAGAAAAGAACAAGAATGAGAAACAAGGAAGATGATAACACTTTTTCTGTGCTTCATGGTTTTGAAACTGACACACCAGAAGGGTTTTTAAAAATCACAGTAATTAGAACATTTTATTCAAAGTACAGGCCAATGAAAGCTGATTCAAAACCCGGTTTAACATCTGGAAAATAGAAAAAAAAAACAAACGAACAAAAAACAGACATAAAAAGAAGCACCAGTCACCAATTGTAAATAAAACTTCAAAACAATGACATCTTCAGTTACTTACAAGAAATTTTCAATCTGAACTGCTCTATTAAGGGAACAAGACATAAATAGAGAAATTGTTCCAGTTCAGAAGGGAAAATCCTTGTCAAATATAAATAGATTATTTGTAAATTGGGGAAATTAATCACGAGGTTAATTTTGAAAGGCAGACTAATTATCAAAACTTTAAAAAAACCAGATTTTTTGCTTATAATAAGTCTTATTCCTTGACAATTTAATTTTTACGTTAAACACTAACTTTGTGGAAGTGTTTATTTAGATGGAATTTAAAGTTTTAGCTTAGGTATGCCATAGAAAAGAAGATAGCCAGAGTAAGTCTGGGCTTTCATATGTATAACAATTAGAATCTAATTCAAATCTATAGAAATAAGTATCTGCTTATTTACATATTTATATACGTGTGTGCATGTGTGTATATCTATAAAATGTTAGGAGCATTAGTTGAATGATTCATAAACTAAAAAAAAATACTAAAAATATTGTCAAAGATTAATAATCTTTGGACATTATGAACTGGGACAGGAAAAAAACCAAGAAGAAGTAATATTACAAAAATTAAAGGACTGGAATAACAGAAATTAAAATGGCTAATGTTCTCAAATCTGTTAATGGAAATGTTGAAGGTTATAGAAGGAATTAAGAGGAGGTAAAAAGCTCTTTGAAATCTACAATGTGAAAATGTAAATCAGTGAAGCCAGAAGAAGTGATCGTATCTTGTCCACGTTTCTGTACGTTTCAAAGAAAATAACAAGGTTGTTCTTTAAGATAATGAATTTACTGATCTTTTATTTTTGAGGATAAAGTACTAACAGTAGCTATTGCATTATTAAGAGTTATAAACATTTTGGATGTCTTATTAATTATTATATTATAAATTAGACCTTAGATTCATTGTGGCAAGTATGTTTTGCCATTTCAACTTAACAGAATTGAAATTTCATAATTAATTTAAAAGAATACATAAAATGATCACATCTACTTAGGTGACAACATTTGCTAGCCTTGTTTTGCTGGGCCTGAGTGGTAACTGAATGCCTGTCTCATTCTCTCAGAAGTTAGATTTGGCTGCAGTTCAGTCCAGTCATAAATATAATGTTGCCTACCTTAAGGTTACTTCTATTTCTGCTTGTGCTCACAGCCCATAGGTTTATTCTGGCAGCAAGAGATCTTTGACTAACCCCATTTTATGAGGGAAAGTTCTCTGGGCATAAACCCAAAATACACACCATTACAGTAGCTCTATAGGGAATCCTCAGGAACTTAATGGGTCAGCTTTATGACTTCTTTGCACTGAACCATTACAAATTTGCTGTGGAGTATCAGTGACTCTGATCCAAGAATCAATGTTATTGACTGGCTTTGTATGATTATTGCAGAGGTGAACTTTAATTTAGAATTAAAGGAAAGTTGTTTGTTTTTTTTTTTTTTGTTTTTTTTTTTTAACTAGAATCAGATCCAAATAGGTAATTTTGAATTAAGATTTATAAACATACATTCAAACTGTAAGACAAAAGTATGTGGAATTTGCATGAAACTGCTGTGACTATAAGTATAAAAATACTTAATCTATTTCCTTGGGTTCATGCTGCAACATTTGTATTAGAAATGGAATCTGTAAATATCTTGAATGTCATTACCTTCCCCTGACTTCAGTGAGAAATGAGGTTACTCAGCATATCACAAGTACGGGACTTTTGTTATTGTATAATTTTAATAAAGTTGCCGGCTCAGGTTAAAATGTCTGTTAAAGTTATAAAACTGCTAATTAGTGTATTTGTTGAATTTAACTTTGAATGCAAGGAACCCTGTTTACTCCAGCATAAATATTTTTTCTACTTTAATCTACATTGAGTAGATGATTATTTACTTCAATTTCCTATTTTAGTGACAAGATAATTCTTTTACTTACTAAGCTGAAGTGTCCTTAACGTTTGTACTCAAAGCCAATATTTCTGAAAGTGTACTGTATTAGCTGTTTTATTAGTTTTCCTGACAGCTTGGAGACAGGGCCTCCTAATGTGGCATCAATACATAATGTGAGCTTTTTCTGCAGAGGTTCATTCTTATTTGTAAGACACATCACACTATGATAAATGGCACCCACAGTACTATAGATAGATAAACATTTCTGAAAGGGTACATAATGTTCAAGTGTCATTAAAAGAGATGGGGAGAGCTAACATTTTTTTCCAATGTAACAGCTTTTGTTTGAACACATTTTTTGAGGTTTGTACTCTATTGTGAAATTCTAGCACTTTAATAAAAAAAAAAGTTTATTTGTTTTCATCTTCTTGTTTTCAAAATTATTTCATAAAAGATTACATTCACTAAAAAGAAAATGCTTGATTACACAGAGATCATGTTGACCTTTGGCTTTAAGACACTAAAGAAAGTAATTGTTTTTTGAAGTAGGGCTGTTAACCTTCTGATTCTTCTTTTCAAAATACTATAATATACTGCTTAGTACTGCTGCTCAAAAACTAAATAGTGCATCCTTTGTAGTTCTTGGACTTTGTAGGGGTCAAATAGCTTTTTGTGTCTGAGTTAAAGCCAGATTGTTAAACTAGTTCACAGTATTTTGGAGAAAAAGGAGAGATAGCTTTATGCAAGAATTTATACTAACCACTCTGTTAAAATAATGAATATAGCACTGGAAACTAAGCAAATTCATCCACTCTGTAACTCTTGTTGCTAGCTTGGTTTATAATCATAACACACAAAAAGTGCTTACAGACACATAGATTAAGTAGTCATGTCAGTATGGTGCCCTTCATGAGCGTAACCATGCATACAGCCAGTGTGTGGAGGGAAGTCAATATTCCCCTCTGCTACGCACTTCTGAGTCCACATCTGAATTACTGTGACCACTTTTGGTTTTCCCCATACAAGAGAGACATGAAGGGACCAGGGTAGAGGACCATTAAGATGGTTAAAACAAGTACAAAAGAGGCTAAGGTAAGTGGGTTTGTTTAGCCTGGAAAGGGGAGGAAAAAATGAAAAGAAAAAAGAAAAGGGGGGAGGGGGGGAAGGTCCATTGGAGCATTTACAGTCTTCCAATATCTAAAGGGAGGTTAGATAGAAGACAGAACCATACTCTTCTACTCTCCTCACAGGCACACAGCAGAAGTCACATAGTCACAAGCTGCAGCACGGAAAATCACAAGGCACAGTAAGGAAGCGATTCTTCACAATGTGGGTGGCTAAGTACTGAAACAAGTTGTCCAAAGAGGATGTGGAATCTCCATCCCAAGAAATTCTTTGGATAAAGTCCTGAACAACCTGATGTCATCTTGAGGGTAGACCTACAACTGAGTAGAAGGTTGGACTAGGTGACCTTTAGAGATCTCTTTCAGCCTACGTTTTTCTATGATTATATGAACTGTTGTGTTACAGTGTTTTAAGGACATAAAAAATGTCAGATTTACAAAACTGCAGCCTTCTGGGGCAGAAAAAGTATTAAACTAATTTACATCATTCATTAAACCTGAATGTGGAGTTCTGACATTAAAATACCCTTGTGGTTGACATTCTGTGAACAATATAGAAAATTACTAATTTACTTAGTGAAAAAAGCTGCAAAGCAGCCCCTTCTATATGTAATATACCATTTTCATTGTCTTTCTCTTGCATCCCTCATGTCAAATAAAATAAATTTGAAGATTTTGTTTGCCTATCTGTCAACAAGCCCAGTAAGTGGACATTCAGAAGAAATTGAATTGTTCTTTCAAGTCAAGCTAATAGGATGTTTTGTGAAACCTTAATTAGTTTCATTTTTTTTCATGAACAGAGTAAAGCGTCTCTTCTAATTCAATGGCTTTTAGTCAATCTTATGTATATTGTCAAGTGGTAAGTTATTTGAGGGAAAGGTATTTATGGAATAGAGAAATAACAGCTGAATTGAATAAAGAAAACTTACTACTAAGAGATCAATTTCTCAATAATTTTACCAAATGATAGTTTTAGCACTTGTTTTTCCTCTTTATATCACTACAGCATCTATCAAAATATATTATTATTTAGTTTATTATTAATTGGATTTACCTGGAGGAGGGAAAGGATCTAAATATTGAATGTGGGGTAGCAAACTTGCCTGAGCTTTTTTCCCTACCTTAGAGGCATCCCAATCAGCTTAAAGAATGACTGGAGTTGGAGATTTGTAATTGTTTTGTTATAGTTTTATAGAACATTTGCATTTTGAATTCTATATGTTGTATGTCCCACAGTGAAAAATGTGCCTACACATGCAGGCCCACTTTTAACTGAAATACTTGCAATAAGGTTAGCAATTTCTTTCCAGAATTTGAGGGTGTCTAAGCAACTATCTTAGATATAAGCAAAAGACTCTTCTCCACTGAATATACATGACTGCCACAAAGCTGTAATTTGCACATAGTGGTTGAACAAGCCACCACAGTCATAGCACGGTCTGCTGCATCTCTCTAAAACATATTTTGTGTGGTTAAGTACCATTGGTGACAATAAAAGACCAAAGGCCTTTCTCAGGTAGCAGTTGTATTCTACTTACTTACCTTCTATTCCTGCTTAATATCTAAAGCACTCCATGCTACTGCCTGTAGGAAGTATCATATATTGTATGCACAGCTTTTCTAGCACATTGGTAGTTACACTTTAGCAAGAACAATAGTCTCTGGAAGAAAAAGAGGCTGAATGTGAAATAGGTGTTACTAACTAGTTCTGGTAAGACTCATACACTAAATATGGATTTCTTTTTCAGATAATAGCAATATTTATATCAATTTAGGTTTGGATATCTTTGTCAAGCTTCAGCAATATATGCCTAAAATCCTATGATTTCTTTTTTTTTCCTGTGTTGCAGGAAGACTTTTTTGCTAGCTCTAAAGTAACAAGAGGTTAAGTGTTAAGGACTCGAAGAAAACTACAGGGATCAGATCAAATTGACCTGTGTCGTAATGGAACCTGCTAGTGACATTTTTGAGAAAAAGGGAGGAATGGGGAGACAAGCAGGAAACAGTCAAAAAGAGGATAGATGGGAGGAGCTGCTCTTTGTCTGTCACTAGGACTGGTTCTCTACTTATCTATTGCCAGTCTGAATTGCACTACTGATTTAAAAGTCATCTAGAAACTGAAGTGGGCATTGTAGACCAACAGTAGGGTGCTAACTGTATTTGTGGTAGGGTTGTTTTACGGAGGGTTGCTTTCCAGACAGATACAAAAGAAACCTCTGTGTTCAAATTGCAATGATTTAGTGTTTGCAAGCTGCTGATATTGCTTTGGGATAACCTGAAGTTCTTTTATGAAGAATTTGCCAATGTGACCTCTTCTTAATAGTATCTGCCAAATTGTGACTCTCTTCTGGCTGGGCCAAGAGTTTTGGTGATCCATAGAGAGCTTGTTGGAGTGTTGCAGGTACAAACTGTTTATTGCACATGGTTTAAATCAAATCAGGCATTAAAGTAGTTTATTGATTTCTTAATGATACTCAACTGCCAATCAGTGAACCATATGTTCAGGATCGATATCAGCAATAAAGTAGATACCAGACACTTACAAAATGTCAGTAAATTCATATACATTTCTAAACACCTTTTTATAACTAATGCCAAAGCATTCTAATCCCCACACATATCCACAGTTATGTGCACGCACACACCCTTCACAGGTCATGTGGATGCACATCCCCCTTTTTTGTGAGTGTGGGTTCCCCTACTTAATTACACTTTTTCTGTGTAGATAGTGGTGCTCTTGCTCTATATCCATCCAGCTCCCTACAACCTGCTAATGCACGTGTCTGGGAGAAAGTCACCCATGAGTTACCTGAGGTGGGATCCCAGCTTGTTGCATCTTTCATTTTGAGGCTACTAGCTGGATGCAGACTACTTACAGAATCTGATGGAGAGGCAGCTCTGACTGTTCTTGTTGGAGGTCCTGCTGCCATGGGGCAACTGATGGCAGTGTCAAGCCAGGTGCGGACTACTGCTATGTTACCCTCCTCTCTATCCCCCATGACAAACTTCTGTGCTTTCTTTTTATTAATTTTCAGACTAACTCCTCTGTTGTAAAAAATCGCTGTGTAATTCCCTGGTTACTGTTTAATTTCTCTTATGGTTGCTTTCGTCTTTAGTATTAACAACTTTGGGAAAATACCTTCTCAGACAGGTTGCTGTGTTTTTCCATTCAGAGCACTAAAACTGAGCGTCTGTCACTTCCTTTAGCAAGTTGTTGCACTATTCCTCAAGCTCTTCTTTAGCTTAACTGAAGGTGGTAGCATAAACAAATTAATTATTTCTGTACAGTTTTCTATCTTATTTACTTTCCATGGAAGAAAATTAATTCACAGCTTTTAATATGTACAAGAAAATAAGGTTTGACCAGTTCTGCTCTCTTTTTACACTGGTACAAAGGAAGATATTGGGATACTACAAACCTAGTGGAAAAACAAACAAACAAACAAACAAAAACCACAAAAAAAACCCCACTCACATTATAAGTAATGTGGATCAAACCCAAATGCTGTGGGAATATCTTTCATGGTGCTGTGCTGGACCTTGTTCTCACCAACAAGGAGGGGCTGGTAAGGAATGTGAAGCTCAAGGACAGTCTTGGCTGCAGTGACCATGAAATGGTGGAGTTCAAGTTCCTTAGGGCACCGAGGAGGACGCACAGCAAGCTCACTATCCTGGACTTCAGGAGAGCAGACTTTGGCCTTTTCAGGGATCTGCTTAGTAAAGTGCCATGGGATAAAGCCTTGGAGGGAAGAGGGGCCCAAGAAAGCTGCTTAATATTCAAGGATCACCTCCTCCAAGCTCAGGAGCGATACATCCAAACAAATAGGAAATCGGGCAAAAACGCCAGGAGGCCTGCATGGATGAACAAGGAGCTCCTGGAGACACTCAAACACAAAAAGTAAGCCTCCAGAGGGTGGAAGCAAGGACAGGTAGCCTGGGAGGGAATACAGAGAAATTTTCCAAGCAGTCAGGGATCAGGTTAGGAAAGCTAAAGCTCTGATACAATTAAATCTGGCTGGGGAGATCAAGGGCAACAAGAAAAGCTTCTACAGGTACATCAGGGATAAAAGGAAGACTAGGGAAAATGTGGACCCCCTCCGGAATGAAACGTAAGACTTGGTTACCCAGAATATAGAGAAGGTTGAAGTACACAATGGCTTTTTTACCTCGGTCTTCACCAGCAAGTGCTCAAGTCTCACCGCCCAAGCCGCAGAAGCCAAGGGCAGGGACTGGGAGAATGAAGAGCCACCCACTGTAGGAGAAGATCAGGTTCAAGAACATCTAAGGAACCTGAAGGTGCAGAAGTCCATGGGACCCGGATGAGGTCCATCTGCGGGTCCTGAGGGAGCTGGTGGATGAAGTTGCTAAGCCACTATCCATCATATTTTAGAAGCCTTGGCAGTCTGGTAAAGCTCCCGCTGACTGGAAAAGGGGAAATATAAACCCCATTTTTAAAAAGGGAGAAAAGGAACACTTGAGGAACTCCAGGCCAGTCAGAATCACCTCTCTGCCTGGGAAGATCATGGAACAGATCCTCCTGGAAGCTATGCTAAGGCACATAGAGGACAGGGAGGTAATTTGAGACAGCCAGGATGGCTTCATCAAGGGCATGTCCTAGCTGACCAACCTTGTGGCCTTCCATGATGGAGTGACTACATCAGTGGACATGGGAAGGGCTACCAATGTCATCTGTCTGGACTTCTGTAAGGCCTTTGACATGGTCCCCCACAACATCCTTCTCTCTAAACTGGAGAGGTACGGATTTGATGAGTGGACTGTCTGGTGGGTGAGGAATTGATTGGATGGTCACATCCAGAGGGTAGTGGTCAATGGCTCAATGTCCAGATGGAGATCAGTGATGAGAGGTGTCCCTCAGGGGTCCCTATTGGGACCAGTACTGTTTAATATCTTCAGCAACAATACTGACAGTGGGATTGAGTGCACCCTCAGCAACTTTGCAGACAACACCAAGCTGAGTGGTGGGGTTGACACACCTGAGGGACGGGATGCCATCCAGAGGGACCAGGACAAGTTTGAGAAGTGGGGCCCATGTGAACCTCATGAGGTTCAATAAGGCCAAGTGCAAGGTCCTGCACCTGGGCCGGGGCAACCCCCAGGTATCAATACAGGCTGGGGGATGAAGGGATTAAGAGCAGCCCTGCTGAAAAGGACTTGGGGGCACTGGTGGAAGAAAAGCTGGACATGAGTTGGCAATGTGTGCTTGCAGCCCAGAAGGCCAACTGTATCCTGGGCTGCATCAAAAGCAGTGTGGCCAGCAGGTTGAGGGAGGGGATTCTGCCCCTCTACTCTGCTCTGGTGAGACCCCGTCTGGAGTACTGCATCCAGCTCTGGAGCCCTCAGCACAAGAAAGACCTGGACCTGTTGGAGCGGGTCCAGAGGAGGGCCATGAAAATGATCAGAGGGATGGAATGCCTCTCCTATGAAGAAAGTCTGAGAGAGTTGGGTTTATTCATCCTGGAAAAGAGAAGGCTTATTGCAGCCTTTCAGTACTTAAAGAGGGCCTATAAGAAAGATGGTAGCAAACCTTTTAGCAGGGCCTGTTGCGACAGGACAAAGGGGAATGGTTTTAAACTGAAATAATGTAGGTTTAGGTTAGTTATAAGGAAGAAATTTTTTTACAATGAGGGTGGTGAAACAGTGGAACAGGTTGCCCAGAGAAGTGGTAGATGCCCCATCCCTGAAACATTCAAGGTCAGGCTGGATGAGGTTCTGAACAACCTGATCTAGTTGAAGATGTCCCTGTCCACAGCAGGGCAGTTGGACTAGATGACCTTTAAAGGTCCCTTCCAATCCAAACTAGTCTATGATGCTATGATTCTATGATTTCACTTCTGTGTTGAGAGACAGCAATTAAACTGAATGAAAAAGATCTGCTTATTAATCTTTTGCAAAGCTCTGAAAAATTAAGGCAGCTTTTCATAATGCTGGTAAAGGTTGTGGTCACATCACTGTAAAACTAGACATTAGAAAATCCTATGAAGTACTGTAAAGATAGGAATCAGCTTTGCCAGATGTTGGCTCTTAGAGGAAAATATATTCTGCAGTATCTGACAGCCCAAAAGAGGTGAGGCTGCTGCACCTCCATGCCCCCAGGTCCAGCCAGCAGCAAGACTGAAGATGTAGCCCCTGTAGGCAGAGGCACAGAGAGAACATATACACATATATACACAGCCAGCCACACAGATCACAAACAGACACAAAGAGCACTCACAAGAACAGACAACACCAACAGACTCATACTTCTCCCCTCTGGGATGGAGGTCCATTGGTAAGAATATGTTTATGCACACACACATCCAGAACTCTCTGGGACTCCGCTGGTCCCTAGTAGCAACCCTCCCATGGTCCTGCTTTTAGAGACACTCCTGGCTCCCAAGCCACTTCACCTATTCATAAGCTAGTTTGGCTTGTTTTTTGCTAACGATCACACTTTTACTCCGTCACCTGCAGCCTCTCCTGGTGCTGGCACCATGGACACATGGGCCTTTGACCCTTACTTTCACTCTGGTCTCTCCCGTCTCTGGCATCCAGGCATATAGGCCCTCCAGTCCACAGTTCCAGGGCAGCTGCTGGCACCCCGACCTACATTCGTTTCAGTTGCTTGACTGACAGACATGCGGGCCCTCCAACTATGGTTAGACCCCCGTACATGTGCACACACACACACAGAGTGAATAGGAAGTCCCCTATTCAGGCAGGAAAAAAGTTAGTAATTTGATAAAAAGATAGGACAGACTGTGCTGATCAGTCACAGAACATGGCCAAACAAGTGCACTGATCAGCAAATAATTTACACATGGCCAGTCCTTTTTATCCCCTTACCTCTCCATTTTTCCATAGTTGTTCCTCCCCAAATCAGCTAAATCCATCCCTTTCCCTGCCTTTGTTTCTTCCTTTGATAGTGTCCTTTCCTCTGAGTTCTTAATTTGTGTTCCTGCCTGCCATTGTACCCTTGTGCTCCTCTGGGCTTGTGGAGATGGACCTTTTAAGGGCTGATTGCTTTCCTGTGATGGGCATAGGAGCAACCAGGAAGACTACTATTTGGGTTCCTCCATCTACCATTGTCTCTCTGTGCTTCTTTATGGTTGTGGAGATAAGCTTTTATCACATAGCCTAACAAGGTTTAGATCAAGACATCAGCAGGTAGGGTTCTCACATATTGATGCCTATGCGAGAACAATTTTTCTCATTTGGCATCATATTCAGTGGGGGCTCAATTCAGCTGGGTGAACGCTGGCATCTAGTGTTGTTTGAGTTGTCCTCTGATCCTGACTGGCTTCCAGCCACCACCCCAAAAGAATGCAAGCCCTCCCTGCATCTTGTGTCGTGCCTGCCAGCACCATACAGATATCTTGGACTTCCTAACCCACTGCAGTATATTTAAGTAGCTGAGTCATACATCTAGTGCTTATCACCATAATCATTCAATAAGCTTCTTTGCTATATTATGTTTTGACTATAATGTAGCCTAGACTCCAGAGTCCATATGACTAGTACGTAGCCACTTACATGTAGACAGCTTAATCTGAAACTGAATCCCTACCTAGGTTTCACTAACAGTCTTTAACTGCTCTATAGTCAACAAAAGAGGAGAGGGGGGAGGGAAATGCTGCTTTTGATAATAGGACCAAAATAACTGGATAGCAATATACCATGTTCATTATAGCAAAGATAATTATAGCTGAAAATAAAGAGTCTTGTAAAGTTTCATGGGAAAATTGAGATACATGCACTTTGGACTGGTTTGTGTTGTTCTGTACCTTGTACTGTATCTCACAAGGGTGCAAAGTAGGAATGAAGTGCTTTCACTCTGATTTTAAGTGTAGTAAAGAGTCTCTGTTTCTTCATTTTACTGACACTGGAAATACATAAATAAATTATCAACATAACAATTCTGTTCAGTTTAAAATCTGTACATATTAACTTTCAAACCAGCTGTAACATGGTTCATGATGCACCGTGCACTGTTTCTCTCTGTTTAGTTGAAGCAATTGATCCTATGATAGAAAAGGCAGATTCAGCAAATGAGGTTTTAAGAAGTCTGGCTTTTGCAGATCTGAGACTCTAAAACACCTGCTCCCGCAGCTTGTCCGAGTGTGAAAGGCTGATCGAGCACTATGTTATTACTTTTAGCCACTGCACTGCTCAGATTATAGAATCACCCTGCCCTCCCTTCAGATCTCTAGGAGGCTTTATGTCTCACGGGTTTCTCAGTGACCCTGTGGCACTTCAGAGCGAAGGCCCTTCAGGACCCAAGGACCCTTCAGTACTTGGGGACTGAACATTCCTCAGAAGACACTAATTCTGAGGATGAAGAAGACACCAACTGCAGTTAGTCCCTGAATGAGGATTACTAGGAAAAAGAGAATCTGTGCATTTTTATCCTACTCTGCACCCACATAAAAAAAAATCAACCTGAGGTACAGTATCTAATGAATGAAAACATTTTAAAAGATCTATTACTATTTCCTCAGCTTGCTAAACCAGTGATCTCAACAGATTTTTAAAGGATAAACAATACTGTGCTGGAGCAGCAGATTTATGAATACACAGGAGAAACAGGTGCAAGGGACATAGGAAGAAAGAAAGATGCTGAGACGATATGTGAAACTATAGCATTGTATTTCATGATGCATTTTAGCTTAAGTCCTTGCTGAAGGATAAGCCAGATTTGTGTTTTATCTTTGTGGATCTTCAAGATAACTTTAAAGTAAAGTCCATCACACTGTTTCCTATTAAATTAAACACAATACAGAAAACAAAAATAATATCTTGGATATTGTGGAGAACTTCAAAAGACGTGGAGAGTAAAAGCCTTGGGATTTCTCATGCAGGCTTCTTCTCTTTGTTGTTACTGTTTGTTTTTTTTTTATTTTATTTTATTTCAAAAATTGTTTAATCATGGTGTTTAACACACAGATTCCCCTCTAGCCTTCATTCAGAACTGGTGTCTCAGTATTTATAACTTAACCATAGCATGTAATCTGTATGACCTAGACTCTTCACAGTACATTCACAGTGCAGATAAGCATTCTCATCTTGCTTCTAATCACTACAGAATATAGTTGTAAATTCTTATTTAATGTCTTCTCAGCTAGAAAAAATAATCCAGGCATTGGAATAGTATCTAAGTAATCTCTCCAGTATCTGGTGGAAAGGAAAGCTGCAGCCTACAGCACAGGCATTGTGCTCAGTGAACACAGTATGATCTTTACAAGAGCGATGCAAATTCTATCCTGTCTTCACAAGCCTGTCTCGTTCTGCTGGCAGTAGATAAGCTCAGCTCTGCTTCACACTAGCTATAAAAAACAAAACAAAACAAAACAAAAAACTATCTTCAAATCAGTCAGACAATAGTTATCATTAATTTCATACAGTATGAGAACTGTAGAGCTTAAAACTGATTTAAATCCACATCTGAGTCTGTAAATCCATGGTGATGGATTAAATAGTCTGTGGAGAGTTTTCCTTTGTAGGTAAAGCTAAAGGAGTATTAACTTTTCCAGATGTTGGAGAATGGATGAGG
>VZTQ01005465.1:0-117547 GCA_013400755.1 Pelecanoides urinatrix
AGTCTGCTTTCCGCAAGTCAACAATTCTGCTAAAAACAACATTTTTCATCTATTGTTATTCCCTTTCTAGAAAATTTACTTGATGCTGCCTATTCTAAAATTGTCTGTAGGAAAGGGAAGAGTCAAATTCTAGATCATTTGATATCCAGGTACTCTATTCCAGACCCACTGTTTTTCCCTCATATAGTATTTGCTAAAAGAGTAGAGAGGCAAACATGGTCTTTTCCTTTTAGCACTTACTGCTTTCGAGGTTCTTATCTGCAAGTTTATAGAGGCACTAGCTGCTGCAAATTGCTCAGAAGGGAAAGCACGGACCATTTCTGCCATGAGAAATGGGACAAGCACATTACCCAACCAAATGTTTAGACATTAGAAAAAACAGAAATGTCCTTCAGGAAAAAAAAAAAAAAACACAACAAAAAAACCAACACAAACATGAGATAACCTGCTAAGTAGCATGAAGTCAGATAAAACATTAGTTATTGCCAGTGATTGACAAGTCTGATTCTGCTCAAACAATAAATAACCTAGAATGCAAGTTATAACAGATAAGTGGCTTGAGTAAACTACAAAGAAAAATCATATTGTTTTGCAAATAACTCTTCAGTGAATTTAAGAGGCAGGGATTTGGTTGGGGTTTTTTGGGGTTGGGGTTTTTGGCTTTTTGTTTTTTGATTCCTCCTCCTTCCCCCTTCCCCCCCCCAAAAAAAAAACCAAACAAAAAACAACAAAAAAAAACCCTGAATGGCATATCCTGAAAGATTTTGGGACTAGACGTGCTTTTGATCATTCTATTGACTTACCACACCTTCTTGTGCTCAGGATATGAATTTAGAAGTTTCGAGTTGCTAGTATTAGATCAAAGATGTTTGATTTAACTTGAAGGCTTTTCTTTTGCCTATGTAATTCATACTTGATTCAAGGCTAGAAGGAAGCTACATTCAAGGCCAAGGGAATGCTGCTCACATTTAGCCAAATTCCTCTGCACCTTCCCTAGACCCAGCAGCCAGGCCAAGAATGGCCAGTCCATCCAATACCCAGTTCCGCAGCTGTTGTGGTTTAACCCCAGCCAGCAGAAAATAAACGTCACGCAGCTGCTTACCCCCCCCACCGGTGGAATGAGGGAGAGGATCGGGAAAGGGTACAAGTATTGGGTTGAGATAAGAACAGTTTAATAAATGAAATAAACCAGAAGTAGAACAGCAACAATAGCAAATGGGAACAACAACAATAACAGCATATACAAAGCAGATGATACACAGTGCAACTGCTCGCCGACCGCATGTCCCGAACCGGGGCGAGCCCCCCCTCCCGGTTTTTATACTGAGCATGATGTCACATGGTATAGAATACGCCATTGGCCAGCTGAGTCCACCAGCCCGGCCCTGCTCTGCTGCCCAGCAACAGCCAAAGCCCAATGGGCCATTAACGCTCCTTTCATACCGAACCAAAACACAGCACAGCACACCCCCAAGCTATGGGGAGGAAAGTTAAACCTGTCCCAGCCGGAACCAGGACAGCAGCCTTTCTCTGATCATCACTTGTCCTCCAGCATCACAGCTAGGGCAAGATTTGCATTATTTCTAGGGGCATTCGACAGGGGTGTCTGCTCCATTTGGTCCTTTTCTGTAAAGTCTCACCTGCAGTGGCCCTAAAAAAAAAAGACAAAAGAGAGAGAAAGAGAGGAAAGAAGCCTTTTAATTAAATCAGATAACATTGAATTAAAAAAAATAGAGAAAGAATAAAAAGTGGTAGTAAATTTTTAAATAAATAACCACTGATAAAAAATGAAATAGCCCTATAATGAAAAAAAACATGCTCGACTGAAAAAATTACATTCACATTTCATTAGCATATTACGTTCTTATTCAAATACAATTTTGAATTAAAAAAAAAGGTTTTATTGAATCAGTTTCATAAAATTTCATTATCTACTAAGATCAACTTGCATTATAACCTCAGCATTAGAATTTTTTTTTTTATTAGAATTTGTATTAAGAAAATGCCACATTTTCATAAATAGTTAATATCTGTAAAAACATTAAGAAGCCTCTTAAAATCCTGTTTTGCAGGACATATCTCTAGTCTGTAATCTGAGTAAGACTACTTTCCTGATAGCACTTCATTTTTAGTAAAGGGGAAGAATGGCAAAATGCTCAGCTACTGTGGTGAAAATCTCCTATCACAGCTGAGAAACAACCAGGGCACCATTCTCTAAACCGTATGCTACTGTTTTGTCATTTCAAAGGTTTTTTTGTAAATAGCACTGAAAATTTTGTATTGAGTAAGGAAACACAACATATGAGTAATAATGAAATATGTATATTTGAGGTGTGAACTTAGGATAAAATTATTTATTACAACTACAAAGACCATGATATAAAGTTAAATTCCTTAATTCTGAATTAATTGGTAGATGATTCATTTTACACATTGCAATGACTCTTAAAGTATGCTTGAGCTATTTACTTATTCTGATTCTCAAATTTAGTTCACACATAATAATGTCTACATGCAAATCTGTAATAGCATTTTTACCTCAAAAATTATCTTAAGGCAATGATTCAATATGACAAAAATATTCATTATTTGGACTTACTGTATTCTCATGTTTTCTATAGCCTTTAAAACCTAGCATTACATTGCAGCATTATTTTAAATGCACAAGTTTGCATTTTGGTATTCAAGAAGGTATTCAAAACAGTGAATGCATAACTATAAAACAATCTGGTCTGATTACAACACCTTTTGATAAGATTCATGTTATTATTTGGGGCCTGGCAGTTTTATTCAGGCATTCAGATTCACCTACTTAAAAGACAGATCACAGATGATAAAAATATGGTATGCACAAAGCTGAAGGGAACATCTATTCCAGTGAGACAGGCAGCTCTTGATTCTGAAAGAGCAGGACTTGAACAATGTTCTGGCAGGGTCCTAAAGAGACAATACATTCTGAACAGTGACTAAGTGAAAATCGAACACTTATTCAGCTTTCACTGCTCTCTAAATCTACTCCCTATGTTATCTGCTTATTTTAGTGACAGAACAATATTGTCGCTAGATTGTATTGCATCTTGTGCAATCTCAAGAGGTTTGTTTACAAATTTCTAATTAGGTGCACCTATGAAATCTTGTTAAAGCAAAAGAATCATACAAAAGTCCGAGTAGATGATTTGAAGGCCATCTTATCATACAGGTATAAATGAGGCGAGAAGCTGTCCTGATGAATCTTATTATCTTGGCAGTGATTTGTTTAAGGAAAATCTTGGTTTGATTTTCAGATTTTAAGGTTGAATTTGCAGGGTGAGCCAGAGGAAAACACACTCTCAATCAACTGACAGTAAATCTAAAACATGTTGAATGTTGATCTAACCTTAATAAGTTGGTATACCGTTTTCCTTAGGAGGTGTAGTATATTTCAAGAAATCAGAGTGAAATTTGACTGCTTTTTAGATTCATTAACCAGGATGCAGAATACATAATTTTCAATTGTTACATTACCAGTTTCAGAACATTAGCTTGCACCAGTTTCAAATGACCAATCAATACTTATTGCCTCTTCTAGATGGGGTCTGTCTCTGTCTTTCCACTCTCCGTTTTCTACCTTACTTAAGGCAACAAAAGATTCATAGATAATATTATCTATGGAGTTGGTTTTCTAAGCAGTTATGAAGCCACCTAATAAAAGTTTAATGTTGCTCTTTTCATCCTCCTTATTAGAAGATGTCATGAGACAAAAACCTTGAAGATCTAATGTTCCTCCCTGCTTACATAGGTTGATCTGATATTGTTTGTTCCTGACAAATCCAAAGCATCTGTTATTCATCTTCTCATCACCTAGATGCTCACAGAAAGTTTGGTTGTTTCTGTGTTTTTGAAAGAGCTACATTACTGAACAATAACTACCTGTTCTCTTCTCCCACTTTTTTTAAGATATTATCTAGGTATGCTTTTCTGTAATATTGTGAAACCCCATTATGTTTCATATGGTTTTAAAAGGCTGTGTCAAAATCAACAGATAGACAATGCCCTACATTATCAATACTAGGGATTGTAGTATAATAGGACTGAATTTGCAGAAGAAATTTAATCTGATGAACTAACTCACAACATACATGTTACAAGTCTTGGCAGGATTTGATCTGTCTTCTTGGCCCATAATCTGAATGTCCAGGAAGACATCGGGTGCATCTTTGGAGTGCACATTTCAGTTTACTTGTGTTTGAAAGGAATCCACTTCACCTGCTCTTAGATCATTATGCTGTCTCAGACAAAGTGCAGTTAATGGATGATTGGGACATTCAGTTCAAAAGCTCATTCTTCATCTGAACTACAGTACTAATGTAGATGTAACCACACTCTAAATATCCTCTTTATCCCAGGCCATTTATTACTTGAAGTTGTCTACATTCTTTGATGTAAAAAAAATTTTCTAGTTAAAGTTGTGTTGAGAATTTCTATAAATAAAAGTTTTGTACATTCAGTAAGTTCTAAAAACCTAATAAATTACATTTCTTACATGTAGTTACCCTTACAGGCAGCAGAAGAGAGTGATGCAATATAAGGAAGCAGGTAAGTATTGTACATTTTAGAAGCATATTTAGTTACTAGGAAACAAAAAGGAAAAATAACTTGTTAACTGACATTTGTGCCCTACCTAAGTAGGCCAAATACACCTCCCAGAATTTTGATTCCTGATTGTACTTTTGTGATTATATTCTTTTTTACTGAGAATATCCCAGAATTTAACCATGGTACACACACAGCTGCTAAGCTTCCATGTCATCACTGATGTTCTATATATCTCTCTCAAAGATAAGTCATGCAGGAAGTTCATATTGTTCCTCCTCTGCATTTTCATTTTCTGCCCTGTTAGTCACTGATCCCAAAACAGCTTCAGAAATCACTAGATTTACAGACAAAGTGATACAACTCAAAAACTACTTACTTCAATGGAAGAGTTTGTTTGTCGTAATGACACTTAATGATATCTCTCTGTGTTTTGTTAACAGAACCAGAACAAATGGTGCCAATCAAACTCTCTTTCTTAGAAAATACCCCCAACTAAACAGGGCAGTACAGAACAGAATATGTTCTACTTTTACAATCAAGCATCTATTATGAGTGAATCCGGAAACAATAAGCATAGTTTAGGGATTAATCACTCCTTATTAACCAGTGCTATTTTTAACATCCAAGACCAGCACAGTAAGTGGATTTTATTTGGCAGTTTTTCCTTGCTGAACAAAGGAATAGACTCAGTGTCAACAATAGCTTCTTAGCAAAACGTCCTTACAGAACAGTTTATACTAGTATTATATTTGCAGTTTCCTTTCATTGCAAGTGCAATGTGATCTAGCATTAAAATGGATTTGGTGAAACTAGAACTCTAAACAAGACTCAAATCTCTTATCAAGAGCTCTGAAAAATCTCTAATATTTTTAAGTCAAGAGCCTTTTAATTGACTGTCTATGCATCTTTCAGTCCTCTTTGTCCTGATAAGAAGCAATTTCTAAACACACTGAACATCTAGATATTTGAAAAATGATTCTGCATCATAAGTCTATTGTCCTTGATGAAATGGAATAGAAACCGAATCAAGAATACACTAAATCCTAATAAAGCAGAAAACATATTCCTTCTGTTATCATTCTTTTTCTAATAAACTATAAAAACATGCTGCATATGTGGAATGCATGCCTGTGAGATCGGGTGTGTATGCAGTCATTTTGAAAGTCACTTCTCAAAAGAAAAAACAAATATAATTGTTCTTTGAAGACTTCCAAACTTTCGCAGTAATATTTGAACAGCTTGTTAGGGTCACATTTTAACTGTGGGAATGATCTAAATCCACATAGTAGACTTTAAAATTCTTGAGGGTAAGCACAGGAGGCAAAGAGGAAATGTTCAACAACTCCTACTTGCTGTCCTAGGTGCTTCTTGAGAAGCTGAAGAAGGATCTTTAAGAGAATCAACACTACCTGTAGACCAATTATGAGCATACAACTCTCTCTATTTGTTAGGTTATATATTAGAAATGCATTTTGGACATTCATGATATGTAAATTCTTCAAGGTGCAAGTCAGAGTGTTTCCTTAAGGAACAGACCGTTGCTTTGCTTGCAGATTCTCAGTGTTCAAAATCTCTGAATCCTGACTCTGGCAGTGAAGTGGATAATCTGTGTGATATACCAGATGAAAACCACTGTTTCCCTTGATGGTAATTTATCTTCTTAAAAATGCTACTTTTTTTTGTGGATAGGCTTTTTTCAGGATGTTTGAAAATAATCAAATATCTTCAATACTTACATGAACTTCTATTTCGTTCCACCACAGCACTGACAAAATATGTCCAAATATGGACAAAAACTCTTAATCACTACAGAAGCTCATTAATATCCTAAGTTTTGGAGCATATTGATGTTCTACTACCATTCAGTTAATGCCATTTTTACAGCTATTAAAGTGTCAGAGTAGTGTGAAATGAAATTTTAACTTGTGGAGCCCATTTTAAATTTACAAAGATTCTCCTTGGAATATTCCTTCATTTCAACAGAACTTCAGTTCACAGATTTGATTGACTCACTGAGATGGTGAGAGTAACACACAAAAAAGGAGCTATTTCAAATCCGGGCAAAGACAGATCATTAACACTTTACTAGGTTCTTTCTCTAGAGGTGGCTTGCTGCATAACAAGAAACACCTGATACTGGTGAGTGCCAGAAGATGACTGGCTTCTGATGAGTTATCTAATTCATAATTTGTCTCAATTATTAGAAACAAATGTCCAAGATTTACAGTAATTATGTATCAAATCGGAGAAAGGTAGGATATCTGAGTGGCTACCTTCATACACACGCAGAGCTATAAATTGTAAACTGAATTTACTTTGTGACTTTCCGTGTGTGCCAGCACAATGAAGGAAGAAATCCTTTTAAATCCACCTGGCCTACTTTGACCCTTGGATCTGGGGGCTCAGAGCTTGCTGAACCTAATTGCTTGCTTACTTCTCCCCATTGCAAGTGGGAAATAGTCAATCTCTTGACTTTACTTAATAGTCACTTTGGAAGATTTATTATGTTATCCCATCAGTAATTTACTCTTTTCATGGGGAATGAATGAATTGTGGAAAGAACAGCAAAGGGAATAGAGACTTTGAATGAAGAACACCACATGAAGCAACTCCTGGAACAATACAGTTATGTATCACCTCCTGCTCAGGGCAATGCCTGAAGTCATATTCTAGCAACCTATGTTGCTATGTCTTTGTTTAGGCATTTCATTGCTCTAATGAGTTTGCTAAAATAATGTATGTATCATGGCCTGTATTTTAATTCTTGGGCAAAATACTGTTGGTAAGGTAGAGGGCATTGATTTGTGGACAGCTTATTTTTGGGAAACAGTAACACTCTCTGCAATATCTCAAGACAAAGCAAATGATAGCTGAAGCTACACAATGGTTGATTAAATATCCAACTCAAAGCTCCCCCTGCAGAGATTTTTAGTATGCTAGGGAAGTGAAACTCTTTGTAAGATATTCCAAATAATATTTATCTGACCCATTCCACTAAAATAACTTTCTTAACAGCTAGCAAGGATAAAGCATGATACAGGCCTGACCCAGAAGAAGGGTTCACTGAGGTACCTCATATACTTTATTGGATTATGCATCAAACCCTATGTAGGAAGGATGATTTTTCACAGAATTTAACATATTGAGATCCTAATTAACATAGCAAATAATATTCACAGAAGACCATGTTATCCACTTTTACTATACTTAATGCTATGTCACCGTGAAAAATCTTAGTAAATTATTAAGAATAGATGTAACTTAACATAATACTGGCATCCTTTGTCTTTATTTGCAAAGTTATGTGATGCATAGTACAAATATATATTATATATAATATTTGGCATTTTGAACAAAACATGAGAATGGAGGTGACAAGAGAAACTGAATGAAGGATCTACTAAACAGAGAATTGCAAAAGAGAAAATACAAAGTTGTATTCAGTCAACTTAAAAAGGCATATGAACATGTAGAGATCTATATTCATCTGCAAGCTAGTTAATTTAATAACATTGCATGATGTGTGTTCCATGTGTTTGATGAAAATCAGACTGTTTAACAGTGTGTTCTTCATTGTCTAATCCCTCGGGATACAGTTACAGGATCCCTGCTTAATGCAGAAATATGAACATCTAATGGCAGTCAATATCTGGATCCCCTTTCTTTCTTGAGGTGATGGAAGATATTTCTATGCAACTTTCTCTGTTTAAAGAATGTTGTATTTGCCATGATTACAAACTATTTTTACTGTTAGGTTGTTCTTTCAGAATTATTTAAGTCACAGCACAGCAATCAAAGGAATATCCATTTAGGAGTAATCGTGAGTACAGATAAAATACTATCTATTGCAGCCTACCCTGAAATGCCATGATAGTGCCCATGGCTTTAGATAATATTCTAAATGAGTATTTCTTAGATATCTAATAAATTAAGCAGGAGATAAACAGAAAATGAAATAAAATGGGATAGAACCATACATTTATGTTGGATAAACCAGTTAACTGAAAATCAGGTTTAGAGAACATAACTGATTCTATTGACAAGGGAAAAAGAAGCAGCTTGTAATGAAATCTGTTGGAGGCACAAAGTCAGGAGCATCAACACAGAAGAGGATTACAAAGTCATGCTAGAAGAACCTGAAGACTTCAAAGATGGGAATAAAATAGATTTGATTAAATTCAGTAGTACAAAGTACCATATTACAGAGTTTAATGAGATTTCTGAATTCATGTTAAAACACTCCTCAGCAGAAATTACAGGAAGAGGAGCAAGGCTTACATACCGAACACAGTTTGACATTGCATTATCAGTATGGTGCAATCATGACCTACTTGTAAATGCAGCACTGGCATTTTTCTGTCTATTAAGACATTTCTAAGAAAGGGAAGGGTGTTCATAGTTAAACAAGACTTCTACAAAATGATAGCATATATGTATTTCTGATCATCCACATTCAAGACGAATTGCCCCAGACCTGAACTTCTGCAGCTAACTGCAAAAATTGTATGATGAGAAGAAAAGGTGTTTTACACTACTAAATAGACAGTAGAAGAATTTGACTTCTTGAACACAGCTATACAGTGGCAGAAAAGGAATACAAATACAATTTTGGAAGCAAGGAGGAGATCAACACTAAAGAAAAAGCTTGTTAAACCAAAGGGAAGAAATAAAGGGCTATAAACTGTCTTGAATTAATTTGAAATTAGAAAGAAGCTTCCAACTACCAAGGAAGAAGTCTCTGGTAGAATCTTTAAAAGTAGCAACAAGGAAAACATTTACAAGCTGCTCCCCTAAAAGAATAATTGAAGTTTGCAAAATATATGAAATACATTCTCTGACTTGATTAACTTTGATAATAAGGGATATGAAAAATAGCCTCAAGTCTCCTCTTGCCTACTGAAATACAGAATGTGCATTTTCCTCCTCTTTACACTTTCATGTTTTTTCTATTGTAATAGTGTTATGTCAAGTGTCTATTTTTTAAAAAAAAGGCTAAAGTAAATGCTTAAAATTATGCACGTTAAAATTATTTATAGAACAGGTTTTTTAAATCAACTGTCCATCAACTGAAGTTCTGCTTAAGAATAATAATAGAAGTAAAGAGAGTTCTTGAGGACACTGTTTCAAACTTTCATATTTATAAGACTCCGTTTGCCACATCAAATGATACAAGCTGAAACTACTCTTTCAGCTCCAAGATTACTGTGATGTTTTTCAGGTCAGTTACCAAAAGATACCAGTACACTACTGTTACATATTTCATTGCTTTTTAGAAGCTTATTCTTAGCAATCTGGGTTTGCCATATGTGGTGGTTTGGGCTGGGGTAGAGTTAATTTTCTTCATACTAGCTAGTATGGGGCTATGGTTTGGATTTGAGCTGAAAACAGAGTTGATAATACAAGGATGTTTTCGTTATATCTGAGCAATACTTACACAGAGCCAAGGCCTTTTCTGCTTCTCACACCATCCCACCAGTGAGTAAGCTGGGGGTGCACAAGAATTTGGGAGGGGACACAGCCAGGACAGCTGACCCCAACTGACCAAGGGGATATTTCATACCATATGATGACATGCTTGGCATATAAAACTGGGAGAAGAAGAAGGAAGGGGGCGACATTTGGAGAGATGGCGTTTTTATTCCCAAGTAACCGTTACGCTTGATGGAGCCCTGCTTTCCTGGAGGTGGCTGAACACCTGCCTGCCGGTGGGAAGTAGTGAATGAATTCCTCGTTTTGCTTTGCTTGCGTGCACGGTTTTTGCTTTCCCTATTAAACTGTCTTTATCTCAGCCCATGAGTTTTCTCACTTTTACTTTTCTGATTCTTTCCCCCATCCCACCAGGAGTGAGTGAGTAGCTGGCTGCGCTATGCTTAGTTGCTGGCTGGGGTTAAACCACGACACCATATAATGAAGTAGCAGAGCTACATTTTTTCTCATAAATGTATGCATACTACCATTTTTCCTCAACAAAATTCTTAAGAATTATGTAACAGATATTTAATTAAAGAATTTTCATGGTCCTTTACTCTATGTATATAAAAAAATCTTTGTAACTACCCGTTTAAAGAGAGTAAGAAAGGATCTTACAGAAAGTATTATGATTTGGCAGATTTACATATTTCAGGTAGAAAACTGGTCTTCAATGATCATAGATTTAGCCTGTTTATACAAAACGGATTTTAATATGTATATTCCAAATTTTCTAAATTCAAAAAGAAATTTAGGGTTATGTAGCTTCCATTGAAAGTTTGTTATTATATTACAAGCTCTTCCAGACATTTTTTCTCAAAAATCTGCAAATAAAAAAGAATTTAAACATTTTCTTTCCTGAACTTTCAGACTGCTATTTCCCAGGAGTTTAACAAGAATTTATAAATGGCAACACCTTAAAGGTAGAAGGTAATTTCCCATAAGAAAACAGCTAATTTATAGCTTTCTACACACCAATGACCCTTGCAATTTGGCAGTTGCTTCATTAATTCCTTTACACCTGCTCCATCTATCTTCAGAAAAATAAATAAAAGGTGCAATTCACTCACACTGCATTCACTCCTGAAGGTATTGGGGGAAAAAAAAAAAGTTGTCTTACTACTTTCTGCCATAAATTGTAACTAATTCTGTAAATGCGAGTGAAACAAAATTGAAAGTAGCATGGCAGATAGATTGATATTACCAGTGGGTCACTGGCGTGGAGAGGGAAATCTGAATTCTTCCCTGGTGTAATGCTACTGAAATTGATTTACACTAGGGATGCATTTGGCGTGAAGGCTTTCAAAGCAGATATTCAAAAAGGAAGTTCTATTTGCACCATGGGGTTTCCATTCTCATTTTATATATTCCCTCCTTTAAGTCACTTCAAGTAGTACAGAGAATCTGTTTCAAAAAATAAAGATGTACAAATGTACTTTCAATTTCTTCCTCACCAAGCCAAAGAAAAAGCTACTTGAAAAAAGTTTCGGTTTAGTGAAATAGGCACCTTTTAACCTGTTTTCCTGATTAAACAAGGCAAATCAGAGAGTAACAATTATTTTAAATAACAAAAAGTTTGCTTTTTCAGCTTTTTTAAATTATTCATAATAAACATGTGAATTTTTTTTTGCAAGATATTGAGTCCTTGTTAGATTCAAGTAGTAAAACCATACATGGGACATTAAAACAGAGTTGCATTAAATATGGTTTCTTTAAAGCAAGAACATACATCCTGCATTTTTCAAAAATAAATCAGCCGTAAGATGATTAGGCTTTTGGAAGAGACTGAGTTTACTTTAAAATGTTTCGTAATTTTCTGCTCTCCATGTGATGGAATTCCTTGTGACACAAATTTATTTGCGTCCTCTATTAACTCCAGATTTTTACTGTGTTCTTTAGGGTATTACTTTTTTTCCAATAAGACACACTTTAATCTACATTCTTTTTTTCAGAAGAGCAACACAGTATGTCAATTTGGAATTGCAGTTTCTTTTTTTTAAGAGACTTGTTTATTTTTCCTAAATAAAATTCTGCTTTTTGTTTATCTGCTTGGATAAGTTTTTTCCAAGTTTTACATATAAGCAGTCTCACTCAGTAGGATATGTAGGAGATTTTTTTTTTTTTTCCTGAAAGGAAAAAGACCATTAGTGCATTTGTATAAACCTGAACAAACTTTTAAAAAAGTTATTTATCTGTCTGATTATTTTCATATGCTTTGTTGTGGATACTGTATCAAAACCTTTGATAATTGCCACTCAGAATTAGGTTAGTTGAGCTCCCTGGTAGGAAAGTTGTGAAAGCCTAGTAGGAACTTTAAATTAGAAGCAGGGAAAAAAAATCTAATTTTTGATATTGAAAGGATTAGAATCCTCAGGAAACACATGAGTCAAATACATTTCAAAGTATTTAAAGATATTATTGGTTCTATCTCAACAAGATTGGGCTTCATATTTTATCTGCACTACAGATTAAGTATCAGATAATGGTAAGTCTAAAGCAACAGTTTGGAGAAGATTTAATATTCTAGTAACTTTACTTGATATAGCAAATGGCAAAAATCCTCCTGAAAAGTAACCTAAGTTGTTTCCTCAATCAGAGTAGAATTTTAAATTAATTGATGATGCTCCGTTATTAATAATAATAAACTGATTCAAAAGAATAAGTAAGTCTCATTAGTTTGATCCTGACACTTTTATAAAACACTGTCAAATATATTTTCCTGTCTTTGTCATAGCAAAGTACTTTTCAGAAGTTTCTGGCAGGTTTTATTCGGAGCCCAACCATAACGATGCAGGAGTACTACAGTTAAGGCTGCCTGCTTGTCTGCTGGAGTCTCCTTCTCTGATGCCAGCACTAGCTCCCACACCAGAAGATATGCAGCCTTGGAAAAAGGCAGATGTTGTTTGCAGATCCCCTTAATAACTATAAAGTATAGATAATATCTGTTAGTCAAATTTGCCTGCAAGAAATATTTCTCTCTCCTGTGGTATGTCTCAACTACTGCCACTTCCTCTTCAGCAGCCACAGCTGGCATCTGGCATGATAAGAAGCACAAGCTCACTGACCATATGAACACCCTCTGCCAGTAGGTCTATGATAAGAGAATTTGGCACAAACCCTAGTATAAATCAAAACCCTTATTTTGAACTACTGCTGTATAGCTGTAATTGTCTCTATTGAAACATAGTAAAATGAAGTCTTCATGTTCTCCCCCAGATTGCATGTTCATAAATTATCCCAAGTCCAACTTTGCTGAGGTTGCTAGTTTTTCCAGCAGAAATCAGTCTTTTTCAACAAAATCTCTAACAATAGTATTTCCTAAGTCTGCTTATACTATTTTTCTCTAAATGTCGAAGAGAACAATTAGCCTTTGCAAGCTACATTTCTAAGGTTTCTCAGTAACATTAAAGAAAAATTAAGTTTATAATATGCTTTTGCTCAGTCTCAAAATATTTACTATCTAGCTTTGAAGAGCATGTTTTTATCTAAGGCAAGAACAAATGAGATAAATTCCTTTCTTTAAACAGTTCTGCTGACTTGAAAACAGAAACATTGCTGCTAGAAAGGGTTTGATTTTCTTCAACTTTTTAAAAATTTCCTTGAAATGGTTTTCAAATAATGTTACTGTCTTAATAATAATGAATTACAGTTTAATCAAGGGAGGAAGTCAGTGATAGGAAAGGTAGGACTCAGTTCACACTTTAAATGGGTTATATTGTTTGTTCCAACTTCAGGGGCCAAAATGAGTTAGCAATGTTTTATTTTGTTTCCCACCGCCCCACCAGACTTCCTCTGGAGGAAGAGATTATATCTGTAATGATCAGTACAAAGAAGGAGCATTACTTATGTGCACCTGCCAATGGTACTTATTTTCCCAGCTGGCTGTAGACTGCAGAGATTAGCTACTGAGGTTGGGTGCCTAAATTGGTTAGAAAAGAAGAAAACACTGTTGCTCATTAAAGACTTATCTTGGAATCGACTCTCTACTGAAGTTTGAATTTTAAGAGAAATGCTGGGAATTATGAGAGGACCCCTTCAGATTTTCTTAAGATAACTTTTTAACTACATAACAGACATGTAGTAATTCAGAGAATGTACTGCCAAGAACCTGCTTTTTACAGAAAAAAAGGAAAAATATTTCAAACTGGGTGAACAATGATGATGAATCCAATAATTAATTGATCAATTAATAGATAAAGAATATCATTAGAATAACCTCTGCCAGAACATGAAAGGCTTCTAAAAAATGTGATCATCTTGTCAGGAAAACATCTTGATGGACTTTGTCAGAAACCCCTAATGCTCATAACTTTATAGACATCTATCACCATTTGGAAAGGCTATAAGATGTACCTCATTGTGATTTTTGTTAAAGTCCTCTTTTCCTGTCCATTAAGGCCCTGAAATCTGATACCAAAGGCCTGTAACAAAAGCAATAGTCACAGTCAGAGGGTTAGCTTCAGAAAAAAAAATGTGTTTCAGAAAGAATGTGAAAAAGAAGAACAAATGCTCAGCTAAATATTGTTCAAAGTATTCTTCACAAACTAAGACAAACTTGAAAAAACCCTGTAAGATCAATAAAGAGAGAGAAATGAGCTAAACCTTTACAGAGCTAAGCTTATTATCATTATTACTACCATATAGATCAGAGGTTATAATTTTGTAAAGTACAAAATCCAGTGGTCCTACCATAAAAAGCATATTCAAGTGCAAGGATACGGAACTTTCTGAATAAATTCCCCTTTCTAAAGTATATTTACCAGATTACTAGTTCCAAAGTCCCTAGTTTAGGTATTCAGTATTTCTCTCAGTAGAATCAGTACAGAGGCCACTCCACAGTGCATAGAGGAAAGGAACTACTCTCAGTTGTCCTGTCTCCAAACAGACCCTAAGGCAAACTCCCAAACAGCCAGACTCCCCAGGACAGGGGAACCTCAGGGCTCTTAAAATAATTGAGAAGTTTATTTTGTATCTAATATAGATGTGAAAACAGTACTGTCAGCCTTTTTTATCCATTTTTCCTGTTTGTGAAATATCTGTGAGTGTTCTTTAAAATGTCTTGGCTAATTAAATATCTAAGCAACAATTCCCTTAGTTATCCTTACTATTATTGTCATGGAGCAGCAAGAGCAGGACTGCTCCCTAAGGGACAGGAGCCAAGAGCGGAGGGGAGCACACAGCCAGCAGGGCAGGGGCCATGCCATATCCTGCAGAACTGGAAAGAGGTGAGCAGGACATATCCACAGAAGATAGCCAGGACCAACCAAGAGTCCAGATCAAAAGGCAATATAATGGTGATGGGACAGATTGAAGGTCAATCCAGTGATTGCTGGGTATGTCCATAGTGATGAAGAAGGGCTGAGATAAAGCCAAGCTGCAGATCAAAGGTATTACGCCCATCACTGGGCATAATTACATCTGTAGCTGAGATAGACATCAGCTGTCCTCCAACATAGCTCAGACAAGAACCAAATGCCCCCAAACCGAGCCTAAATAGCCCTCCTTGTCCATGGATGAGTGTGGAGGCCCCAGATGAGTCTGGTTAGGGTCATTACGGCTTACTACTGCACTTAAGGACCTGACAATTATTTTCTTCCTTTACCACTTCATTTCTTAAGTTTACTGTCCTTAACCAATTATTTGAATATTCTTGGATATAACTTTCTGTTATGTAGATACTTGTATAGATTCAACATATGATTTGATTTCACTTTGATGAGAACACTCTAAAGAACCAGCATGCTTCAGCTTATGAGGTCTTAAAAAAGTAGTTCACGGTATGAGATTCATGTAGCATATGGCTTTCTAAAGTGGGAGATAAATCCAAATAACTTTTATATCACTCAGTGTTTTAACCAATAAGATTATAAAATGGAAATTGAAGTAAACTTTTAATGTTATTAGTTGATTTTCTACTGATGCCATGATCTTCTGTGAATTCCATAGGTGACCTAAAAGGACTATCTGTAAGTGTCTTAACTATCTGTAAGTGGATAGGTTTTAAGGCACATTAAGAGATTTTTAAGTCTTACTTTTCCATGCATGCTTTCTCTTAATGCAATGCAAAATTATATAAAACCAATCAGGGCCTTTTAGTAATATCAGACTTAATTTCCTTTAATTACACTTGTGCAATCATTACTAAATTTAACCCATGAATGTAAGTAAATGTGAACTGTAATATCTTATCAATCTTACAATATCATACATAGATGTCATTACATAGATGGATGTGCAGTCACAAGAAATGGCTAAAAATATGCTCATGATAGAGGGATTTTATTTCAATTCCTCTTGAACTTCATTGCAACAAAACAAACAGAATTCTTGTCTTGGGAATATAGCTCTGTCATCTTGACTATTTTGTGTTCTGTTTCCAGATTTTGTAACTTGAAACTAAAAGATCTTTATTGCATTTTGTTTACAAACATGTATCTGTACACACATACTCACACACTCACACAAATAGACACACATGTATGCTCTGAATCAATAATTTTTAAAACCAAATTTATCTTTACAAGGTCTTTTTTCTTGACCATCTCACCTGTCCACCTCAGAAGTCCTCTACTATAGGGAAAATCCTTCATGCCTACTTTACTTGTGTAGATATTTTTATGCAGTCAGTGCAACTACCTTTATGAGCATGGTGCAGAAGATACTTTTATGCTTCTGTAAAGCTCTGATATGCAAAGAATAAGCTGTGTTGTATTTCTGAGGTCCAACCATAAATCCCCATAGGTTGCTTAAGAAATTCTGTCTAAAAAAATTATGTGATGGATGGAACTCATAGTAAAGGGTGGTGCTATATCTCTTTTACTGTAAATAAAGAATGTTTTTTTTTCCTTCTTAAATGCCTTTATTAGAGTGTTTGCTTCCATGTAGTGTCTGGGATTTATATCCTTTTTCCCTCAGTGCCTCATATTTTTCAAACATTTTGGTATATAGTGCTTTAATATAAAAGACAATAGAAATATAATCCAATTCAAAACACATGGAATAAGTCACTATTCATATATTCATAAATGCAAATCTATTGAACTTGTTAGCTAAATTCCACAGAAAATTAATTACTGCAGCATCTGATGGTTTAATTAGATCTAGCAATTGCCAGGATAAGTATTTCTTGCCTCTAAGAGGACTAAAATGACTCTAATGTTGTGGGAATGTGTTATTCTGTACACCGAATGACTGAGATGGAGAACTAAAATTCTCTTAACTTTCCAAGGTAAGCAGTGATTAAGAGTTTTTCAGTTTCTAGTGCCATTTATATTTTAAAGACCAAGAGCATGTTCTATTTACTGTACATCGTTGCTTTGATGTTTGGGCACTCCAGAATGGAAGTGCCTGGGAACACTCATGACTTATTAATGTCAGTCATATTGCCAGTTAGAAAACATGAGAGATTTTTGCAGGTCTTTGCCGCAGTTTGGAGCTTATTAACCATAAGTTAAATAGGGAAAGTAATAGAAATTTGTCTAGACTCTATTTCCTTCATTTACAGTGTGAGACACCAATACACTGATATTGAGAGGTCCTGAACATGTAATTCTTATGAGAGCTATTCAGGCACATAACCTTTGAATAGACTTCAGATGTAGAAGGTAAAAAGACAAAATTACCACAAGTTTTGTAGGCCTACATGAACTTAGTGAGCACCTAATAGTCACATAGACAATAAATATAGTAGTGTCACAGCAACAGTTATCTTTTTGATTTCTGAACAATAAGAACATCTGAAAAACAAATGGATTAATAAATTAGTTAAACAAACTATTTTATAATAAAAATAAATTGCTGGTTTTGACTATATAATCACTTGAGTCTTGATTACATTTTTGTATAGAGGTACTGTATTAATCAGAATGAGACTGTTTAGAAAATAATTCGAGTTTTTTAATGTTAGAAATTAAATATTCTTCATAATACAATATGCATAAGGATCATCACTGTATACTAAAACTCTCAAAAATAGGGGATTACAAGGTTAATAATTTTAAGAGTTTATAGGAAAGATTTGAGAGCGCTAATATAAAATTAAGGCTTCATTTAACTGAAGGAGAGGAAGGAGTTTGGGTGGATATGTGACTTTGTACAACAAGTCTATCCAAGTAGGACAGTGATTTCCTTAAAAACTTCAGTTTAACATTTATCTTATCAGCATAATTTGTTATTTGGTGAAATACAATATATATCAATTAGAGGTGAGAACACCACAATACAAAAGAAAATATTTTGTGTACAAAGAAAGGAAAATGTACGCTGTCCAGGCTCAATGTGTAATTTTTTTGCTATTGTTTCACAGCTATTCTCCTATTGCAGGAAGATCTTTCTTTGTAGCTTTCATAATACTATCTGTATTTGGAGACTGGTATTTTCTGTCTAGCAAAAAATATGACATGTGAGTACAGTGAGTGAGAATTTCTTGTAAGGACCTACTCAGGCTTTTATTCTTGCCCATAAACTATAACTTCTGAGCAAGTGGATCCTTCCTTTGACAGGTTTATTTAAGTTTTTGCATGGCTTCTAAAATGATCAGTCAAAGATGTCTTTGTGGTCCTTTGGAGTGGAAAATTGGATCTATTAAACTTTACAAACTAAAGAAAGATTGTGATTATTGTTGCTTATTTTCCTGTTGTTTCACAAAAAGTATTGAAAAGTGATCTTCTCAGAGGAGCAGGTTCTGAATCCATTGTCCTTCCATTAGAAACAGAAAGGTTAGGAAAAAAAAATGTCATCAAGTTTCTTAGGAGGCCTACTGCCAGCTATTTTAGATGCAAAACCAAACTCCTGCCATTAAAAGGCATCTTGAGGAATATATTGAAAGTAACCAGTTTTAGGCAAACATAGATTCAGAGAAATTATTGTACTGATTAATGGTACTAGAACTATAGGTAAAAAGACAATTGCTAAGAGTAAGTGTTAACACCAACCTTGACAATCTATCTTCATTTGCCCTTGTTGGTGTATAGTCATTTCTGCATGACCTAGTTCATTGATGAGATGCATGGCACCTTCAGGATTCCACTAAAGTCTTTTTGGATTTTTGAACAAGATGTTTGGTGTCATGAACCTTATTTATGATATACTGAAAAAGCAATGTAGAAACTCAGACTTGTAAAATAGAAGGGAGACTTCCATGTGAAATTTGGGAAAAAAAAAAAAAAAAAAAAAAAAAAAAGGGAGCTAGAGGATAGAAAAGAGGCCAAGAAGAAAATAAATAAAAGCTTTACTTTTACTGAAAATTCAAGAGCTTCAGTTTTGATGAGGAATATAAATAGTGTAGTAAAAGCTGACAGCAAATCCAGTGATATTAGAATATGAACACAAGATGTTTCCTTTTCCTTGTATGCATGTACAAAAGGGGAATATAAATAAAAGTCTTAAATTATACAAATTTCTATCACCAAATTATATAATATGATAAAACTTAAAAAGAGGGTCAAGAAGAAGAAAATTAACTGTCTGTTCTGACATACTTACAATGGAAAACACAACAATAGAAGTGAGTCTAATGGCAAGTTAGCTAATGAGCAAGTAAAGAAAGATAACTGTATTATAAATCTCCATTGAATGACTGAGGATCAATCACAGGATTATTTAGCCAGAAAAACTTACCACTGTTTTCTACAGCTATTTTATCCTTCCATCATATTTCCAGGACCTATAAGTATTATAAATACTTATAATATTTCTTCTTGCATAGCTAAAAGAAAAATGGAAACCAGTAGGTATATGTGTGTGTGTGTATATTTATATATGATCAATACAGACTACAGCTTAGCTGCAGAAATTCTCACTTAAAGTATATAAGAGAATAAGAGCATCTTCACTATTGGAGTAGAAATAAGCTCACATAATCTTATGAATATTGATTGCATCCACAGAATAACTTGTCTTGATCAAATAAGCAAAGTCCAGGAGAGATAAAACTACTGGAATAAACTGCTGATTTGTGAGAGAACCTTACAGCATCTTCCCCTACATTTCCGTAAAGCTTCATATCTTGGGTAGTAAAAATATATTCAGTTTCTGGTTGCTAATTTCCACCCTATGCCATTTTTTTATTCATTTGACATATAAGAGAATTTTACAGAAACTGTCATGCATTCAGTTATGACTTACTTGGTCGAGCCTATATTTCAGCATCATCACCCTGTCAGTTTTGTTCGTTCCTTTTTCTGCATACTTTTAGAGCATTACAAGGAGAAGTCTTTACAGTTGGAACAGGTTGATTAATATGAACTAGATCTGCACACCTTATTCATACTCACTATGACCTATTTTTTAGAATGAAATGCTATTTAGAAGTGCAGGTGTCAATATGTATCCTACTTAACTTATATTTTTTGGACACATTTTACTGATGTCAGATACTTTCTATGACTTGCAACTTTGTGGGAGCAAAGGGTATACAGAATCTCTTAGAAGTTAATCCCTAATAATGTAAATGTGTTGCTGTGTTTTGCAAAATAGTGTGTGTGTGTGTGTGTAGTCTGTACAAAACTAACATTAAAAAAATAAACTATTTCATACTGTCGCTCAAAGCTGTCATTTAGAAGTTATTCACTGTCAAACAGATTTCGGCCTCTTGAACTCAGAAGAGATGATTCCAAACACTTTTTTAAAGTCCTATAATAAATTTTGGTTATTTATATATCATAACCACCTCAAACTGATCAGCTGCCAGTGTTCTTTCATCCTTGATTTTATAGCTTACTAAATGTTACATTGTTCTGAGTATTTTTGTTTTGTTTTATAACAAGAAATATGCTTTGCCTGGATTTCATTAAAATTACCTTGTGTGTTATGCACCGCATTTGTAACAGGAATGGAAATCAGATATGATGATTCTTGTTAAGACTGACATAAAAGTTGTTTTATTAATAACTGTAATTTTTAGCAACAAACAACAACAACAAAACAATTCTAATTTAAAATAATCTTTCCCCTTAGGAAAATTAAAGGCATTATCCAGTATGAGAAGGATTCAGAACCTTTGGTGATGTACCCTGACATATAGAACAACAGCATGGAGACTAGCTTGCAGACATATGACAACAGGAAAAAATAAAGTTAGAAAAAATATATTCTACATAAAGTTTCTTTTTATATTGTTAGAAAATACATTGCATTCTTCTATAACACCAGAAAATTAATGTTATATTTAGCTGAATGTACCTGACATGATCAATTTCCTCTGAGAGGGAAATGGTCATTGATAAATTCAGTTCTTTCAGTCCAGAACATATGTTGTTCCTGACCAATCCCTTTCATGAAAGGAGAAGTGCAGAAGGTGCCGATGTCCTCAGAGGATACTTAAAATTGCCGTGGAAATGTTGAACTGGAACTGGTTTTGATGTCTGACTGTGGAAGACAGGAGAGATATACCACATGTGAACTGACTGCTCCTGTCATGAACGCTTCCATGTTTGCTTTTCCTTTACCGTCACTTTCTTTTTAGGATCTTACATAGTGCCTGCAATGCAAAATTAATAATCTTAAACAGAAAAAGTGACTATGTTTCTGTTAACAACAACAACAACAAAAACCCAACCCAACCTCCCCGAAACTTTCTATACTTGTTAACATTACTATTATTATTCAATTTAAAGCCGATTGAAAGACTCCCATTGTGGAGTAAGAATTTAAATAAAAGATAGAAAAGTAACGGTGAGACCCACTTAAACCAGAGTAGCATACTATAAGGAAAAAACAGGGAAAGAGAAAGGTCTTCAAAATAAGCATCCATAAAAAAACGAAGCTATTATATGAAATCTAACAAAAGATACAGTTATATTTTTGTTATTCATGGACAACAAAAAATAGTAAATCATAAAAATAACACTATGAAAAATAATCAAAATGCAGTTAAACTACAGGAAGAAACTGGTGCTGCCTTAAGTATTTTCACTGGACGTTGTTGGATGCATGTCTCTCTTATTGAGACAAGAACATATATTTTATTTGAAAAAGAGGAAATCAAATAGGAAAAAAATAGTACAACTTCTGAGAAGATAGGCTAAATAAGAAATGTTAAACTTGGTGAAAATAACATCATCAGCATCAAGCTTATTTCATCATCTATTCATTGTGACTATACACTGTTTTAACACAAGTACACATTGTCCAGTATAGACAGTAGGCGACAGAAATTACACATGCAACTGGTAAAGCATACGACTCCTCTGAACCAAACATAGACCTCATAAATGGCTGCAGCCACTAGTTGAGAGAAGGACCATGAATATTTGGATAAGAGGAAGAACTATTGGAGTGACAGTATATAGAAAGGAGGAAGATACCTGAGGAAGATATTTGTGAGAAAAGCAAAGTATCTGTAAAGCTTGACAGAGACAGGAACTTTTGGGGATCTTTTGACAGTACGCTGAAATGACTCAGTCAGTTTCTATCATCAGTTTGTGTCTTGCCAAATGCTAACCTGTGAACAGAAATTAAAGAAAAACCTTCTTCGCTCTTTCCAAACTGTATGGTGTTTATCAAGCACCACATTTCCTGTGATACTGATATATCCATCAGGATGACAGGAGTTATGATAATAATTTAAAAGGTCTGTGGTCTGTCATGAGTGATTTTATTTTCCTACATCTATTATTGTCTTCAAATGTTCTTACTTATCAAATACTTACTGAAATTCTCCCTTAAGTTCACCACTAAATGGCTAGCTGACAGAATTTAACTGTTCTCTTTCTTGCCACCTCATTCCAAGTGAAACAGTCACATTTAAATTTTTTTACTTTTCACCATAAACCATGCCTCACCAGCCTTCTATTGCTGCTCTCAGAACTTCATTTAGTCTGTTCATGTTTTACTTCTTAGCAATAATCATAGGCACATGGATGCTGAGTTTTATCATTTATGGTCATTTTAAAAGACCACTTTCCCATTTCAGTGTGCAGGTTATCTAAAAATGCAAATCACAGAACAGCTGGTCTCATCTCCAGCCTCTCTCTTTTACCCCCGTTTGCTATATTGCTTTGCAGATGTTCCGTGTTGTTAACTACAAGTTATTTTTGCTCCTTTACGGGTTGTGTTTTCATGGAATACTGGCAAGAATTTTAGGAAAAAATTCTTTACTGAAAGAGTGGTCAGGCCGTGGAACAGGCTGCCCAGGGAAGTGGTGGAGTCACCATCCCTGGAGGTATTTAAAAGGCCTGTAGATGAGGCACTTAGGGACATGGTTTAGTGGGCATGGTGGTGTTGAGTTGATGGTTGGACTCAATGGTCTTAGAGGTCTTTTCCAACCTTAGTGATTCTATGATTCTAAGATAATTAAAAAATGAACAAATGAAAGACAATAAATTACATATCTAATGAAATGAGAAATTGATGTCCAGTTTTGAAATTGACTTTGCAAGTCTTCAAAAAAAAAAAAAAAAAAAAAAAAAAGCTCTCTGACCCTGACAAATTCTGTTTGGTTTTCCTGACTTACACAAAGTATAAGGAGTATTATATATTTGGAAACAGAAATTCATACCTGGAGACAGAAATTCACAACAGCCTCATCAATGTTTAAAGTAGGTTCTTCACTTCCTTTTCTTTTGCTCAGGAATGTCCTAGGGAATCAGCCTTACCTTACACTGCTGAAAACAATGACATTCTGAATAAGATTGAATAACAATGGTCACTTAGAATAAGCCTTTTTGTTTCAGTTGTGCTGGAAAAACCCACAGTAGGGTGGTTGGAATGGATAATCTTTAAAGGTCCATTCCAGCCCAAATCACTCTATGATTCTGTGTTTAGTGGAGACACCAAAGGCAAGGAAAGGGAGGGATCAAGATAACTCAGGGAGGAACAAGCATGGGAAAACAGATGGATTAGGTGATAAAAGGAACTGGATATGAGTAAACGGGTTGTTGTTTAATTCACTCTTCTGGCTATGTCCTGTGCCTGATCAGTGCAGTCTGTCCCATCCTGGCATTAAACGCTATTTCTATTTCCCTGAGTGAAGGGCTTTCTATTTTGCGTGTACTGGCAGTCTGGGTGCCAGTAGCTGGAGTTGGACTGTGGGTTATAGGGTCCCACATGTGTGTGGTGCTGGCAACTGGTATGAGTGAAGGTATTCATGTCTGTGTGTTTACCAGCCAGTATCAAGCCGGGCTAGCTGGGGCAAAAGTGAAGTATCTTGGGAGCCATCTATGTGTGTGTCTCTGGGAGTGAAATGGCTGAAGGAATGAGCTACTGGAGGGACCAGAAGGTCCAGACTATCTGCCAGAAAGACTATGGAGTCTGGGGGTTGACTGGGAGACCGATTTGATGTGTGTGCCTCTCTGTGCAGGAAGCAACTGGACACAAAAGGATTCAGAGGCCAATCACTGGGTAGACTGAGTATCTAAACTGAGTTACTGGAAGAATCCACAATGTCTTCAGACCCTGGGGGCTTGTATGTTCTTGTGGCACCTACTGGGGAGAACAAGGATCCAGGGGTCAGCTACTGAATGGACCACATGTCTAAGTCCAGCTACAGGAGGGATCCATGTTGTACATATATTTCCCACTAACAGAACTTCATCCCGATCAGACAGAGGAATAGGATGAGGTTACCAGTGTAGTTTGTGCTTGTGCTGAGTGGTGTGTTTTCTGTCTGCGGTGAACTGTGTGGCCAACCATATGTACATGTGTGCTTTATGTATGCACCAATGAGAAACTCTCTATCTGAAATTACCTCTTCCCAAACAATCCATATTCAAATATCATCAGTGAAGATATGTTGCTCAACAGTCTAGAAGGCTAAGAAGGAGGCTCACCTCAGTTTCTTCCCGTTGCAGATATAAGTTTTTTATTTCAGGTCTGAAAGACATTGCAAGTGGGTACACAGGTACATAGCCTACTTGTTAAACACTCATGTGAGAGACCTGCATTTTAACTCTCATAACCACATTATGTGTTTTACAGGATCTGGTCATTAGGTAGCACTTCTACACTTCTACTGAAATCCTAACTGAATGAAAAATTGTTGGGAAAAAAAAAACTTTGTGGTGTTAAGTAACAAGGACCTGTTTGAAGTATAACTGTAAGGGCAAGTAAGTTCTTCAGTTTGGCCTGTGAAAATAGCTGATCTTGAAACTCCACCAGGGATGTACCATAGTGTCAGGGAGACCATCAAATATTTTCAGCACTCTGTCATGAGAGGAAAAATAAATTAATCTTCATAATTGCAGTAAATTTCTATTTTAGTTCAACTTGTTATACCAAAGTTCTGTTACAGCCAAAAGGTAACAGACCATGTATACAGAATCAAGAATATATTGCTAACACAACTAATGAGTTACTACTTTAACAATCCAAATTATCTGAAAAGCCTAATTAATAATACAGCTTAAATTGTTATACAAAAAAACAACCCCCATCCCCCATTACCTACCCCTAATGTTAAGGTCACTCTTTCAGTGTCCCTCTGGATCTTATAGTCAATACTGAAATGCTCCTCAGGAAGAATGGGGGCAGGAGAGGCTGGAGACAAGAAGTCACCAGCACCCTGAGGTCTTCACCAGAAGGAGCTGATGCTGGTGGTGGCCTCCCTTCCTCCTCAGTCCTGGGTGTCCCCTTGGATTTCTTTTTATACATTTTCCCATCCCCACATGCTCCCTCCCCGCCACTCCCAGGGAGGGGATGAATGCTGCCCCGCAGACCTGTGATATCCATGGGAGCTGTTTGTCGGGCAGGGACTGCCCGGGGCTGTCAGTCCCTTCCCCGGGGGCACTCACAGAGCTGGAGCTCAGACAGGCTGGGCAATGGGCGCTCGGCCACCGGGCGCCTGGTCAACCCAGCTCAGCCCTGCTCAAGCCAAGGGCAGCCCAGCCACCCCCGGTACCTGACACAGTCTGACACCTGTCCCAGCAGTGGCAAAACCATATTTACTGGGCTATGAATTGGTTTGAAGCATAAATTGGTTTGTATGCCACCTTTCAACTAGCATATATAGAAGTTCATTCTGCATGTGATACATGTTTGCATTGTTTATCTGTATGTGGTTTTATTCCCTTAAAAGATTTTAAATCCTCTTACAGTAGTAAACCTATTAATAGAAAAATAAGTTAATCTTCTTTAAGGGAATAAAATGACATGTAAAAAAATGCAAGGGCTTTCCAGTTCCTAGAAATTAGTTTGGTTTGGGTATTGTGTCTTGTACTGCTAATAAATTAGCTGCCCATTGTTCTACAATGATAAATAGGGTAAGTCATCTCATGTTATGTTAACATAAACCCGAAACAATACCAGAGAGACAAGTGGAGTCACACTGATTTGGCATCAGGATGAGGGCCAAAGTATACAAACAAGATCTGCTACTAGCAGTGAATATAATATTTAAAGGGTCAGTAATTGTGTTTTTGTATGTGCACAGTATCTGATATAAACTTGTAACTTCATCTGCTATTAATTGTACTGTCAAAACCCTCCTACATAAGCATAGCTAATGCTTTGAATTTGCGATTTTATGGATAATCTAAAGTCTGAGGTATGTAAATATAAATACAGAAAACAATAATACAGCAAGTAAAATTCATATAAATATTATTGGTTTAATATAACTGCATTGAAAATATGTTACCATGATTTTAAAATTAAGAAAAAAAAGAAAAATCTTTGTCTGCAGCAATATACCGAATGCCTCATACAGAGGCATTTGATCTGGCAGAAGACAAATGGACATGAGGATTTTAGTTTTTACTGATCCAAGACAAAGATTTCTGGCTGCAGGCACAGCAGTCCATCAATAATTTCACATCATGCAGTGTTTACATGTAAATTTCTAGCTTTGCCTCCATTGACTGTTTTATGAGAATTCTTCCATGTTCTATCTTGCAAATATACATCAAGCCAATACACTGAAAAGAGACAGACTATGCAAACTGATTCTGATATTACCTTTTATTACTACGAAGAATAGACACAAGTCGTGCAAACCCATAGAGACTCAAGCTTCCACCATCAGCCAGATGGCTGCATTGCTATTATTCACTCATCTTTCCTAAAGCACATGCTATCTCAGAGGCTCAAAGATTCAATCATTATTCAGCAAGTTGTGAATGTCTTGTGGATGCTTCAGGTTTCTTTGCAGTCTCCCTGAAATAGCTAGCTTTAAACATAAACCAGGCACATGGCAAATCTATGTACTAAATTAAACAGTGAAATAGTAATATGAAAAATATCTGAGCCATCCTAAATGGATAGAGTACCAAAAGTATTTCTCCCACTGAGCTACATTTTGTTCTTGTCATGTTAGACAATGAACATACTTTTCTGTCAAAGGTGTTATTTTGTTGATCTCCATTCAAAACTAAATTAATGTATTTTGAAGAGAGATGCAATATTACTTGTTATTAGAACCAGTTCTAAGGGAAAAAAAAAGACAATGAAAATCATCAATGATAACATCATACTCTGTACACTTCAGAGAGAAGAGCTGTATTATGGACTGCTAAATCAGTCTGGACTACATTTATTTTATTGTGGGCTTCTCTGTCTCTGAACCTGTTTCTGAAGTAACAGTCGACATCTGCCTCCACGCTCAGGACCCCTCATTATCCCCAAATAAATGGTAGCAGGCAGATTCACACACAGAGGTAACAGGAGTGCAGCAGCTTTAATACAGAGCTCTGACACAACGTTGTCAGAATCCAAATTTAATCAACAGTGCCACCACATGGTTATACAGCACCAGGCATTAAAGCTTACCCCGTAAAAATGATTGAATGACTAAAAATGATTGAATGACTAAAAACACGTTTGTATTTTGAAACTGAAGTCTCACTAACAGAGCAATCGAAGTTCTTGTATGTGAGTTGTTAATTTTAATGGAAAAGTAATGCAAATGTTTCCACAGCAATATGTTGTCTGTTATAAATTTTCTGTAATTACTCACCTATCTTGAAGACTTAGTAATCCTGAACTTCCAATAAACAACACAACTTTTTTATGGTTTCACTACATTCCAGGGAAGGGTTCATAAAGCAATCTGAATTTTTATGAATAATTTTATCCTTCCCCAACATTTTAGCTCTATGCTACATTATTTATTTAAAGCATACAGGAGATTATTAAGGATAATGCTGTTCTTAAAACAACAGTCTCTAATCCAGTAATTTTATTACGAAGAACTTTTGTTCTAGTCACAGAATATTGGCTGATACTGCTTTCAATGACTTTTTTTAGCATAGTAAATAGACAACCGCAAGTAAATATTAAATATATACCTATGGAAACATAGTTTCTTTTCAAATAATAGAGAAATCTCTCATATTTCACACAGACTGCAGTCCACATAGGTAAATTGGAAATGTTCTGTTCCATGTTTTCATATTTAAGATGTAAAGCAGCAACAGCAACATCTCTCAAGAGGAGTTAGGAGTGAAGCAGTAGGCTTAGAGAAGTGACAATAAGATGGTTAGAATAAAGGCCATTGACAGTTTTAAATAAGCAAAAGCGCCTTTGCAGTCCATCCAGTGCTACCTGACAGAGAATTTGAGGAAGGAGATAAGCTAACGTCTGTGCCAATGTACTTAGTCCATGTTGAATCTGAAAGCATGTTGAGGGATGACACCTATGTGACCACATTTCAGTGGCAAATCATGACTTCTATTCAGTAATGTGTTTTCCACATATCAGCTGCATCTAAATCGTGAAGATAAGTTTTGCATTATGTAATCCACAGCTGCACCACACCAAAATCCATTAGGCCAGCTTAGGCCACAGCTGCATGGTAGAAGCTGCTGAGATACTCTTCTGTTAAGTTTCACAGACTTCAGTCCCTTCTGCTGACATACAGAAGCAACAGCCACCTTCTTGGTTTGCTGCCTCCTGTCCAAGGTAGCATTTACCTCTAACACGCTACTGGTATTTAGATAAGCCCCACAGTTTGCCAGGGCGCAGCAGAAGCAGGGTCCTCTGCAAGGGAAGGGGAGTGATACAGACTGAGGGCAAGAGCATCACCCTAACAAGACCTAACAGGGGAAGGAAGGGCTTCCTTTTCTCAGGCTTTTTCTAGCTCTTTCTTTCAAGGCACCAGTTGTGCTATCTCTAAGTTGGCCTGATCCCAGGCAATCAAACATCCAGGAGGTGAGATGTGCTCAGGGCCCTGATACAGTTACCCACACTGTGAGCATCATTATAATATTGGTATCGAATGGGATCTGTTCAGAAATGCCACTTTGTGCAGCAAAAGTATTTAAGCAAATGACTTTAAAGTGTTAAAAGATCCAATAGTTCTCTTTGTTTCCCTTCTTAAGTGTGTTAAACTAGATAATAAGCCAGTTAATAAATTATTATATCAGTCATAGCACTGTAATTTGTCAGCTGCATATCACTTTGTGAATAGTCAGCAAAAAAGGTCCACATTGCACGACTAGATGGAAAGCATACTAAGCTAAATCCATTGCTAATATGACACTACTGATTACAGTTCAGAAAGGGCAGTGTTTTGGTGAGAGATGCATACAGCCCAGTGTTCTGATGCTTTGACTTGAAAGAAAGGTAAGGAATGCATAAATACATACAGTATAACCAACTGATTAAAAGAGATGGTAGAACCACATGCATTATTTTCATGTACTCTATGGTAAGCTTTCCTAAAACAGAAATAACCTCAAAGCACAGCATAGGGCTAAATAAAATCGTTGCGCATAAACAAACAACAAAATGCATCAAAATAAAATTCTAAAAGCAACGTATGTTAAACTCCCAAGAAAAAAAGACTTTACAATGAAGTTCATCAACCATTGAACAGCCTTTACTTGATCCATTAAGATATACTCTTACACAATCCATTAAAGTTTTAAACAGGACAGTGTGACATAAGAACAGATTTTTCCTAACCCCCAGGCTGTCCTATTTGTAAACAATGATAGGAACAGCTCGGAGTCTTTCTCTGCAGGTTGTGGGTGCAAGAGCCAAAGAGGTGCAGAATAAAATTAAAAGAAATTAAATTTATTTGATCAAATAAATTAAAATTTACTATTAAATAAATTAAAGAAAGAAAAATTCAGAGGTGTTATGCTGGAATTCAAATACCAATTCCCAACACGCAAAGCAGAAGTCTCCTTACATAATTGATTCTTTCTTTACCGTAAATCTGGAATGATTCCAAATCATGGGATTATTTTTTTCTCATCATGGATCTAGTTATAGGAAATTCATCCATTTGTTTCAGAGCATAATTGGCTTGTACTATTAAACATTGATCTTAATTAAAAAAAATAAACTACCAAGCTCTATAAAATTAATAGAAAAAACTCCAGCAGGTAGCAGGTATAACGAAAAAGTGGGGGAAAAAGAAACAGTTGTTTTGAAAAAAGTGCCAAATGACATTCTCTATATACAGCTAAAGAGAAAGGACAGAACAGTGTCCTGACAGTGAACGTGATAGTTTTCTTCTCATTTAGCAGTAGGAATCAAAAACATGCCAAAAGATGTTTATGGGCAGATGGGCAGTAAATAATTGTATAGTCCGTCTTTCACGTAGAGTATGCTGGACAAAGATATTTGCAATTTCTCTGAGAAAATGAACTTCTAATAACCAGGAACTTATGCACTGAGCAAAGCACAGCAGAATTGCTTGTATAGCTCTGTTACAGTCCTTGAGAAATCAAGTATTGTAGAAACTCTTGTATTAGCCATTTAAAAACACAATTCGTGCTTTAGTCTTAACAAGCAGAGAACTAGCCTATACCTAAAGCAGGCAGACAATCTTTTTGCTCCATGCACTGATTCTGAAATAGGCATAATATTATAAAGCTTAATAATAAAAGCAGGGCTGGAATGATCCTCCCCATGTACATGCTTTCAGAGTGCTCAGAAATCAGAACCATAGATTTACTTAACAGAACTTTAACTTTTTTTTTTTTAAATGTACCTTTTGAGGAGATAAAAAGGTAAAGAAAGATTTTTAGCCTAATTCCAAAATAGCCGTAAAAAGAAAAAAAACCTCCAGTGTTGATACTTCAGTGTATTCTTCAAAAAAGACTGACTTCTGTGAGAGCCTGCTTTCTGTCAGGTATCTCAGAGCCTACTCTTATAAGTTCTCTAAAAACTTGCCTAGTGGCTATTCAGTTCTTTCAGAAAAAGATGGAAAGCAGAGACAATCTAGTGGTTGAAGGGGGTCCAATTTACTACACTTTCACAAGACAGCTCACTGCAAATATAAAAAGAAACTTGAACAAAATGGTGCTGACAGAAAACTTCTATGCTTCTGCTTCCTGAAATGGAAAATGGCAGCTTATACTAGATGGCTAGATTCCATTTGCAGCATTCAGAAAAAGTTAGATTGATCCCAAATTAACAAGAAACCAAATACACAGCTGTAGAAAAATGTCCTCTGTATAGGATCTTTTATTTCTTTAAATAACAAAGCAGAGGTCACACTTTTCTTTTAGTTCATAGCTAATCAATGAAAAAAATGTATAGTAGTCATGGTGGGAAGTATGAGAAATGTTTTTCCTCTGACCAAAAAAGTGACTGTATCATCCTCTTTTCTTCTCAATCCCATGGTAACTTTCTTATTAACAGGACTTTCATCTAACTAGTGAGATTTTCAAATTCTAAGGGACGATCTATTAGCTTATGTACTGTGTTTTCCAAAGTCAAACCTATGTTCAAAATTATTCACAATAATTAAGGTTTTGTGCACTATATCATCCTGCTGACATTTCCCCTGAATTTGCAAGCTTCTGATTAAGCAAGCATGGCTAAAGCTATGACGAAAAAGCCCATGAAAATACACTCAGATCAGCCTTTATGGACTGATCCCAGAGTTTGACAGTATGTCACTATGTTGTCAGTCTGTATAGTCTATAGCTACAAAATGCATAGAGTATGGGTCATATTAAGGCCCATTCGCTGTTGGGAAAATCTTCTATGCCAGATAATTGCTAATTTATTTGAATTCAAATATTTTTCAAGAATGTGGCTGGTGTTCTCAGGGCATAGTCCTAAGCTTTATTCATGAGTATATCTACTCACTAGGAAAAAGAGCTAATGTTTATTCCATTTCTTTTGCAAACCTCACTCTGATCAGATCTACTTTACTTCCCAGGAATATCTTTCTGCAATATCTGTCCCAAGATTTTTCCCATATATATGTAAGCTGTTTGAGGGCAATATTTGATTCCTCTTAATATCTTTAAGTGTCTTCCTGTAGCCACTTAAGTTAAAATAAACCTGCTAATGACCTTTATTGCAAAAGCAGTTTCTCTTTTTGTATGCCTACCACTACCCCCTGAGTCATTTAGTGTTAAAATCTCAAAATCTGTCTTTGGTGTCTGTGTAGAAGGATGAGCTAACTATGTATACTTTACAATCCTTATGGGTCTGTAGCCCTATACTTTCCAATTTCAAAGAAGATGGATATAGTAGCACACAGAGAGGAAAAAAGCAAGCACAGTATGCCTGGAATATGTGATTTTGAAATGTTGAATTTAGAGACTCCCTTCCTACTCAGCATAACACCACCACATTCCCGGAGTTGCTGGCTCAACCTGGCAGTTAATCACTGTAGGTAGCCTGTGATAAAGAAGAACATCTGAGTATCTCTAATAATCATATTTAGGTTTTTTGAATGACAAAAATGTTCCTTATAGAAAATTAATCAACATGCATATTAAATATGTTCCAATGCATTTTTGAAATCCATGCATCCTTTCCTCTCAGTTTAGAGTATTGCTATCACAACCATGATCACCTGCTCCTCTGACATAGTTAACATATTTGCTCAAAAAGTAGACTTTTTTTACAAATATTTCATTTCAAATGTCCTGAATAATCACGTCTCAGTAAACTATAGAAATATAACTCTGTAAAACAATCATTAGTACATCATATGATTTTATCAAAACAGCATAATAAACCTGACCCTGACTGATTATATACTGCAATTATGTTAAATAGAGCTAAATGCAATCTGTAATATTTTAGCAAAATCAACAGTTAAGCATCTTTCCTAAAATCTGAGGGTTCCATGGAAAGTTGCATAGTCAGCAAAAGGACTAAAAGTATATTAGCACAAATCTCTACATACACATTCTCTTAAGCTACAGAGGGTGTTAAAAAACCCCACCAATTAGTCTAAAAGAAAAAACATCTGAGCAGTGCTTACACAGAGTCAAGGCCTTTTCTGCTTCTCACACCACCCCACCAGTGCGTAGGCTGGGGGTGCACAAGAAGCTGGGAGGGGACACAGCCGGGACAGCTGACCCCAACTGACCAAAGGGGTGTTCCATACCATATGACATCATACTCAGCATATAAAGCTGGGGGGGAGAAGAAGGAAGGGGGACGTTTGGAGTGATGGCGTTTGTCTTCCCAAGTAACCACTACATGTGATGGAGCCCTGCTTTCCTGGAGATGGCTGAACACCTGCCTGGTGATGGGAAGTAGTGAAAGAATTCCTTGTTTTGCTTTACTTGCATGTGCGGCTTTTGCTTTACCTATTAAACTGTCTTTATCTTAATCCACAAGCTTTCTCACTTTTACCCTTCTGATTCTCTCCCCCATCCCGCTGTGGGGGTAGTGAGCCAGCGGCTGTGTGGTGCTTGGTTGCTGGCTGGGGTTAAACCACAACAATAAAGATAGATTTCTAGATTCAATATGTTTTGGGGCATGGTCTTTAAGGAAAAAATGCCGATTGATCCACATTTGGCAGGCAGATTCAACTTGGGGTCCTGTAACAGTTTAATCCGAAATACTTAGATCTATGACTTTATAAGAAGTGTGCACAAATAGCACGTACTTACTCCAAATGCATTGAATTTGTGACTTCTCAGTCACAAAAAAAGATAAAAAGAGAAAAGTAAATCACTGAATATCCAGAAAATAGTGTATTATCTAAAAAACAGCAGTGCTGAAGGAAGAAACGGGAATAAACAGGTTGTACAGATCACAGTTTCATCCACTTTCACATTTTAATCTGTCTCATATTTCAAAACCAAACCATCATTACTGTTAGTATAACAAAACAAAACAAAACAAAAAAATGTTACCTCCTAGCTTGAGAGGCTGCACTATTACAAGTTGTCAGCTATATCATGTTATACTAAGTTCCATTTTTATCAAAGTTCTAGTATGGATCTAGTGTAAAACTATGAACTGTTATAAAGTTGTTCTTTTTTTAACAAAGTTCTAGTATAAAATGCTCAATGATATTGAACTATAATGTCTATAGCAAGAGTATGTACCAGAAATTAACATCCTATCAAATTGTGTATTTGCCTCCAAGTATACAAACATATTTAATTTTCAAATTTGAGATTAGTTCTCAACTAATCTTCAACTTCTAATAAAATAGTATGGATATATATTTGTTAAAAAAAAAAACAAAACAAACCAAAACAAAAAAACCTCTTCTTTGCCCCTATATCAGAAGTTATAATGTACTCCAGGAATTAAACTGTGAAGCTAAGACTCAAAGGGATTGAGCAATGAGCAACTAGGAAAAAACAGAAGATGAGTAAATCCAATGAAAGAATTAAAACACTTTGTGCCAAAACTGACTATTATAGCAAAGAATTCTAATGAAATCAGCTGAAGTGTAAAGAAGCAGCATAGAAAATGCATACAGAGCAGATGGAGTGTGTAAGCAAATACATGGCTTCTGAGAATACTTCTAAAGAACATCATACTGGGGTGCTACAATATGCCACTAAGATTATTGAAGGCTGCAGAGGCTTATGTGAAATACTAGACATTTTTAGAAAAAGGATTGGCAAAATATCATTACCAGAAAAATACTGGAAAAATATTGCCATATCTGGAGTTTATAGATGTCACAGGGGAATTCAGAGGTGGAGAGTCTCAAGAACAGAACTACACCACTTAGTGACATAAAATTTGAAAATTAATTATTAAGCAAGGTATGCACAGCAGGGAGGTTGTAGTTTCTAGTGCAAGGTTTCTAATTTATGACACATTCTCACACGGTGTGCAGAACACAAACAGGCCCCCAAAGTCCAGTTGTGAACCAGGGCAAAAGTACACTCACTTCCAACACTTTGGAATGTGTGGATCTGGGCTGACTGTGCAGCACCTACATGTCACAATTTCACCATGAGCTCAGACTCCTATACCAAACCTCTGGATACAGATATTCACCTCAAGATCCTTTTGTGTTCACCATTACCTGCTTTCTAACTGAGTTGGTTGGCATAAGCAACCAGTGACCTCACTGGTCACATGAATCCAGGCCAACCTCTTTCAGTTGCTCCATATATAAAGCCAACTAGTAGTTTTTACCTGGGCTACTACCACCTGCTAGACTTTCTTAACGTCTTCCCCCTAACTTTACTGCAAGGATGAAAACTGTTAACAGTTCATCTGTGCTTCATGAGGTGTGCTCCATTAGCAGTCGGGCAGCCAGGCATCAGGCGTCACACTCAGAAGCACTTTAATAGACAACACTCGCAGGAAGCCAGCAGAAGCATCTTCGAGCCAAAACACCTGCAGGGCCAGTTCAGGATGGAGAAGGGGTGAAGAGACACTCTGGAAACCCCTGACGGAGCCCAGCCCGTTCAATTCAGCTTGCTTCCAGGCTGTGAATGCAGGGACAGCAGTGGGTTCGAGGTGCCCTGCAAACATCCTTTCCTGGAGCATGACTGATGCGAGTGCAGATAACCCCTGGGGCAGAGCCACTCACTGTTTCATTTCTCTCCGCTCTCTGCTCCCCACGATGAGGACATGCACAGCAACCGGCCCCAACAGGAGGATCCCCATTGCTGCCAACAGCAGTGGTGCTCTGACATGGCAGAGTTGCCCTCCGGAAAGCCCCAGGGGCCTTTGCTGGGCTCTGCAGGGGTCTTTGCAGGGTCCTAATTACCCTCTAGAGTGCCCCGGGGCCTTATGCCGGCTTTGCTGGGGCCCGTTGAAGGCCCCTGTTGCCCTCCAGAGGTGCCCCCATTCTAAAAAATCTAAAAGTCTAAACCAAATCCCTTTTAAGTACAAATCCACTTCTGCAGATATACTGGAAGGTCATATGGGCTACACTTATTATGATCCATTGTTTCTGTGCTTTTTAGCCCGTGACACCCACATATAGATCCTCTTCATCTTCCCCCATAATAGGTGAGAGACTGAAAAGATAATAATGAGGATCATTCCAGTTCTTGTTTTCCAGGCCATCATCTGGAGCTTCTTGACACAATTCGAGGGGATGAAGCCTCTTCTGCCATCCACCAGCTTTCCCACATACCAACCATTTTCATCCACCTGTGCAAAGATGTAAACATATTGCCCAGCAGTTAGAGGAAGCTCTAGTTCAGGCTGCTGACTGGCACCATCAAAAGGATCATAGCTGTATTGAGCTATGTTCGAAGCTTTCCCAGTTGTTGTCCCAGAGCCTGCAGGATGACGACAGTTCGTCTGCTACTGGTTCCTCTGTCTCACTTGCAGGGTCCTCCTCTGAAAGAAGGCAGGACTCAGGACTGTCCTCTGCCCAAGCTGACTCTGAGGGGTTCTGAAGCCAATTCTCCAGTTCGCTCACCTGGGCTTGAAACAGTTGCATGGTTTCTTGGTGTTTCCTTTTTCCTTCTCTCTGAGCATGCTGCAAAAACTCATCTTCCTTTTCTTTCCTCTGCAGCGCTTATGTTGTCTCCTTGCCTTCCTTCTCCAGCTGTTGCCTTCTGACTGCCATTTCTCTCATGGCTTTCAGTTTGCGCTTGGCATCTTCTAATTGGTTTTGAAGACAGCTGATGGCTTGGGTGGCAGAATTTTGCTTCTCTGCCACTTGCCTTAGTTGACCCTTCAGGTCAGCTTGAACTTTTTCTGCCCAGCGCATCTCCCCATGGAGGCGAGAATTTTCGTCTGCCAGTCTGGTGTTTTCACCCATCATCTCCATAAGCTGCACCTCTAACTCCTCACACCTATGTCTGAGGGTGCTCACATAATATGAGCCCTCTTTGTCTGCAGCCCATTAGGCCTGAAGCTCCTCAGCCACCTTCTGTGAGGCTTCATTCTGCTTGTCCTATGCCAACAAAGCTCCATCATGCTCTCTCCTTTCTCCAGCCCTCTGTTGAAGCAACGATTTCATGCCCAGGTTCCTCAGCATGAGGGCATCCCATGCTTTGGATGGGCAGTGGCACTGGAGGATTCATCACGTGCTCAGTGGTCTCCTGAAGATGCCTGCATCTTTCTTTCAGCTGCTGGGTGAGAACAGCTAGATTAGTGCTTTTCTGCTGGAGTCTCTTTGCCTCCTTGCATGCTTCCAGAGAGCTTCCCTTTCTGAGGAGGTAGTTCTCCATCTTCAGGGCACTGCATTGCCTCTCCAGGTCTTCCAGGGCACACTGCAGGCAGGCCTTCTGCTCCAGCAGCCAGCTGCATGTGCTGCCAGGAAGCGCCACGTCTTCCCCCACAGGCTCTGGCACCTGGAGCAGAGCATCTCCCACAGCCTGGCATGTTGCCTGCTGCCCAGCACTGTGGCTTTTGGGGGATCTCTCCTGTAGTGCCAGCCAGAAGGACTGAGGCTCGATCTGGCAGCTGCCTGCTGCCAGAACCCAGGGCCCATTGCCATCGGCGAAGCAAGAGCTCTGCATCTCCTGATGACCCTGGTGCCCAGGAGGGCCTTCAGGCCGGGCCCAGTGGCGCAGCTCGTGGGAGCGGAGACACTCACCCTCCAGCTCAGCCCGCAGTGCCTCCAGCTCCCGCCGGCGCTCCTCCTTCTGCGCGGGGCTGCCGGGGGCCTGCGCTGGGCCCTGGCAGGGCGAGGTACAGCTGCGGACCACAGACCCCCAGCCCGCACTGTCCTGCCTCATGGCTGAAGGCATGGGGAGCAGGCCATCGGCCATCAAACGCTGCTGCAACAGTCACCGCCGGTCGTCTTCCCTGGGTCTGCGAGGAGTGGCAGCCCACTGACCCCGAGTCAGCCACTGCCTGCCTTCACCACCCAGGAGCAGAGACAGTGTCTGCAGTGGGCCAGGGGTGGGCGAGTGTGGCCTTATGTTTGTGGTCTGGCCCCGAGCACTCATTGAAGGGGTGGAGCAGTATGTCTTTATATGGGATGTCATATGTGTGTCCCCCCTGCACACAATGGAGAGGTGGGGCATGTATGGGTTGACCTTGGCTGGCCACCAGGTACCCACCCAGCCGCTCTTTCGCTCTCCTCCTCAGCAGGACAGGGGATGGAGAAAATAAGATGAAAAAAAACTCGTGGAACGAGATAAAAGCAGTTTAATAAAGCAAAAGCAAAGGCCAGACATGGAAGCAAAGGAAAACGAAAGGTTTATTCTCTACTTCCTATCAGCAGGCAATGTCCAGCCACTGCCCGGAAAGTAGGGTCTCAGTATGCATAGTGGTTGCTCCAGAAGACAAATGCCTTAATGATGAATGCCCCCTCCCCTCTTCCTTTCTCTAATTTTTATTGCTGAGCAGACATCATATGGTATGGAATATCCCTTTGGTCAGCTTGGGTCAGCTGTTCTGGCTATGTCTTCTCCCAAGCTCTTGCCCACACCCAGCCTACTGGCCTTTGGGGGCCAGGGCAGGGGCAGTTTGGAGGGACAACCTTAATGCTGTGGGAGCACTGCTCAGCAGTAGCCTACACTGCTGTAGGAAGTAGGAAAGGATGAAAAATGATTTCAAGAGAAAGCAAAGATTTAATTTAAGAATAAATTTTTAAATGACAGGAGGACATCCACCATAGATCAGAGATATAGTAGAAAACTATTCTTATGTGAGACAAAAGAGCCTAAGGTCTGGGAGTCTGTCCAAAGCCAAAGAAGGGACAGTTTGGAAAAGACCTTAAACCACAAAAGCAGAGGAAAACTGTTTGGCTAACCTCAGGAAAAAGGAGGGGAAAGGCTCTACCAAGTAAAGCACTGAAGTTTTTACTGGGGATAGAAAACATGGAGAAGACGGGGATTAAAAAGACAGGAGAGCAAAACAGAGAGGAAGAAAATGACTGCCTTTGTGGAAAGCAGAAGAAGGTGGGAATAGACAAGTGTTCTTAGAAAATCTTCTAATACTTAAATGTGCTACTGAAAATATTCCTAACAGAACCTTGTATACATGAACTGCATTTGGTATCTTGAACTTCCGCATAAGCCATCAACAACTTTCCTTTGGAGAAACACGCTATCACGAGCATTAAGCAAGACAATCCATCAAACTCAATGTAAGGAATATTTACATAAATGACAGATTGGGGTGGTTAGTTCTGCTTTTTATTGCTACCTTGACACAACAATATCAGAAACAGTGTTTATCCACATATCAGTTTTTAAGGACACTTACAGAATCCACAAAAAAGTATATGTTTTACAGATTTTTTAGTGTAAAATTTTATGCTCTATATTAGATATAATATACATTGTCTTTTGCATATTCTGTCAATGGCAGGTTTGTGTCAATGAAATGCTTATATAGTAAGAATCTATTATGCAAACTAATTAACTAGAAAAAGTGAAAAGAAATCCTTATATGTTGTTCTGTAGGTGTTGACTTCATAAACAGAGACTATAGTATGCATATTTCAAATTACCAATGCATGGAAAGACCTATGTGTGTAAGAGGAGAGTGAATCAGGCTTGCTAATTAAGCAATATTTTAAGGGTCAGCAAAGGGACTGCACAAAAGCTGGTCCTGCAAGAGAACTGCATCGACTTAGAATCAGTGGGGTATTGTACTTTTAAACATATTTCTAAAAATAGATGTAATGTTAAATGTTATGTGAACCTTTGGTGAAATCTGTGAAGGTAGATTCTTTGCGATATTATTATTATTAGACTTACCTCATTTTATTTATTATTAGCTGTGGTTCTTAAAAATAAATAAATATAAAATAATGCTGCTTTATATACACAGTTATTAAGCGCCTTGAGTCATTTCTGTAACTTTTTTTTATAGTATTATATAGACACATTATTAGATTCAAAGGGAATTATTTACCAGTTCTTTGTAAAGGAACTGAAAACAAAACACATAAATAGCAATATAATGCATAAGTGTTAAAACACCCTTGTATCTTGATTTAATCTCAGTGTTTGTTTCATGTGTTTATGTCATGGGGAAAAAAAATAAGACAGCATGTTCTAAGCCTAAAAAATAAATCAAAACCAAATTATTATCATCTATGTTTTTAAACTGCCTGATATATAATTTATGGGTTTGAATTTGAAATCCTGACAAACAAATATTTCAATACAAGATAACAGATATTTATATATCTGTTTGATATCTCTTGATATCTTTTGACTTTTTTGTTTTGACCCTCTAAAGATATATATGGCCTGTTTTGACCCTCTAAAGTTATATATGGCCTGGTAAAATATTGATCTGTAACAGAGTTAAGTTTCTGAACCATTTCCCCTTCAGTTACTTCAATGTTTCAATTCAGGGTTTTGATTAATATCTACCACTTATATCAAATACTAAAAGATCCTGTAAGTTTAAGGCTTTTCATCTTTTTCATCTTTGGTCTTCCTGAGTATTCATAATTGCTTTAAAGTATTATATGAATGTTTATGTTACTTTAAATGAACTGAAAGTATTGTTGTAAGTTTCAAAGTCCATATATAAAAAGGATTCTTAAACATCCCCATAACTGGGTTAGTACACAGGGCTCATGTGTTCAGTCACCCTAGGAACAAATGTTTGAAACTCTTTTTTACGAGCCATTGTAATTACTGATGTACAGTGCAAATAGATGGGGCCAATAAACTCTAAAAGTAGAAGCCAGTGTAAGAGTCAATGAAGTCTTCAAAAGAAAAATATGAGAGAAATAATAATAGTGAAAAAATATGTATTTCATTTAAGGTTAATCTGTGTGGTATTATTGTATTTAAAAGTGACAAAATCAACAAATAGAAATTGTACACTCCTGTCTCAAGTATCCAAATGTGTGTGCTGAACTTTTTGTTCAGTCTAAAGCTAAACCATGTGTCAGTTCTCAGTATTAATTGTGCAAACTATTTTTGTAATGATGATCCTTTATGATAACTTCTTTCTTTCACAGCAATGGTAGTTAAAACGTAAAGTAGAGGAAGTCTCATTTTCAGTTACTTTTTCAGTGAACCTTGGATAAATAAGTACTGGTACAGCTAACGTTAATCACATCACAAATTAATTTCTGTTGAAATCAGACCCTAACTTGTTCTCTCGCTAATGAGTTTACCAATGCAGAAGACATAAAATAAAAACAGAATTTATAAATTGTAAATGTTTGCTTTTATCATTGAAATAACAGAATAGGAGCTTGAATATATGGATTAGATAGCATTATTTAAAGACTATATAACAATCTTTAAGAAAAGAGGTTTATGTGACTGCACTATGACTTTCTAACTTGTCCTTTTGCTTTCTTAGTGTATTGTCCAGTTTCGACTTTAAAAGACAAATATGAACTCTCGAAATTTTGTGAAAGTCAACACCAGAATAGCAAAGAGAAATCTAAATTAGCTCTTGCTAATGGAAGGATAAGTAGGTCAAACTCTTCTGGCAAATACTCTGGAAACAAGCATGACTCAAGCAACACCTGAGTAAATTTGTTATTGAAATACCAGCTCTGCCTGTGAGAGTGTTCTAGGGAGTAGAGGAGGGATTTTTGGGGGGAGAAGGAACTAGGTCTTGGTAATATCCCAGGTTCTAAATAAATTTTGTATATGATCTATTTATTTCTTGATAATTGTGTGTGTTGTAAGTGAAAAGTAAGGGGTTTTATTCATATGTAATTTTATGCTGCTCTGGTTTATGTTTGTTATATGTAGTATACCTGTAGAACAGTAATACATTGTGTTGTGCTGGGGAGTAAAAAAATACTGTGTGTTTAAAGATGTTTATAACTGTCTTTCAAGGGGAAAATTTCTGTAGTTTTCTCCTAGCTCTGTATAACAAAAAAAAAAAAAGATTTATTTTTTTTTAATTGCAAACAAGTATGTTTAGTAGTTAAAATGTTCTTCAAATCTTGTTTAGTGTAATTTTTCATTATCTTTCACTAAAGATGTAATGAAAACATAGATCTGGAGTTAAAAACAAACCACCTTTTTAGATTAAGTATATTTATCTTGTTTATATTAGTTGTATTTTCTGTATTATAAAGATGTACTACTCTGAAGTAAAATTTACAGCCTTAGGACCAGGTGACAGATCTTTTATTAAATCTAGAAATGTATTGAAACAGGCATTCTTATTGTTTTTTTGGAAGCTTAGTGGCTTCTCCTCCCTCCCCCCCTCCTTTTTCTCTTATCTTTCTCATCCCTATCCCATGAATTCTTAATTACTTCTTTAACTCTGTTCCTATGAATAATTCAAAATGTTGTTAAATGTGGTTAAAGTGCACCAAAACTGGTGATGTAACTAACATTCATTAAGACTTTGAGTCAGCAGGTATGTTTGCTTTACAAATAAGAATAATCCCTCTGACTTCAGTGAGACTGTTAGCATGATTGCCCTGCTTCTTTGGGCTGCAAAACCTAATTCTAAGTAAGAATTTTTATTAGGAGTGTGGCCAGCTATTTAAATCCAATGAACAGTCTTGAATGAATAATTTATTCCACAATAAACTTGATTGGAGGAGAAGGATTTCTTTCTTGCGCACTAATTTTCCCCCCAAAAATTACAACTTAACAATCTGAGCACTTCAACAAAGTTAGTGATTTTTGATTGAATTCCATTGGAAAAGAAGGGAATAACACCCAGGATTTTAGGTGTTTTTTAATCTACTAAGTTACAGAATAAAATAGGAAACAGAATGCACCATCTGTAACTGTAGTAAGAGAAAATACTACCATTGTTTCATTGAGAAAATGCATACTGAATATACTATGTAAGATCTGGGTTCACAGACATGGTGAGATAGGGAATTAAGTTTATCCTAGTGATTTTTAGTATAAGCAGAAATTAAATCTCAGTCAGAAAATGTGGATGCCCCTGGCATATAGGTCATTTGGTGTATTTTAGGTGGAATTTATATGCCTGAAATAAAATCTAAGATATGACACCTTTCATTATTATCCTTCCCTGATATTTGATTTTAACGTTGCCATTCTTCAGTTCCCTAGCTTTAAATAGGAATATTAAAAGTTCTCTGCATTTAGGGAGCATTTTGGTGAATAATATACTAAATATGCTCAGGTAATCAGATAGCTTAGAATAAAAGGTAGAATACAAGTACCTTAGATGGAAATGGACTTTATTGTATTGGCTGAACTAAAAACTAGATGAAGTCAAGTAAGAGGTGAGTTCAGAATAAAAATCAGAAAGTACATGTCTGCTAGCAGTGCAAAAGAGTACATAAAAAGGTAGTGCAAAATCTTCATAAAGAAGCAAAAAGCTATGTCAAATATTCTAAATTCAGAACTATCAATAGGGCATAACACACAGTGAAGTTACAAGAAAAATAAGCTGAGATTTACCCAGGAAAACACATTTTGTCTGACTAAGGAATAGAGACGTGTGTGCATGATAAGGAGAGAGACACACCACTGTTTAATTTAACTTTTTTTTTTTTTTTAAATCTGCTTGATTCATATAACAGCTCTGTGTACTGAAATACTGACAGAGAGTGGAATACATTCCTTTCTTCCACTTCCTTGACTTGTTCTAAAGCCTATCTTAGGCAAACTATTGAGCTGGAAAATCCAGCCTATAGGTGCAATCTGCAGGTATATTCAGGAAACACGTTTTCCAGCATCACTGTCACAATTAGCAGTAAATGGCAACCTTTTGGCAGTCACAGCTTTAGCATAGTGTGAGGAAGCTTTTCCTGGTGCTGTCTATGTATGTCTTGATTTGTAAGATAAATACACTCCATTCATATCTTGAGTTGCTAATTTTGCACTTTTAACCTGTATTATGTTAATGTAAAATCCCCATCTTAGCTTTTCTAGTTATTGTTCTTTCAGAACATGTTCAGGTAGCACATAATTTAATACATAAATTATGTAATCGTCTAACCATCCCATTGTATTTAATTCCCATTACTGAAATCCCTTCTTATCAACACTTACAACTTATACTACATATGTAAACCATCTTTATACCTGACATATATATCTATACATTCTCATTAACTACTATCCCCTGTCCTTTAACAGACAGGTATTATTCTCCCATTCCACGGGTTTCCTCCACTCCTCCAAATGTTTATAAGAACAGGCTATCCCTTGCGCCCCATCTGTCAAAATGGGTGTTCAGGACAAGAGAAGCAGTGTGATCAGTTGTTGGGCACCAGCACCAGCTTGGTTTGGTTCATCATTGCATTCACCTGGTTCCTTGCAAAACTCACTCTGTCCGTTCAGGTTGTTCCTACTACGTTAATTCCTACAACATACAACTCACATCACAGATTATTTTTCCCCCAAGGTTAAATCTCCTTGAGGCGCACACTGCAACTCCCCATCTTTCCACATTACCCACCAAATACACCCAGGTCCTTGAGTGAAGACAATCCCACAAGAGGGTTTGCCTTTTCCCAAGGGAAGAGCGATCCACACCATCTTACCCAGCTACTTCCCTATATGCATTATGGGGACCTTATCTCCTCCCACAGTATGTAGGGGTTTTGTTTGGGCAGGATCAGGGCAGTTAGCAGATCTTCTGGTGTTAACCAGCCAAGTGGCTGGCAAATTTATATTCCAGTGCTTCCATACCCCATTGCCCAACACTCTCAACATAGTCTTTAGCAGTCCATTATCTCTCTCAGTCTTTCCAGAGGCTCGTGGGTGATAGGGGATGTGATACACCTGCTCAATGACATGTTTCTTGGCCCAGGAGTTTATAAGGTTATTTTGGAAATTAGTCCCATTGTACGATTCAATTCTTTCTGGGGTACCATGTCACCACAAACTTTGCCTTTCAAGTCCTAAGATCTTTGAAGTGGCATGGTTTATAGAGTATGTTTCTAGCCAACCGGTAGTTGCTTCCACCATGGTGAGTATGTACCGCTTGTCTTGGTGTGTTCATGGCAGTGGTCCAATACAGTCAGTTTGCTATATCGAAAACCTAGCCACCACCCTCTGTTCCAAGGAGACTTTACTCGTATGGCTTGCTTGATTGTGGCATATGTTTCACATTCATGAGTGACCTGCGTGATGACCTCCATGGTCACGTCTGCCCCTCGATCACGAGCCCATCTGTATATTGCATCCCCTCCACGCATCACAGAAACAGCGCTACATGGCTAATGCCCTATGGAGGTGGCTACAACAGTGGAAGACCAATTAGCAGCACAGGGGTAAACCCATCATGTAAGATGCTCACACACCCAAAAGCTGCGTCACTGAAGAAAATCAAAACAATGAACAGGTAGACAAGGAAGTCAAAATTGAAGTAGTTCAAGGTGGACCTGGACTGGGAGCATAAGGGTGAGCTATTTGTAGCTCAACGGACCCACAAAATATCGGGACATTTAGAGAGAGATGCAACTACATGACATACCTTTAGAGCAACATTTTCTACCTGGGCAGTGATGTTCTGTCACAGTGCAGCATCCCAGATGGGTTTACCCCTGCGCTGCCAATTGGACATTTTCCACTACTGTAGCCACCCCCATAGGACATTAGCCACCATCCAGGAGTCAGAATACAGAGAGAGCACTGGCCACTTTTCTCATTCTTCAATCTCTAGGGCTAGTTGGGTGGCTTTCAATTCTGCAAACTGACTTGACTGACCTTCTCCTTCAGTGGCTTCAACGACTTGAAAAACTTCTCATTGTTTTTTTTCCTCCCCAAACACTTACTATCTCCCTTGCCCGAGGTACAACCACCTTTGATGATAATGTCACATAGGCCAGTTTCCTGGAACAGCACCCATAAGAAAGATGTGAGCAGGTGTGTGTGTAAGTAAACTACTGTCTGTTTTGTAAAAACAATGAAGTCATGCAATGTCCCAGGGAGACTCCAAAAGCATAAGTTAGTATCAACACAGTTTATGCTAATATGCTGAAGTTTTCAATTAATTTTTATAAATGTTATGATAGGAAGTAATGTCAAATACAAAGGAACAATAAAGAGATTCATAGTTCTTTGGTTGAAATGATGAAGATCGTTAGGAATACCTTGTGAATAGGCCGCCCTCACACATAGTAGATAAAAAGGCCTTGAAACTTAGTATTCTAGATAAGGAGGCCAACCTTGTATCTTAAGATAAGAGGGTGGTGCTAGTGAGAATTACGCTACTTAAGCCAGGAGCTAGAACTAAGTATGTGTGAAGACTGAGACTTTTGTGTATGTTAATGAATTCCGGGAAATGTAATGAATATGTATACTCTAACTGTATATAACTTCCATAGTTAAGAGATTTGGCAGGCGCACTAGATGGAGCGATCCCCTGTGCGTCCAGTGCTGCAATAAAGGATACCTGCTTTCTAACTGAGTCTTAGAGAGTTTTCCGGAGACTTCTTCGTTTCAGTTAAGAGTATAAGTTCTTTCACAATATGTAGGGTTTTTTTCCATTTCTTTGTGAGATAAAGACCCCAACTCTTCACAACTTTAAGGTGAATATTATGTGATCAAAGCTCCTCACAGACAATCAAAAAGATTTTCAGGTCAGAAAAGACATGATTTATGGAAAAATAAATAGATAACTAATGTTTGAATAAAGAAAAATTAAAGTACAAGAAGAACGTTTGTGGAAGAGACGCATAAACCTCTTATTTCATACCCTAAAAGCAAGTATTTTATTTTTCAAACTTACTTTTATCCAAATTACAGAGTTTAAATTACAGCAGTCCCTGACTAGTAGTCCCCTCTGGTCATAGGAAGCTCCTTCTTCACCTCTGAAGTCTGACAGTCTGTGGTCTGCTCTTTACTTCAGCCTCCCAGCTCTCTACAGCCTTTGAAACGTTTTGTCTAGGCAGGCTCTGTTATTTCCCAGGGCAAGAATGATCTCTCTTTTTCTGGAAGAGGGTCTACTGATCCAGTCACCTGAAGAAAAATAAGACAAATGTGAATTACAGTGGATAAAATAAATACTGCACTTCAATATATAAAATGGATCTGAAAAACTATGTCTAATAGAAATAAAATATTAATACAATATTCAAGCACAATACTTCAAGCAAATCCTGAAAAATTAGTAAACTATATTAAGATTATTTCTACTTCTTTGGACTTTCACTGTAGACTAGTAAAAGTATCAATTAAAATATGTGAACGCTTTGTGTAGTATGTTCCTAATTTTTTTTCTTTTTATCTTCAGTAAATTTATTTAAGGCCTGATTTGGATCTGGGACATCTATACAGCTTATGAATGATTTAACAATCAGTTTAATAAACTGAACCTTCAGTTTAATTGACTCACTTAATATTTTTATTTGCACAGCATATATATATATTTTTTTTACTTTATTAGTCCACTTAAGAAGGTTATGTAAAGCAGAACAAAGAATAGGGAACTGACATATGCTATGAGGTTTCTGATCCTCGCACCAAGATACAAAATAGCAGTATAAATCTAACAAAAAAATATGTGAACTGTTAATAAGTCTTACATAATTTATTACCTAGTGGTGATCCTGGCAGTCATTGTTGATAATGGAAAATTGATGACCTTACTGAATTATATAAACCGGAGCTTTGGTTAATATGGTGAAACAGTAATTCAGCAGAAATATTGTTTGCATTCATCTTGCTTCTGTTAAGTAAACTGTACAGCACTTTTAGATGCGTTCTGAGGACAAGGCGGAGAGAACAGTTGACACTACAATGAAACAAGCATATGGAAAGGAAGCATAGGAGTATAAAAAGTCCTCAAAACCAGAAGATAAAGTATGGTGGACTAAAGTTTTGCTACTGAATTACTGGTGGCAGTAACAAAAATTGAATGTAGTGAATTCATCTGAATGCAGCTAATACATCTTAGCTCTATTGTATACCATAGTATTAGTTAATTATGCTTATCATATGTTTAATTGTGGTTTACCTTGCTGGTCTGCCAGATGCCCAGCCAGACACACTCTCATTCCCCCTCTTCAACAGGATTAGGGGAGCAAATAAGATGGAGAATCTCATGGGTCGAGACGAAGACACTTACTGATTACTATAATGGGAAAAACAGACTAAACTTGGGGAAAGTTAATTTAGTTTATTGTAAATTAAAACAGATTTGGATGGTAAGAACAAAGAAGCTAAAACACCTTTCCCAAATCCCCTTTTTTTCAGGCTCAACTTCACTCCTTCATCCCCAATTCCTCTACCTCCTCCCCTCTCAAAGGAACATAGGGAGATGGGGAATGGGGGCTGTGATCAGTCCATAACAGCTCCTCTCTGCCCCTCCTTCCTCCTCACACTTTTCCCCTGCTTCAGCATAGGTCCTTCCTATGGGCTGCAGTCCTTCAGGATAAACCCACTCCAGCGTAGGCTCTCCACAAGCTGCAGTTCCTTCAGGAAATATCCACCAGCTCCACCCTGCTCTCTACCCGGGTTGCAGGGAAATACATGCTTCAACATGGCCTCCTCCAGGGGCTGCAGGGGAATCTTTGCTCCTGCTCAGGCACCTGAAAGACCTCCTCCACCTCCTCCTTCTCTCACCTTGATGTCAGCAGGGCTGTTTCTCACATCTTCCCCTGCCTCTCTCTGTCCAGCTTGGCTGATGGGTTCAGCTTTGGCCAGCAGTGGGTCCGTTGGAGCTGGCTGGAACCAGCATAGGGCAGCCCCCGGCCTCCTCACAGAGAACACCCCTGCAGAGCCCTGCTGCCAACACCTTACCACGTAAACCCAATACAAACTGTAATGAGCAAATAACAAGAACCTGCGGGGAAGTGGCATCTAATTCTGAACCTGCAAAGCTGTGTCCTCAGGCCTTTCTTAGTCTAAGTGTTATATCACTACTGATGATCACCAAAGTAGCTGAAGTGCATGCAAACCTATCAGCTCTCTCACACTGATTGTGAAACTGAAAACAGAAGAGAATTTGGTCTTGTTCCTTTCTTACGAGTCTTTTTGCATCTCAAGGTTCTGTATCATCTTGGTCAGTCTGGCTCCATGACCCTGTGTCAATCACAGCTTGTCAAGTTAATCTGTAGTTCCCTGGGCAGCTGTGAGGGATTGTGAACTGGAGAAGAAAATTTGCTAATCCATTGCAACCATGAAGCTTAATCTTTAGCATCTGTAATCTCAACAAAGCCAAACTAAAAGGCAGACCTTTTTTTTCTTTTTTTTTTTTTTTTGGCACCTTCATATCATGTGGCCAGACATGTGCTTATTGTCTCAGAGACTGGGACCTTGTACATATATTTGACTGGGGGGGTCAACCAAATGTTAATATCTGAAATTACATCCTTATTTTATTCCCTCCATGACTAGAACTTCATTTTGCTTTCATAGACCAAAACTGTAGGCTGAAGAAAATGGTAGATGCTGTATTTACATGTTTGCTCCTAGGAAATTCCACTTATTTATGTATTATTTGTTAAGAAGCAGTTCTAGCTTGCAGATTCTTAGAGGCTCATATGCATCCCTACCACCAGAAAAGTCCAGAAGTAAGTCTTGCTGACCTGCCAGAGAAAATCTAAAGATGAGGAAAGAAGGCAGGTAAATCTTCAGTCTTTCTGCTGAATACAGAACTGTCTTAACATGCCTTATTCAACTTTTCTCTCCCACAAACATGAGGGGTGAGCGGCGGGGATTCTGAACCTGTAGCTTGTATGGCTTAATTTTTCTTTAGTAGAAAAATTTGCTTAGTGCAGTAGAATTAGATGCAAATATCTTAAAAGTCAGTCAATACAGTTTTAATCATACCTAGAGCAGATTACAAATTAAATTAACTGTCAGAGGGTTTATTGAATTTTTTGTGGCGTTTTTCCTCTCCGAAGAACAGCTTGATTTCAGCGGGGAGGGAAATGGTGCTCCTCCACCTCTGGATATTTTTAAGCATCCACCTTTTTTTTTTTCCATAGTATTGTGAAATAATATTTTATTGGGTTAATGTGGTGAGATTTTGATAGCAGAGGGACTGCAGGGGTGGCTTTTGTGAGAAGACACCAGAAGCTGCCCCTATGTCTGACAGAGCCAGTTGCAGCTGGCTCCAAGGAGGACCCACCACTGGCCAAAGTTGAGCCAATCAGCAATGTTGTTAGTGTCTCTGTGATAATATATTTAAGACGAGGAAAAAACACTGTGAAACAGCAGCTGAAAGAGGGGAGTAAAAATATGTGAGACAAGTAATCCAGCAGACACCAAAGTCAGTGAAGAAGGAGGGGGAGGAGGTGTTCCAGGCGCCAGGGCAGAGATTCTCCTGCAAGCACCATAGAAGACCATGGTGACACAGGTTGTCCCCCTGCAGCCCATGGAGGACCCCATGCTGGAGCAGGTGGTTATGTCCTGAAGAAAGCTGCAGCCCACGAAGAGGCCACACAGGAGCAGGCTCCTGGCAGGATCTACATCCCGTGGAGAGGAGCCCATGCAGGAACATGTTTTCTGGAAGGACTTGTGACCCCATGGGGGATCCATGTTGGAGCAGTCCATTCCTGAAGGATGGTAACCTGTGGAAAGAAACCAAGCCGGACCAGTTCTCAAAGAACTGTAGCCTGTGGGAAGGGTCTGCATTGGAGAAGGTCATGAAGGATGGTCTCCTTCATGGTGGGACCCCATGCTGGAGCAGGGGAAGAGCTTGAGGAGGAAGGAGGGGCAGACAAAGCTTTATGAACTGACCGCAACCTCCATTCTCTGTCCCCCTGTGCTGCTTGGGGGGAGGAAGTAGAAGAGCTTGGAGAGAAGCTGAGCCTGGGAAGAAGGGAGGGGTGGGGGGAAGATATTTTTATATTTGTTCTTATTTCTCATCATCTTACTTTGTTATCAATTGGCAATAAATTAAATTAATTTCCCCAAGCCAAGTCTGTTTTGCCTGTAATGGTAATTGGCGAGTGATCTCTGAGTCCTTATCTCAACCCACAAGCTTTTCGTCATATTTTCTCCTCCCATCCTGTTGAGGAGGGGGAGTGTCGTGGTTTAACCCCAACCAGTAACTAAGCCCCACATGGTTGCTCACTCACTCCCCCCCAGGTGGGATGGGGGAGAGAATCAGAAGGGTAAAAGTGAGAAAACTCATGGGTTGAGATAAAGACAGTTTAAGAGGTAAAGCAAAACCCACGCACACAAGCAAAGCAAAACAAGGAATTCATTCACTACTTCCCATTGGCAGGCAGGTGTTCAATCATCTCCAGGAAAGCAGGGCTCCATCACAAATAACAGTGACTTGGGAAGACAAACACCATCACTCCAAAAGTCCCCCTTCCTTCTTCTCCCCCCCAGCTTTATATGCTGAGCATGATGTCATATGGTAGGGAATACCCCATTGGTCATTTGGGTCAGCTGTCCTGACTATGCTCCCTCCCAGCTTCTTGTGCACCTGGCCAAGCATGGGAACCTGAAAGGTCCTTGACTAGAGTAAACACTACTTAGCAACAATTAAAACATCAGTGTCTTATCAACATTATTGTCATACTAAATACAAAACATAGCACTATACCAACTACTAGGAAGAAAGTTAACTCTATCCCAGCCGAAACCAGGACAGGGAGTAATAGAGTGGCTTGGTGGACATCTGGCATCCAGCTAAGGTCAACCCACAAGTATATTTGAAAGGGTGTTATTGGTCACCCAGTTCAGTTTTTGATTATCTATTTTACAGATAGTTTTTTAATTTTACCTTTAATGTCTCCAAAGATTGTGCAATAGCTATTTCACAAAAGAAGTCTTTCTATACTCTGATTGTCCTTTTACTCAGGAAGTTCTTGTAATAATCAAGGTAAATTTATCCTTTTAAGTCAGCCCATTACTCCTTGTTTTATGACTAATGTTCAGTATGACTAACTTTTCCTTTCTCTCATATTATTGCCCTTTAACTGTTTATGTTATGTTATCATGTTCCTCCTATGTCACCTCTTTAAGCTAAATAAATGTAATTCCTCTAATCTTCACTTATAAGTTATGTTTTATGTAGAAATAAAACAAGAAAGAGTTATGTGAGATTTGTGTCATTTTCCAAACACTAACATAGTTAAAATAATTTACTCTTCTCTGAAGTTCTACAATTGACCTAAGGAAAGCATCTTTCTTCCCCCAGAGCAGAGGGATGGCAATAAGAAAAAGTTCGTAACAGGTCAATTCTGTGTCTCCTTGAGTTATGATGGTTTTTGGGGGAAAATGGAGCAGTTTAAAACAGTAACTGAAAAACATGATCTCTGGGCTTTACATTTCATTTTGCATTATACCTTTCAACATGTGTTTACAGTGTTATATTTCAGGTAACTTGGTTTTCTAGGCTTGCACCAACAAAGCAATAATACTGCTTTACTACATTTGGTTGTTTCTGCCTACAGAAGGGGAAAAAAATATGTGGAGAAGTTACTATTTCTCAATAACTTTTTTTGACTAAAGAAATAAAAGGTCATATTCAACATGAATTTCTGACGCTGTGATACCAAAGAATTTTCATGCTCCAAAAAGATGCCAGTCTCTTGCAAACCCTTGATTTTTTAGATTTTTTTCCCATTTGTAATGGTAAATAACAAGCTTTGAAGGAAACAGTATGTATATATTAGCTAGTACTCAGGGACTCTAGAACAGTTTCCTCAAGCAGAAGAACTGGTGCTAAGTTTTGACTTCAGGTGAATTCTGGTGTAGTCTTTTGGTGTGAATATCCATAAGCAGCTAGAGTGCACTTAACAAGCTCCTGAAGTTCACCTATCCACTGGTTTTCATCCAAAAAGAATCCTGTTAGCACACTAGGAGGCTGCTCTGCAATATGAGCCAAAGTTCAGCAGGTGTTGAAGGTCAAGAAACTTATTCCAAAGGCACCCTCCTACTGCAAATTAAAAAACATAAATATATAAATTGCACCCAGAAAGTCCACATTGCAGGTCAGGTGCAACTGAAACCAAATTGCCTTAATTTATGAGGAACAGCAGAAAATTTCTACACTGTTATCTACGGGCAGGCAGTGCCTCTGACAACAAGGCAGGCTGGGGAGTCGGTCTGTCAACAGGACTGGGGTCTTGGGCTGACAGTGAGCTAAGTGTCAGCCAGCAGCCTGCCCTGGCGGCAGAGGCAGCCAGCAGCATCCTGGGCTGTATCAACAAGAGGACAGCCAATAGATTGAAGAAGGGGTTATCCATCGTTGCCTGATGCTCTTTAGACCACATCTGGATACTGTGAACAGCTTCGGTACCCCAATACAAGAAAGATGTTGATCAACTGGAGTGAGGTCAGGGAACAGAGGTGGTTGAAGATGAGGGACCTGAGGCTTGTTCAGTTTGGAGAACAGCTAGCTTTGGAGGGGGGCTGCCTATCTGTACCAACAGGATGGGGCATTGAGATGATAGGGACAGCCTCAGGGTTGTTTAGTGGGAGAATGAGAGACAATGGACAGAAACTGAAACAAAAGAGAGGGATGTTTTAATGAAAAACCTGCATGGATGCAGTCTTCACCCTTGGATACTTTCTAGACCTGACTGGATAAAGCTCTGGATAGGTTAGTATGATCTTACAGGTGACCCTGCTTTAGGCAAGATATTGGAGTAGATGATCTCCTGAGGTTCATTCCAACTTCAACCTGTGATCCAACAAAACTGAAACAAACAAACAAGAAAATCAGATATAAACAGGTCTCGTGAGAAAGAGAAGAGATGAATGTGCCCCTCCAAACAGGAGACAAACGTGCCTCTGATGAAGCTATTTTTCAGGAGGAGGTCTGTAGTGGTGAATTGAGCAGGATACATAGGTGGAAGCAGCCTGAAGAAAAGGCAGTTTAGTCTGGCAGATATCTTACGTCTCTGGGCACAGGTAGTGATGCAGAACCTGTGCTGTGCTCTCACCTTTGTATTCTCCTTCCAAAGTGAGAAGCTATGGTCTCCTTCACTCCTGCAAAATCCCACAGCTTATCCTCATTCTTCCCTTGCACTCCATCAAAGCCCACAAAATCAGAGCTGTGGTGGGAGGCAGCTTCCACGTAATTTTCTAAGCTTGCTTAAGGTGAGCTTGCTAATAAAAGGTGTATCATTTTTACTTTAGAAAAATCATTGTAAAAAGCATTTGAAATGCTCTCAATTTCTCACATGCTGGCATAAAAACTAGATTGACTGGAGAGAAGAAAGAGGGAATGTGTTCATTTCTTCAAATGTTGCAGTCTTTTCTATGGTATTCTGAGAGGAGCCACTTACCAAAGAAACCTGGCTGTACGTTTATCAATCTGCAGAGTTTTAAACTTTGAATTCTGGAAGGTTAGAAATAGAGTTAAAAGTATGTTTCTTGGCAGTACATTTTTTTATTCTCCCACCCGCTTCAGCTCATGGGAACAAATAGGAAGTTTTTCCATCTGCTTCAATCCTATTAATGTTTTAAATCTCCTTTTCTCATAATCTCTTTTAAATATGTTTAAAGAGATGTGGAGCTCTTGTTACACTAAAACAATAAACTAGATTAGATTAGACAGGACAACATTTTTCTCTGGGTTTGATCTACTTAATATAAGAATTTGGTGTCATTATTTGTGTAGCTTGAGATTTGATCCTATTGTTTAAACCAGACTCATTTATTCAGGAATAAGTTGACATATGCAGAGCTCAGTTCTCAGTTGGTTTAAATCTAGTTGGCCTCGACTAAGATGATTTCACAGAGACTTTTGCTCTTACAAGTTGTATCATTTACTAAGCCTACAATATTATTGCATTTGCATAAAAAGTGCTCAGAATATAGTTCTTTTCTTTTTTGCTTCCCTGAAATGATTTTATACCACACTTCACACTTTATCTTATATTCTTTAAGTGAATAAGAAAAATGAGAGAATGAAAAAGAGTAGAAATGTGTCTTACAGTAGGAGGGATACATATTTATAGAGAACACTGTATTTAAAGAAAATTACAGTAGCAAAGTCTAAATTGCAATAATTAAGGAATATTAATGCTATCTATACATAATATAGAGCTTGTCATATAGAAATACTATTGGACATTTGTCCAAGATGCTTAAAGTAAGATTTAAACAACTTGTGTTTGCCTTTGAAAACATTTGAACATTTAGAAAACTGGAAAAAAAAGTTTAAAGAAAGGGTTGTGTGTGTGAACTTTTTTTAACAAGTTCAATAAAGAATCATAGCATCATATTTGTTCCTTCTATTTGTTCCTTTGCATCAGAAGGCATATCAGAGCTGGTAGATCCTTGTACCTATTTCTTGATCAATTGAAATTGTTCATGGTAGTAGTAGACTTTTATCTTCTTTGTTAATAAATTCCTGGATAAAACAATACTCATTGATGCTAGTGAGTTTGATACTTATTTACAATAGTTATGATGTGGGAATCTCAGATTCAGATCCAAATAATTGAGGAAATTGTTTAACTGGGGGAGCTAGTTTGACTATATCATGAAGTCCAAAACTAGCCTAGAGAGAAAAAGAATCACAGATTAATGCAGACTTGGCTCATCTCCAACCCTACCAGGTACTTACTCTCTATAGTATGTTCTCACTATTTACTATAGCTTGCTGCTCCCTACCCACAGACCCAACCCTGTCTGTTTTCAAACTTCATGCCAAGAAAGGTTCTTTCTGGTTTACATTCATGTCTTTGACTGAGCCACTCTGAGTGGCAATCTTATATTTATTGCATTTGGTGACACCAGCCACCCTCTTCCTGGTTTCTATGTTTTCATTAGTTTAAGCCCCAGCAGCATTATGCCGAGAACATTGGAGAGTCTTTTAATTCCTACAAGCAGGAGGAAAAGGGGGTACAGAAAGCAGTTTGGGAGGAGAGAAAGAGGTACTTTCCATGGAAAAAAAAGCAGTACAAGGATGAAAAAGAAAGAAATTATAAAGAGCAGGAAACAACCAAAGTGTTTATAAATCTTATGTGTGGATATTACTTGGACATACATTTTTATTTACCATAGTGACCTAAAGTCCTTTTGATACCTGAGGGAATCATAGAATAATAGAATAGTTTGGGTTGGAAGGGACCTTTAAAGGTCATCTAGTCCAACCCTCCTGCCGTGGGCAGAGACATCTTCAACTAGATCATGTTGCTCAGAGCCCCGTCCAACTTGACCTTAATCATTCCCAGGGATGGGGCATCTACCACCTTTCTGGGCAACCTGTTCCAGTGTTTCACCACCCTCATCATAAAAAATTTCTTCCTTATATCTAGTCTGAATCTATCCTCATTACCCCTTGTCCTAGCACAACAGGCCCTACTAAAAAGTCTGTCCCCATCTTCCTTATAATCCCCCTTTAAGTACTGAAAGAGCTGTTTTGCTCTTCATTTGGCTCCAAATCATTCTGTCTTTCAAGAGTCAAAGACTGTGATGACTTCCTTTTAGACCACTGGCAGCCACTGAAATGAACATCTTCCAAATGCATGGATAAGGGAATTTAAGCAAGAGTCAGACCTCTAGGATATGTTTTTGTAATTCCCATGCCTTTCCTAATTTCTCTTGCCTGTCTGTACAGAAGGGCTGACACAGTTGTGCTCAAAGCATAATAGGGATGTAGATGCCTCCATCATGACCTCACAGTTTTTGACACAAAAAAGTCTTTTAGAGATTCTGTCTTTGGAGACATTCTTAGCAGTTATGTCAAAGCTGTTCACCTGTTTCTGTACCTGATTTCTGTAGCTGTTGACATACATTTACATCTCTCTTGACGTTGCCACAATTTGGAGAGATGCTTGTTGTTATTTTTCCTGATTGTGATTTTTGAGGAGTCCTGTTTTATGCTCCAATAATGAAACTGACATTTATTATAGACCAGGCCTATTTCATTGCCTCTTGAGCTTATTCAGCCAACTAATTTGTCTGTAATGTTCATGCCATTATACTATTCCATCTCCTTTAGTTTGTTCTCTTAATGTTTAACACAGCTCAATCAGCTGCCCTTTCAATAAACTTTTTTTTTTTTAATTAATATGAGTATGTTGAGAGCAGGTCAGTAAGAACCAGAACGCTACTGGAGAACAGCTGCTTACCATGTTGCAAGAAATCTTTTATGCCTTTTGTACCAATGCAACCTTTACAATATTTTCCTTGTAACCTCTGTAAAATTTCCCAGTATAGCAATACAGAATTTGACTTGATATTTTTAAAACATTTTCATTCTTTAATATTAAAAAAATTAGAACTTGTTGATGCTCTCTGCGTGGTCCTATCTATGATCAGAAGTTAAGTGATTGATGGTTAAAACTCTACTGATTTAGTGACATAGAAGTACTTCTGTTAGAGTGAACTAAGGTAATATTAACCACACAAAAAAGTTCTCTTTTGGGCAGCAAAACCTGCCTGGGAGCCTGACCATTCTTCTGTAGCTGTGTTGACTGCAGAACTGAGGTAATTCAGACTCATCATCACGTGTTCATATGAGCTGCGATATAAGAAGGCATAACCCAGTGACCTAATATTTTAAATATAGGTATATAAAATCAACTATGTCCATTCACCCCTCTCTAGCATACTGTTCTGTGTGAATGAATTGCTGCACCTCTATACTTTCCCTCCACCCATGTAATTCAGCAAGGAATTACTGAGTAGTAAGAAGAGTAGCAACCTGGACCTGACCCAGGCAAGCAGTCTTTTTGTCATGTCAGTCCTTCTTGGAAGAGGAAGAAAGTATCAGTCCTTAAAGCTTAGTATTGAAGATTTCTTTATGCCTTTTTAATAACGCCTATGGAGTTGTAAAACGGCACCCAAATAGCTGATGTGTTGAATTTCAGTGGAGTAAGCATGAAATAATTCCTTTTTCTTTGTTTATATGCAGATTACACCAATAACATATATCCAAAATTATCTGTCATTTCTCCTGAAATAGCTAAACAAAATAACCTTTTGATTTTCTTTTTTAAATCTATAAGTATGAACTTCCAAGCAAATAAACACATTATTAAAAACCAGAGATCGTGTTTGCCACATTAATTTTCACTCTTAAATTAGGTTTTTGTCTCACAGTCCAGTGTTCTTAAAAAATGGATTGGTAACAGTTCCTTTAGATTTTAAATATTGTGTCATCCTTAAGAATATATCTATAAAATATCTAGTAGATAAGGTTATGTAGGTTATACTTAGGGCAGCTACTCATCTTCGAATAAGGCAATTACAGAAATTGGGCACCTTAAACAGAGTGCTACAGAAAACACATGTCACTGTTGAACTCCCAACTCAGAAAAAAGTAGTTCTCTGTAGTCACTTAGACATTATGACTGGTAAAACATCCAGCAGAAGGTCAAATATATTAAGCCACTTTGCATTCTTCTGGAGAATGTGGTCTAGTAGCTCCTACGTTGACTGAGGTGAGCAGAAAGAAACCCAGGAGGCAAGTTATTTGGCTTTATTAGGCTGTAACACAGCAATTAACTCTGAGACATATTCATCACTACTTTGTAAAGTGTGAGCTAAAAGTCCTCTCTTGAAGGATTTAATCCAGCTGAGGACTGCCATCAGCAGTCATAAAACAGTTCTCTACTGTTGGTCTTCAGACTTTTGCTTGGGATGTTGCCCTTCATTGCCACACACTGACACTCACAGCACTCACTCAGGAGTTTGTGCCCCTCTACAGTCCCAGCTCAGCATGTTTATGGTATGCCTTTGTCCACTGACTCCAACTTCAATACCGCTTCTCTTCCAACCTTACTGATTCTATGATTCTATAGCTGTTTAGCATTAAGTAGAGATGGGAGGCACCACAGAAGGGATCAGATATATACCAATCCTTGCCTGCTGTGAAGGGAAAGTGCTGATCTGCCAACAAAAGATGATGATGAATGACATCATATGGAATTGAAGAAAAGAACGCAGGGAGTACTGCAGAAGAAGTGTTTTCATGGCTGATTTATATTTATTTTTTTCAGTAATCTGGCAGAGAAAATAATGCTAATGTTACTAATGCTTTCAAACAATTCTAGACGCAATGGACTGTATGCCAAATAAGCTGTAGACAGTGCAAAAGAAGTGCAGAAAGAATTCCTTTCTCTGGGAATAGAGACAGAAAAGAGGCAACAGAGTTTTGATATGGAAAAATGTAAGCTACCAAAAGCAATACTGTTAAATCAGATTGAAGAACAGTAGCAGGGCACAAATTGGACCTGTTCAGAGTGTGGTATAGCTTATAAAATTCCAGAACAATTCTGATATGTGCAGGACTTGTCATGCAGAAAAAACCCTAATAGTCTGTTTCTCTCTTTAGTGTAAGCACAAATGGAATAACAAATAAAGTTCCAGACACCTGAGCACTGGAAAGATAGCAACAGTGGGATGTTTAGGGCGGTGCTGCAAAGAACGTAAAAAGTTGAAAGAATTTAAGAAAGAATAAAAGATTCAAGTACAAATTATTCATATTTAGAGACATTTTGTACACCTTCTTCTGGAAATCATATGCTGTATCATTATGTGTTTTAAATATTTGTGAGAGAAGTAAGGTTTCGTACTTTTATGTGATTTTATTATATTTCTAAGCTATTATTCATGTGTTGTTAAAAAACAATCCAAACCTCATTTTGACCCTGTGTTAGATTCAGTTTCTCTAAAATATTTCCTCATTATAACCTTATTCAATTTCACTTCTTTGCAGAAGTGAGTAAACAATAGCAGTCTCACTCTGCAGATGACATCATGTAGACAAACCAATCTGGGAGGTTGGGTTTTTTTGTGGTTTGTTTTTTCTTTTTAATTTAAAAAAGGCAAAAAAAAAGGAAGTTTGAAAGGAGAGATCTCCTAAGACTGTATGGTAGCATATAGTAGGTTGCAGATCTTACTTCTCACCTCAACTTTACCACAAACTTCTTAAATGGGTCTTCTCTTATCTGTAAATATCTCTAAACTCATTTTTACAGTAGGGATAATGATAATTCTGCACCCCTTAGGAATGATCGAGTAAGATTTATACTCAAGTATAATGTACTGCAAAGTGGAGACAAAACTTGCAAATCAATGAATTGAATCTAACCTCTTTGACTTTCCCAAATGTTAGTTTCCTAGAGGTTTCACTTACAGATATTTAGTTGGTGTGCAACAATTTCAGAGGCCTAGGTGTTTCACTAGACACTCAGCTGTGAAAGCTTGCCCACAGCATTCACTGGTACTGTTGCAATTTAAACTCTACCAGTCTTTCTCTGCCTGCTCTCAAATGTGAAAATGTTTTCACTTTTTAATTAGAATATACCAGATATAGGGAATGCTGTACATGGTAAAAAATGTCAGATTCAGGCATTCCCTCCTTTTTCAATTGTTATTCAGTTAGATGAATGCAAAATTTACAACTTTTCCTTTCTTACAGTGAGGACAATGTCTCTTTCCACAATCTTTTCATAAACAATAAAAACATAATCCATTCAGCATGAACACACTTCCTTAAGCATAACTTTCTGAATGGCATTAGACAGTTGCTCTTATTCCTGCCAAGGTCCTATTTACCTCTAGGCCTGTTCATACTTATGCTCTTTTCCTTCCTCTGCAAATAACTATGTGTTTTGGCTGACACAAATTGAAGGGACACAAGGCCCAGGGAAAGTTGAGTCTTTCATTTACTTGTGCTGCCAGTCTTACAGTTCTTTGCTTGCTGAAAAACAGAAAAGACACTGATTTGGACACAGTGACAACTTGTTTTTTATTCGAGGTAATCGTTCACTACAGTGAAGAGGGTAGAATATTTTACATCTGTTAACAGTTGCCAGCTTCATGTAAATATTTAAAAGGTAAAATAAATTCCCATTCCTGTTTTGCATCCCTTTACTGAAAAGAAGCTAACAGACTCTGGAATTAGGAGGCCCCACCTGATTATGGAGACCTTTTGGATTTCCAGTTGTGGACTTATGGGCTCTGAAAACTGCTTTTGCTAAATACCTGCTGTTTATGAAAAGCAGATGAGGAGCAATAGAGTAATATTATGTGAAATTTTGAGGTTTATCCCAAGGTTTTTGACAGAAAATTGAATAAATTATAGTATTGCTTTTGTTGAAAAATGTATGTAGAATTTAAGTGGTTGTGTCCACAGTAATTGTAGGATTATTGAAAGACTGATTTCACAACCTCTTTAAGCAAGCCTAAAGGTGGGATGTCACCAAGGGGAATAATTCAGTACCCCATACATTATCTCTAAATTTCTATTGCTCTCCTTTTCTTCTTTGTGTTAGCACTAGTGTTTATGGTGTCATATGAGAAGTTAGGTTATTTTTCAGCTGGATGAATTTCCTAATCCATCTGGAAAAAAAAAAAAACAAACACCAAAACCCCAAAGGAATTCCAAGAACAACAACAAAAAAATACTTACAAATATCATAGCTACCACAGAGGGAGAGCAGGAACTTGCAGTTGTGTGCAGGGAGAGGCTAGAATCACCACTTTTGCTTTAATCTGAAGAAGTGTGATGGGAAATTATGTTGCTGCACAGAAGTGAGATGAAATGTCTGTTTCAACATCTTAACATTGTCATTGTTGTGCACTAAGTGTTTATACTTTTTTTTTTTGAGAAAAATATCTATTTAGACCAGTCAATTTATTATTATATTAGTTAGAAGTGAACCTACTTTATTTATCACACAGATTTGACCATAACATATACTTTAGTTGCTTAATGTGACTCTTACCAATTAAAATAATTTATGACACAGGTAACAAGCATCAAGTTACATGTCTTATTTTTTTGGTAAAATTTGAAAACAATACTTTTATTAGATATGAAGAAAAGGACAGCCAAAAATTTTTTACAGTAATGGTAATATAAGAACATGGGAACAACCAACTTGCAGCAGCCTTATTTCCTGGTGACAGAGCTACCATAACTATGTATGTACTGTTAGCTCACCACAACTGAAGCAAAATGTTTCAGTTTAAATAGCCATAAAAGCATTTTAATGAATTCTATCTAACAGCCGAACAGGCCTAACAGCAACTATGTTGTCATTCATGGCAGCTCAGCAGATAAGTCATAACTTCTCATCAGCAATTAAAAGCTGGATGTTTAAAACTGTATTCATTTGTGAAAGTGAAAAGTTGCAATGGTAAGAATCTACAGAAGTTCCTATCTCCAGTTACTATCTCCAGGAAAGTTGTATTAAATTCGGACTAAATTAGTTATTACTTCATTATTTGTGAACAGATACAGATGGTGAGCAATTTTTTCCACATGCAAGGCAAGCTGAAAGCAATTTCCATCTCTCAGAGTATCAAAACAAATAAACAAAAAATTTATTTTAGTTCTAAGCTTCTATTTATTTCTGTGGGGATAGGGAGGGATCAGATATAATAATTCTGTGAATTTTAAACACTCTGATATCATCTAACATGCAGTAAATGAAGAATTGGAATCTAAATGTATATTCTCTGAAGCATAGATTGCCTTTGATGTATTACCTCAGATGTGTAAATGACCCTTGACAAAGAGTGAATGTGATGATACAATATTCCTCACAATAGGCTGTTTATTATTGTTTCAGGGAGGTGCAGTGTGGACTACAAGGAAGGGAAAACTTTTTTGAGAGGAAAAAAAAGAAAAAAACCTACATGTTATGACCTTTCATGTATCTTAAAAACACCTGCTATTACTACAAATCTCTTGAGAAATACCCTGCAGTGGATCAGTACAGGGGAACAGAAGAAAACAAAAAAAGAAAAAAAAAAAGGTGGAAAAAACCTCATTACAAATAAATCATACCAGTTTTTTTAGGAATGAAACAATATAGATATTTCCCTACCTACATCAGTGTGCAAAATGCACCGAGTATGACAAATGAAGGTATGTAATTTTAAACTGGCTTTTCAAATATATCAGTTTCCAAAAAAGTTATATCAAATCATAGTGGGACATTCAAATATGTAAATTAAACAAAATTTGAAAAGCCATATCAGGAATTAATATCCAGAAATAAAATTAAATGTGAAAAGATGGTACTAAATATGGTGTTGCTTTTAAACCAAAACTGAAATTACATTGCCTGGAAGATATTTAGGACTCTGTGTAAGTGACTGAAGTTGTAAGCACTGATGACCAAGGAACTCCCACTTGGGCTTTTATAAATACATTTTTTTTTGTGATCAAATTGTAAGTATATGTTTTTGCAACATATACACATAGCATAAAGTTCATAGATATCTAGAATCCTCATGATAAATGTATATTTATTCATGTATCTGATTTGATGGTGAGCTCGTAAAGAAGTGGCTGTACTTGTCCAAAGCTTATTTTTAACTAGGTAGAACTGATATTAAAGGAACGGTTAACTAAATTCTGCTGAAGAATCATTTTTGGGCGTATGACTGATAACTCATAAAAATCACCACATCACTGCTGGGATACTTTCGCACAGTTTCTGAAAGAACTGCTTTGTGATGAGAAAGTTTACAGTCAAGGATTACAGTATCTTGTTGTACAGACAAAGGGGAAAGAATATGCACAATATTCAGCTTTGTTCTGATCAATCAGAAAAGCACTGGCTTGGCTAATCTACATATTTGTAAGAGAGGAGATTTTCTTCCCATGAGTACCAAAACTATACTCAAAACAGAGAATGGAGCCAATCATTTAGAACAAAAAGTGCTCCTAAGTGAATCTGAATTTCACTCTAGCTATGTTGTGCAATGTTCAATATGAGGCCAAAAGCCAAAAACTTTACAGATTTCAACTCAGCTATCTGGTTAAGCACACATGGAAAGAAGGGGAAAAGTATTCTGTGCTGGCAGCTAAGGATCAGTTTCTTCTCCAGAAAATGTTTGCTGTTGCATGATATTATCCAGAATCTTTTTACTATTTCAATGAGCAGAAACAACTTATTACGATGCTTGATCATTTCCCTTAGCTAATGAACTCAATAAAACTCTGAAGCAGCTCCAAAAGTTACATTCCTAGTTTTAATGACATATTTTTAGTGAAGTATTCAAATCCGAGGGCATATGCAGATTCCTGTACTCCTTGTCTTATTTGTCCAAAAGTTGAGAAAAAGTGCCTCAGGAGTTTTAAGGAGTTTTTTCCATTCCACGGTTGTATAAGAGAAAATACAACTGTGATAAATATTTTTGTTTGTGAGAAACATTTTCTGCAGAGAAAGCAAGGCAAAACATCTCCTTTCTTTCCTGTACCTAAAAAATATTTTACTAATTCAGAGATATTTAAATATAATAATCTGTGTTATCAAAGAGTTCCTAGAAAGACAGTCTGCCTTTCATAATGACATAATAACATCCTTTCCAGTTTAGCAGCTACTAATGGTGACTCTTTGTTTGATTTTTCCTTTGATTATTTGCAAATTCACATTGTGCACGCTGGTAGCTATGTACCAGGACAGCGTAATTTCTGCTGTCCTACAGGAATGCCACGTTTAGATTGTGTACTGTCACTGTGCATGATGTTAAAACAGTTCTATCGTTGCTGGTACTCATACTATTTAATACATTAAAAAAAAGAAATAGCATTGTAACAGCCACTCAGAGCTTTAATGATATCTTAGTGTTGTTGAAACTGCTAATAATGCCTTGAATTAGACATGATAATCAGGATGGAAAACTTCAAGTTACTAGTCAGGCTTTTTACATCCAGTTTGCTTGTGATTAAATAACATTTGAAGGCTTGCAAATTGTTCTAAATAAACTCAAAAGTCCTCCCTAAAAACATTCCAGATTAATGAGACGAAGAAGGCTTCACAGGTAAATATCTAGAGAAAAATCCCTTTTACTTCTCCCCAAAGCCACATCATACCACCAGGCTAGAGGACAGAGAGAAAGATCTCAAAGAAAACTGTCTTCATACCATCCTACAGGTATGAAAAATCTGTGCTATAAGTCTTTCCTCTTCCTTTCAGACTGAGAAGCTTTATCTATACTATGGTATCTTCTCTGGTTTGTATCGGAAAAGTGGTCCTGGTTGACACTGACAGTAATTATCTGCTTGCATGTAAATAATACCAATTGACATCTCTTCTATGGTGGAAGAGAGTCAATAATACCAATTGACATCTCTTCACTATGGTGGAAGAGAGTTAGTTGCTCTCCATCCTCTTTTTCAGAAGAAAACACTCCAGCAAGTTTCTTCACCGTTTTTGGAGAAAACTTTGGATCATCTGACTGCTGCTTTAACCTCTCACTTGAAAAGCTCTTCAAAACATTACAAAACTGTTTGAAGTCCTCTAATTTCAACAAATTTCCAAATCAGGGTATGGTCTTCTACTTTAGATACTATTTCATTAATAATTCCTTATTTACTTAGAACACTAAATGGTTGCAATGGTTTGACCCCAGCCAGCAGCTAAACACCTATGCAGTCACTTGCTCATTCCCCCCTTAGTGGGATGGAGGAGACAATTAGAAGAGAAAAAGCTGAAAACTCATGATTTGAGATAAAGACAGTTTAACAGGTGAAGCAAAGCTGCATGTGCAAACAAAGCAAAAAGAGGAATTCATTCCCTACTTCCCATCAGTGAGCAGGTCTTTAGCCACTTCATGGAAAGCAGAGTTTCAGCACGCGTTAATTGTTGCTTGGGAAGACAAACGCCATAGCCTCAAACATCCTCTCTTCCTTCTCCTTTCCCTGAACTTTTATTGCTGAACATGACATCATATGGTATGGGATATCCCTTTGGTCAGTTGGGGTCAGCTTTCCCATCTGTGTCCCCTCCCAGCTTCTTGCCCACCCCCAGTCGACTTGCTGTAGGGAGCAGAGTAGGAAAAAGAGAAAGCCTCGACACTGTGCAAGCACTGCTCATCAATAGTCAAAACATATGGGCTGCTATGAATAAAATTAACTCCATCCCAGCCACACCCGGTATAATAGCTAAAAATTATTTCTTTGAACACAAAATATTATGAATTCACAATAGCAGTGCCATAATATTTCCAATGTAAATTTAGTTTCCATTTTGGAATCAGTAGAAATTTTCTGTCCAGGCCAATGACCAATACAAATTGGTCAGTTAGGTTCTTCCTATAGACACATCTAAGTGTCTTATTCTGCCTACTTGTGTTACAGAGATGGGCTCGTACCAGGATAGAAGGACAGTTGTAACATCAGATCAAAGGGGTAGATACTAGGAAGTTTTTATATAATAATTTAAACAGGATTATTGAGGCTTTTCTTCATTAGATTATTTGGACTACTAGAGTGTGAAAATACTAATTGGGTTAACAAAAAACCTTTAGTCCTAAAAATGGTCCTAAAAATCCCTTTTGCCTGTAACAAGATTTTGGGTGAAACATGCTGGCCACTTTTTGTTTATGTTAGTCTCTGATGGCCATATTATCTTGCTAGAATTTATGTAATTCAGACTATGTGAAGTTGTGAAAGTCTAGGTCACATTTAGATCCTTTTTCTAACACCTACAGTTTATTTCTGTGCAAGTAATGGACCAGACTGGCCTTCTTAGGAAACAAGCTTTTGCTGTTTGAACGCCTTCCTCTTTAGCTGCAGATGGTCCTTTCATTTGGACTTTCATCATCTATCTGCTTTGTTGGTATGTGTGTTCCCTGAGGTGTGATAGCAAAGAGATGGGGCAGGAAACCTGTCCTGTGGGGTCTGGATGTCCCGTCCTAGTCCTGAAGGTTGTGGTCAGTCTGCCTTCAGTCTATGCAAGGGAGACAGGCTGTAAAGACAAGTTTCCATTGCTTTCTGTGGGAATAGCCCCACACTGACCTCCAGGTTACTCCAGGAGGAGGACAGAGGTAGCTTCTGACACTGAAGATGACTGTCTGGGACAGGAGTACAGTCTTTGGGGACTGGTGGCTCATGGATGAGTATTGTCATTCTCTCAATGGCTTCAAATACCTTGGCACAGGACTATTTGGTAATTGCAGTGGAAAGCTGTAAAGGAGGTAAGTTGGAGGGATGTGACAGAAGCTAACATACCATTTGAAGAAGAGAAGGGTTTCTTACACATAAAGTAAGCCCCTTGTTATTAAGTACTAAGCAGCCAGCTCTTCCTACTACTTTCCTAGACCTTGTGAAGGCTGCCTCCACTAAGCAGCAGCAACCACTTACACAGTCTTTTTTCCCATTTATCCCCTGCTGTCTAGTGAAGCAGTAAATAACACCTTGCCTTGCCAGCATCCTCCTTTCAACGTTTCTTCCAAACTTCATTCTGCAGCACTTGTCCACTGTACTCTCTCCAGCAGCCTGCTCAAGTTTAGGCCTATGAGGATTTATGAGGGTTAATGGAGGCAGCAGAGAAAGCCATATACTAATATTTAAGGGAGGTCAAAAAGAGCACAGAGGACAAAGTAGCTCCTGTGTCCTAAAGGAATAATGTGCATCTCTTGTGCTCAGAACACCCATGGGTGACCATTTGTAAAGCAGTCCTTGTGCAAAGACTCCCAGAGAAGTCAGTCTGCACATGTCTCCTTGTACCTTAGAGAAAAGGAGGTGTGGGAAGCTGGATGTCAGCTCACTATAGTGTTTTTCCAGAAAAGCTGCTTAGCCACTGGGCTGAGTTTACCACATCATCACTGGGGGTGATGTTGTTCAGGGGATGTAATCTAAACGTGGATTAAAAAGGAAGGTTAAATAGCAGGCACCATTTTTTTCTGAAAAGGGCATAAGGAAGAACAGAAATAAGGCTCGGGAGCTTTAGCACCATCTGTTTCAGTCTACTGATCTACTTCTATTGCACCAAACAACTTACTAATGGACATATAGTCTTAGATAATGAAAGCTCCCCACCACATGACACCTTCTCTTTTTCTGAAATCCATAATAATTGGTATGCTTTTGACCCTTGCAGGCTCATTTATTTGCTTTCTTTCTGGGGGACAAAGCAAAGGAACTCTTGAAGTAAAAGAAAGCAAAAGTGACATTGTCCTTAAACTAATACAGTGCGAGTAGTTTATGACTGTATATGATGTACAGGGCTTACTAAGCTACTATTATTTATAACCTTGGATGCAGATTCTCTGTCTGCTATCATTTTGTTAAACCAGCTAATGTGTTTTTAAACTTTCTCCTGGGGTTGTAAGCTCAGTTGACTTTTTATTTCACTACTGATCAGGTTAACAGTACCAGATGAATCTTCCTGTCCACAACACTGAGCAGCCTTATAGTTTTGTCCAAGACAAATGTTAAATGTAATTTGAAGGTCACTGGAAGTGATGCAGTAGTTGCTGGGAAACACTTTATATCACTTTACTTTTAAGCAGTCTGCTTCCAGATGAAACTGAAAGAGATGTAAGAAATTGATTGCAGAAAGAATAACAGAGTATGTAATATTAGCAGCAGCACTGTTAACAGGCTACATATGAAGCTTGTGGTACAGTGTTCTCTCACCAAATTAGTTATACAGAAAGTAAATATCTGAAAGTCACAGTCTTCACAATTTATTGGATAAGGTATCAAACTGACATAATTAGTCAAGTTCAAAGCACAATGTGTGTGTCTATGATGTCTTCCATTACCTGTGTAGAGTGTGTGCATTATCAATATATCTAAAGTAATTTTTCTTTTCTTCTTTCCTAGTCTGTCTTTCAATATGACTTTCCCTTTAACCATCAGGCTCGCTTTTTCCCACAAAGCCTTTTTGCTATTCCACCATGACCTCTTTCCCAAAGACATTACATTTTACATCATTGACACCTATTCTATGTTCTGCTTTTATTCTAGCTGCTGTATTGAAGAAATACCGTCTCACTACGAAGGAAACACTGACAACTACTTGGAATGTAGTTTATAAAGCAGTGAGTACTCACTTTTTTTAAAATCTAGATTGTGGTTCTTTAGTTTGCTTTTGAGAATGTCCCATAGGGCAATAGGAAAAGCCTTACTGAAGTCAGTTACATATTCTGCTGTAACCTGGTACAGGTTCCATCTTGGAGAAAATAAGACTGCTTTGGCACTATCTGAACTTTGACAAAACTATACTGTCTGTCTTTTTCATTTTATTCTCTCTCAATATAAATAGATTGATAATTCTTTCTGTCCTAGTTCCTCGAGGTAGGTGCCATGATCTGTAATTCTTTTACATTCCTTCCCATTGCTCCACCTCTCACTTCTTAATAGTTGATACAGAATTTCACATTCTTCTCCTTTTTCAAACTACCTTTCTTCTATAATTTCTTGAAGAAAACCACTAGTGTTTTATAAATCTCTTTGGTTAGATTTTTTTTTTCTTTAAGTATTTAAAGATAAATTTTTTAGGCTATTATGACTTAAATTCAACTCAGTTATCTAAATATTTTTTAAACTGCTTTTTCAAATACTCCCTGACATACTTATCCCTGTGATAAAACTTCCTGTGTGAAGTATCTGGTCAAAACTACATTTTTCTTTCTTTCCTTTTTTAATGAAAAAATCAAAGAAGGTATTGAATTTAGTCTGTTGTACATAATCTCTTTTTTGTTCTCCTTTCCAGTTGAATAAGAGACTTTTGCTTCCTTTTGATTTCATTTTCTATTGTGTTTATAAAACCCCTTCTTGCTTTATCTTATTTTATAGATAGCCTTTCTGATTATTTTCATGTCTTCATTTTTCTGTCATTCCTTCATACTTACCCTTTGGGAACAGTATTTTTGTCAGTTTGCAATTTTTCCCTATATTTTCCCTTAACATTGATGCATTGCTGATTAGATTGGTAGTTTATTGAATTAACTATCTTTCTTTTGAATTAGAGTAATCTGATTGCTGTCCTTTTAATACTGTCACTGTCAGGATCTGTCAGATCTCCTGTAGAACAACTTAATAGATATGAAAAGTACTTTCAGATATATAAAACACACTTATAGATTGCTCCCCCCCCACCCCCTTCAAATTATGGTCTGCTTTTGTGAAACTTGCTGTCCTTACTCTGCTGCCATGTCTTCCTTTTGCCCTAGAATAATAAAGAATATAGTTGTACAACCACTTCCACACAAATTATTTTCACCTGTTTTATTTTAGAAACCACATAAGTTATCAGTGAGCTATTATTCTAGCTATTATTCTAATCAAACTACATTTGATTTTGAGTATCGTAAAGCACTATGTGAGATTTTAAATGTGGAAGGTAATTTGGAAGATAAACTGTACCCCAGTACATTTCAAGAATTTGTATTGCTTTATACTGGGTTAACTGAAGTCTTTGTTTTTAGTAACTGAAGTCTTTTGCATGCTTCTATTTCTCAGCATAAAAGGCTTCATTTCTCTTTAAGGTCTTGCTTTTCCAGTCTTTATGGTAATATTCCCCTCTAGTATTCTTTTCACTCTCTTTATATTTTCACCATTTCATAAGATAAATAATATTTACTTTCTGGTGGATTTCTGTCAAATCTGTTAAATGCCTCTTCACTAAGTCCAGGATAGATGTATTTAGCTTATGTGGCAAGGTTTTGGTAGCAGTGGGCTGCAGGGGTGGCTTCTGTGAGAAGACACCAGGAGCTGCTCCATGTCTGACAGAGCCACTTTCAGCCACCTCTAATGGCCCCACCTCTGGCCAAAGCTGAGCCAGTCAGAGACACTGGCGGCACCACTGTCATAACATATTTAAGAAAGGGTAAAAAATGGTGTGCTGCAGCCGTGAGAGAGGACTGATCAAATGTGAGATAAACAACTATGCAGACACCAAGTTGAGAGGAGAAGGAGGGGGAGGAGGTGCTCCAGGCACTGGAGCAGAGATTCCGCTGCAGCCCGTGGTGAGGACCATGGTGACACAGGTTGTCCCCCTTCAGCCCCTGAAGGACTTCAGTGGAGCAGATATCCACACTGTAGACTGTGGAGGACCCTACACAAGAGCAGGTGGATATGCCCTGAAGGCAGCTGCAGGCCATGGAAAACCCATGCTGTAGCAGGCTCCTGGCAGCAACTGTGGACTGTAGAGAGGGTCCCATGCACGAGCAAGTTTTGTGGCAGGACCTATGACCCTATGGGGGACCCACGCTGGAGCAGTCTGCTCCTGAAGGACGGTATTCCGTGAAAAGGACCCATGCTGGAGCAGTGCTTGAACTGCAGCCCTTGGGAAGGACCCGTGTTGGAGAAGATCCTGAAGGACCGTATCTTGTGGGAGAGACCACGCTGGAGCAGGGGAAGTGTTATGGACTGGCTGCAACCCCATTCCCCATCCCTCTTGCGCCACGTGGTGGGGAATGAGGTAGAAAAGTTGGGAGTGAAGTTCAGTCTGAGAAGAAGGGAGGGGTGGGGGAAGGTGTTTTTACTTTTGTTTTTATTTCTTACTCTCCTACTCTTTTATTAATTGGCAATAAATTAAATTAATTTCCCCAAGTCAAATCTGTTTTGACCATGACAGTAATTGTCATAATTGGTGAGCGATCACCCTGTCCTTATCTCAGCCTACGAGCTTTTCACCATTTTTCTTTCCCTGTCCTGCCAAGGAGGGGAGTGAGAGAACATCTTGGTGGACACCTGGCAGACAGACAAGGTTAACCCACAACAATAGAAAAAGACTGTAGGGTTTTTTGGTTTTGGGGTTGGTTTTTTTTTTTGTTGGAACTTCATGTCTTGCCAGTGGTGTTGCTTCATGGAATGTCATCTATGAAAAGAAACCAAAGTTTTAACTTTGGGTTTCATACCAACCATTGATGGAGTTACACATTAATCTTGCATTATTTGTAAGTCACTGCCAAAGCTTATATGCTCAGGCTGAAGGACTAATAATAACAGCTGTATACTCATCTCCTTAACTTACAGTAGGAGAGGACTGTCATCACGTCAGTCTTCTATGAGAAAGATATATGACTGTCCAGAGTAATTAGTAAAGTAGCTTATACTGAAGATTAAATAAGGCATGGCCAAAAGGCAGCATTAGTATTGGCAATATATCTTTAATATCTTTGACTTGGTTCCAGTTAGGCTTCATACTTCCTGGACTGGTTGTCAGATAGGATTCACTCCCTTGGAATGGGACCTTTAACTATCTCATTCTTCATTTTTTGATGTTGGAATAACCACAAAAATCCTCTCAGTATTGAGACATATAGCGTCTCTCATCTGGTTGTTTTTCTTTTGGTCTCAGCATAACACAACAGCCCTTAACCTTGAAGGACTGGAGACTTGGATGAGGCTACCAAACAGTTCTCTTATGTATGAGGTAGCTGTCACCTCCTTTCCTTCCTGAAGAACAAGTGTTTTACTCCCACAAGGCTGCTAATACCCTCTTGAAACAGCTACTTTTTTCCATGGTGGATATCCCTATTTGATGAAATCCTCATAATTCTAGACACTGGAGCCACCACAACCTGTACAGGTATACTGTCTCCCTCAAGTATTCCACCTCAAAGTACATATCATACTGTGTGCCTATCATCTGTGTGTGTTTTGGTTTGGATTTTTGTTCTGTGTTTTTTTTTTGTTTATTTGGTTGGTTTATTATGGGTTGGGGGAGTCAGGGTTGTTTTTTTATCCTACTGGAAACACAAACTCCCTTCCATTCAGCTTGATTCCCCAGATGGCCGCATGAGCTAGGTCCTCATATTTGGTGGTAGAGCAAGAGCTCGCAGCAGTGCTGGGTGTGCTTTCACTGTAGACTATTTACACAAGAAAACCTACCTCGCATTTGCGTTTGGCCTGCTGGCAAACATACCTACTTGTGAAAAATGGTTGCTAGAGGTGGTTTGGGTATATACCTGAAGAAAACTATGAGATTCAGCAAGCCTCTAAAGTTCAACCACTGATTTTTCAAGGAAAAAAATTCTTTAAACTTCCTTAAAAACTATAATCACAATATTAACACTTAATCTAAATGTGGTATTTTTTTGTTATTAGAGATTAGAGTGGAATTTTTGTTGGCGTTTTTTTTTTTCTCTCAAACTTTGTGGTTTCTGTTCTGTTGGAAAAAAAAAATCTGTATTATGTATATTATGCTATGATGCACATGTTTTTGCTCATATTGGTGTGTGATTTGAAAAATTCCCATAGTTTTCAGCTGCAATGACTGCGTCAGTGTTTAAATCCAACAGCTGGTACTGTATGTCAGCGCCTGAAGTAAATAACAGTGATGTACTTGTCTGTCCCAATGAACATATTCATTTGAAACTGTCATTGAGAGATGCTATGATTTATTACACCTTGAGTTTCACTAGAATAGCATAACCAGAGCTATATAACAGAATGGCTAGACAGAAACCGTGGCCTCTCTTCTTTAACTTACTTTTTGTTATATTATTTTAATGGTAGGTCAGAAAATTACTTGTATTAGTAATATTTCATGGCAACCTATAGTTAGTATTCTAATTTCTCAGATTTTTTTCAAATTAATGTGGAAGCTTCAGTGACTGAAAGAGGGTAGCTCTGAAACTTTAAGAATGTAACAATAAATATTTTTATATTCTCTTTTTAAGTCTGACGTTACTGGAGATGGAAATCAGCTATTTTTCTTAACCTACATGTTCCAGGCCTCTTGATCATACAATCAGTTCAGGATGACCTTTTATATTGAGTTTGTTTTTCAGAATAAGACATTAAGGGAATTCTCCATTTTAAAAAAATAAGGTCATAAAGTAATCAGTCTAAACAAGTCTAGTTTCATTATTCAATGGTTTGTCCCTATCCATCTGTTCTTGAGAGTTATGATTCAGGGGAACTGTAAAAATTCTCCAGTGAACTGAGGATGTAGCAGAGTGGAAAAATAGCAGAGCAAATGGTAATTAGAGAGGAGGTGCTAAGAAATGGTTTAGAAATAGAATAGAAAAGATCAGTGAAGAAAGGATGAAATGGTTAACGGAAATAATCAAATCTGAGGGGGAGCAGTGAATTTTCAAATGAAGCTTTTTTAAAAAAAATCACACAGACAAAAAGCCCCTTAACTATTGGCAGAAATATATAGATATATGAAAAACAAATGAGATTTTTTTCCTGAAAAATAAATATACTGTCCTAGTTTTGGCTGGAATAGAGTTAAATTTCTTCCTAGTGCTGTGTTTTGGATTTAGTATGAGAAGAATGTTGATAACACACTGATGTTTTCAGTTGTTGCTAAGTACCCTCCTAATCCAAGGACAGTTCCCATGCCCTACCGACTGAGCTAGGTGCACAAGATGGGAGGGAGCACAGCCAGGACAGCCAGCCCAGCTGGCCAACGGGGTATTCCATACCATGTGACATCATGCTCAGTATATGAATGGTAGGCGTGATCCAGGAAGTAGCAATTGCTACTTGGTTATTGGTCAGCGGAGGTGGTGAGCAATTGCATTGCACATCACTCATTTTATATATTCTATCATTATCATTATTATTTTCCCTTTTCTGTTCTATTAAACTGTCTTTATCTCAACTGACTAGTTTTTCTCACTCTTACCCTTCCGATTCTCTCCCTGTCCCACTGGGGGGCAGGGAGCAGTGAGCAAGCGGCTGCGCAGTATTTGGCTGCCTGCGAGGTTAAACCACGACATATACCAAGAGAAAAGGAGAAGAGAGACTATCATCACTTATGTGTGTAAAGGATATCATAAGTTCAAAAACACAACCTGAAATTCATTTGGACAGAACAATTGGTTTAACAAATGGACATAAACAAAAATTGTTTTGATTTTTGCACTTAAATAAGCAATTTTAATAGGTAATTTTATGACAGTAGTAAACTGATGGCTAAGTTCTTATTAAAGTTTTCTAGCAATTAAAATTATTGTTCTTCATTATTGCTGTTTTTCAAATATTTTAATTCCTTAACTATTTTGGAAATTAATTAGTTTTTCTTCTTTTCTTTTAATCTCAAGTTATACTTCAATTTATCTTTTGATAATGCCTACAGATTTCTTGGCATGCTGCTGTATAAATGAAAAAGTCTCATTTTTCTGTGACCTGATGCACTGTTTGCCAGAAAACAGTCATAATAACTCAATAATATAACTTGCTGAAAACTGTGTTCTTTGGTCAGCAGTGCAAGAGGATCTGAGAAAATTAATAAACTCAGAAAAGTACACACAAATGAAAAAAGAAATAGAAGGGAAAATGTTTAGAAAGGACATATGCATTTCTCAAGGTAGGCTTAAGAATTGCAAATAAGTGCAAAAAGATGTTCTTTAATAAAACAATACTGTCTTGAGGTATGGGGAAAAGACTGAGGTAAATGGATAACCCAGTAAAATTTGATAATCCAGTAGAAATCAAAGAAAAAAGGCTGAAGAAGAAAGGCAATATCTGTATGGAATCAAAACATACTGATCCAAGTTTTGAAGGTAGCTGGGGCTTTTTTCATTGCAAGCGAGACGTCATGGCTGAGGTGACTCTGAGCCTCTCTTGCAAAGCCTGCAGTAATGGAAGCAGAGGGAGAGCAGTCAAGAGAGGATGAGGTGCTCTACTCAGACCCCCCCACAGCACACGGTGCAGAGACACCCCTCCAAGTTTCAGAACTGGACACAGCCACGGGCAGGTGAGGGCGCAGGTGAAGTCTGCTGCAGCCGTGGCTGCCAATACCTGGAGTGTGCTTGTTGCACTGGGCAGTGCTAACAGAAAACTTAGTCCTCAGCCCAATAAAAATCCCATGCCTGTATTGGTTTGTACTTATGTCAGACTAGAGCAATTGTTTTACACCTCTGAGCTGACCTGGAGGTTGAAATGCAAGATCTTTTTTATTGACTTGAATGACAAGATTACTATGTCTGTGCAATGGACTCATGTCTTCACAGCTGTGAATCATAGAGAGAAATCTGTATCACTAATCATCTTTTTAAAAATCCAAGATGCATTCCACTTTCTGTAAATGTAAAGAATTTTATTTCTTTCAAGGTTTGTTGTGTAAAGCAATTTAAAATGGCTTAATTCTCCAAAGCCTCTGTGGCTTCCAAAGTGGCTAGTTAGCTCTGAAATTTTGGCTCAAGTATTTGAACAATAAAAGCAATACTAAAAATCTCTTTTCATATCTCTATAGAGTAAAAACGTCATAATACAGTTACGTATGTTACTGATGTGTCATCTTTCTTTCAGATGTGAAAGAGCTGAATTTAAAAGAAAAGGACATTGCTCATAATAATGGAATTAAAATCAAAGCAAAAGCACTTAACTAAGCTAGTCTGTTACCAGGTAAGATATAAATGAAGGAAGAAGGATGGATAAAGATCTATAAAAGAAAATATCAAAAGCCAACAGGATAGTGAAGTTTTTCTTCAAATATTTTGATTGGGCTGGTCATTGAACACTGATTTCTATTAACAGTTTTGAGTTAGTTGCTGTACATCAAATCAGAAGAAAAATCTAAGATAAAATAATGTTTCTGCTAAATGACAGTCATTTTGCTCTGTTCTATTTAAGCAGAGTGCAATAAGGGTCAGTTACACAAAAGGATTGCCAGAAGAAATAATGTAACTTTTTATCACAGGTCTAAGTGATGCATCACAAATGTGATACACATCTATCCCTTGACAATGATGAGCAGGGAAAAAGAAACACTGTCAGATCATTTTTTCCTACATGAGCCCTAGGAACAAGAATAAGAGGGTCACACTTCACTACCCCTGTGAAAATTGCACACAAATCCTCCACAGGCTAAAGTGCACTTCTAAAATGACAAGCCATACACCCTGGAGTTTCAGTACATGGGCTTGATGTGCAGCAGAGCTGAAGATAGAACAAAGCATCTTCTGCTCTTCCTTGTACATCTGTAAGACCTTGCCTTCAATATCCAGCACCTATTTCAGCTACAGGCAAGAGCTGCTGCCTTCATTTGGGCACCAGCACTGACTTGGGTGAGCCCACAGGTAATGTGGCAGCAGGGCTTCACTCCAAGACAAGCCTTGTGTACAAATACTTGCACATGCATGCACGAAAGGAGACGAGCCTCCTTCCTCTCCTTGCGTGACTTCATTTCCCAAGCTTGTGCCTCAGCCCTTCCCACCTTTATATGCACCTAGCCTTCCACAAATCCCAATTCTCAGCATACCCTAACACTGATCCCAAGCGCTTTGCTGAAATGGAGACACTGGTAACCTAAGTGTAATTTGAACATAACATCTGACAGGTCATTCACCGCATTTCATAATGTCTTATTTATATTTTGCTGATAGGATTTGTTTTCTATGCTACACACTTATTTTTTATGGTAAACTAATCCAAAAAGCTGAGGTTTTGTTTTGTTTCTTTCCATAACAGATGTGAGGAGGAGGAGAAAATATATGTTCATAAGAATTTTCAAATAAAAAGAAGTCTTCCTCTGTCAAAGAATAAATATATAAATGGAAAAAATGTTCTTTATGAAAAACAGCAAGGCATAAAGGAAATCTACAGCCAAATAAATGACATATGCTCAAGGATTACATATAACTCAAATTAATTTTATTTCAATATGTGAGCAAAGACCTTAGTTATGTGACTTACTGTCATTTTCATTTTTGCTCTCCACTAAGCTGCAGAGGTTTTTAATGTGCACAGCTCAGTGAGATATGACAAAGAATAATACATCAAGTTATTTTACTATAATTACAGGAAAAATGTAACCTAAAGTATGAGTGGAGGAAAGAGCTGTGGTACATGAAAAAATAAATCAAATGTGAAGTGAAATTTTCTCTCCAGTAGCACATTCATGAAATGTTAAAACTATTCACAAATTAGCACTAACAATTTCCATGACTCTAAAAAAGTTTGTTGCTTTTGTCTTGATTCTAGCCTCTTACAGATACATTAATAATAAAACTAATTGATCACACATTAGATTCGTCAACCCATCTGGGATGTAAGACCTCCATTCCTCCATGTTTCTGACTAATGTAGCAGATTCCAACGTTGTACTTGGAGATCTCCCACACGTAGTGTAAATGCTAAATTTTGCATATTTCCAGTGTTAAAAATGTGTTAGTCAAGGATGTAAATTAATCAGGGTTAAAACTAATAACTCTTGGAGGAAAAATAAACCAACAAAAAACACTACTCCTTGCTCCGATTCTTGGTCCTAAACTCTTATCACAGTGGTCTTTACTTAATGTTTTATTCTTTGTTTCTTTTATGTGGCTTGTTTATGCAAGTACTTTTTTAAGAGTTTGTGCTGTTTTAGTAAGCACCTACTTTTCAAGACATTTCCATTTTCGTTACTATGAATAAGACCCAAACATTTCAGTTTGAGACTATTTTTGAGCAGTCTTACAGCATCCTTAACAGTAGGTTGCTTTCCCCTACTGAAGGCTGCATCTTATTGAAAGATCCCTTTAGTCATGTGTAGGTAGAATAACAGGCAAAGCAAACTAGGTTATAGAAAAAAGATCAAAAAAATATTGCAAGTTCCAAACTGTTCTTTGACAAACTGAGAGCACATTTCATTCCCCTGGTGACCTATAAATATGAATTTAAATGGACACTATATGTAAACTCAAACTGATGGAAAGTGTGCAGCAATTTTAGTGGGTTTTATATCAAGCTCTACGTAACTTGGATTTCTAGGCCTATCCAGAGGAATTGAAGAGCCCCATTAACTTTAAAATATAATGTGACTCTTTAAAAAGAAAAATGTTATTTTCTTTGTCTGTTGTGACCAGTTTGAAAGATTTTTAAGGAGACAGGAATAGAAAACAGAAAATGATCATGGCTCTGGTCCTCTGCTTTTCCCAGAAGACCTGAAGGAAGTTGAAGCATTAGCTCAGAAGAGCCCCCTGTGCTGTCCTCTGTGCGCTACAGAAAACCACTCAGTATCCCAGAACAAACTTAAGATATATGGTTGAAGATTAAAAAAAAAAACAAACAGAACAAAACAACACAACTTCAGTGTGCCACTAGAGCCATTCTTCACTAGAACCCAAAAGAAAACTTAAATTCCTATGTGTTAGCTAGGAAATGTACACTTTACAAAATGGGGTCCAAGTAAGACAAAGAACCAAAAAAAAAGAAGTGGAACAAAAGAGCAATTGCATCCATCCTCAATGGAAGGAAAATTCCCTCCTGGCCCTGCCCTACTGACAAATTCATTTATCTCCAGAAGGTGAGCAAAGCACACTGAACAAATAACCACAAGACTTCAATGGCACTGCTGCACGAAAGCATTTGATTTCTAGCTGCTGTAAAATATAATGCTTCAGAGAAAGGTAAAAGAATATCCTCTTCCAATAAAAGAATAAAAAAGCTCAGAGGTGAATTTTTACAGTGCTTTGCCATCTAGAACTTAACCACAAGTGATGGAAAGGCAAAAGTGTAGTGAAGGGTGAAACTATTTGGATCTGTTTACTGAATCTCTACACAGAGGTCTCATTTAATTAAAGCTTCTGTGTTCTTCCTGTTTATGAAAAGATGTTTTGAGTGCAAGAATTATAGATAGAATTATTTCTATATCAGTGTTAAAAATGAAAAATTACCCTAGTGAAGCTAGTCTAATTTTTCCAGTGCCAGATTTTTCTCTGTCGTATACTGTGTATCACATTTTTTCTCTAATAGCAACTCAATGGCTTTTCTGTGAGTTCCTTGAGAAAAACTATTCTGTGCTTTAATAACTGTTACTGTTGGGCAACTTTGATATTTGTTGAATTTTCCTTTTAAAGGTTTTGAGGTTGTTTTTTTTTTCTTTTTTCCATTGTTCCTAGTAATTCTTTTATTCTTCTGTATAACTTCCTTCCTTCTTAGTATTTTCATTTTAGACTTCTTGCTGAATGCTTCCTTGAACATCATTTAACCAGGTACATATGCTTAGTTCTCTTAATCTTTTTCTGTAAGTCAGACACTCCAACCTCCTAAATAATGTTTTGTACTGTTTTCTTTCATATGTCTCTATAACTATTAGATAATCAAATCTTCTGAACTAAACACAGATGTGGTCACTAGTCATTTACTAGTTCATCCACCTCCCAATGAACACAAGGAAGTTTCTTGTTTTGTTAATTGGACTTAGCTTAACTTTGTAGAGTTGGTTCTTACCGCTCTTCTCCATGCAACAGAACTCCAGTGATATCAGCTTTAAAAAGGTTTTATATATATGTGTATACATATATCTATATAAAAACCAGACAATTAATTTAGTCGGTTGTACACCAACAATTCTTAGTTTCTCTCCCTCCTTCTTATTAGAAAAGCTAACATAATATTATATTCTGTTTAGGAGACTACATGTATTTCTTGTTTGCTGTCATACTTCTCAGTTGTTCTCTATATCCTTTTGTCCCTTGAAACCAATGTACCTGAAAAAATTACTGTCATGCTGCATCTCTTTTTGCATAGTATCATTTAATGAAGACACAATAAGACCTAGAAGCCTTACATTTGCAGCCATTAAACACTTACCTTCCAACGATCATTTTGTTTTGATCCCCATGTTTAGCCACTCAGCCAAGTTCTTATCATGGGATTATGTTCACATAATAGTCACATAAAAATGATTAACAATACAGGTGCTTCAATACTTAAATCTAAATAGATAATGGCCAGAGTTTTTTGTTCAATGGATCATTTTATGTTGCCATCATTAAAAAAAATGAAGCTTTCTGTGCAAGATGCATCATCAAGTTTATTAAAAGTAGTAAATAGAGAGGAACTGTCCGTTCTGGGCACTAGTCTGTTTCTTTTTTTGATGGTAAATTATCCTTTGGAAAGTGATGTTGTACCATCATTGAACAGAGAAGAAACATAAGTACCAGGCTTAGTGAGAGGTTGTATATCACAGAGATTCCTGGTGTACCTGCAGGGGGAAATTGACTGTTTTTTGTTGGTAACCATACCACATCATGCAGATTAAATACGTTACTAGGGCAATAGCTAAGCTATTCACCACTCTACTGATTTACTGTCACTATGGGACAGTTGTGTATTCAGTCAATGACTTGTCCCAACATGTTCAAAAGTTTTAAATTTTTTTGTGGGTGTATATTTCAGAGAAATAAATACAATTCAACTAAGAACACTTACAGATGTAATTTAAGCCAAATGTTAACATCGTTTACCACGGAAGGCAACTTCATATTGCACCAGTTTTCCCAGAACCCCTCATGAGCTGCTGCCTGACTACAAATTACGCAGCACAAATGAATGCAAAAATCATATCCCAGGTTGCTTCAAATTCTGAATAAGCTGAAAAACTAAGCACAAAGAAGTAATGGAAAAAGTTATGGTAAATATCTGTCCTGTCAATCCAGAAAGGGTCCAGAAATCCTTTTGCCAGTCATCTTATTTTCATGTAGCTAAGAGGATATATAACTCTCAAATTGTAGAAAACAATATCAAGAAACTAGGCAATTTTGATTTTTTTTTTTTAAAAAGGAAAGGACTTTTGTCTCCTTAATTTTGACCTATTGACAATAAGATATTCATAGTTGCAACAGCTAAACTGAAAGTTGTTGCAATGTAATATGTAACATTAAATGTTTTGGGGGGTTGTTTCTATTTTACTAGCAAAAAACAAGAGGGGATTTTTTATTTTGTTAAAATAACATAATAAAATTTTGACTTCTTGATATAATTCAACATTACTATTTGTCTTTAGAGAATTGATGTCTACTCAAACTGGTTCCAAAAGCTGAAATTAGACTTCTCTTGCAAGCTATATTATTTTTTAATTTAATAGAAAAAAGGCTTCATGTGACATACTTCACATGAAAGAAAGATATTCTTGGGCCAGTTTTAAAGTGCTAAGAAGAGTGGTGTATAATAGTACCACACTCTGCACATAAACTAGAGTGGTGCCAAGGGGAGCTGCTGCAATAACGGGAGTAAAAATGGAAAGAAAAGAAAATGTAGTGAAAAGAAAACGCAATCTGGGTGTTTAATTGATTTAAAACACGCAAACTGAAATAGCAGCCAGGAGCATTTTCTTGCATCTACACTTAGCAAAGGAACTGACTTTTCGACTTATCTTTCCTATGATATACCTCTCTTTGAAAGATTAATAGAGTAAGTCTGTGCACTGTTCTCTCTTTAAAACACTTTTTAATCTCTCATCAGATATAGCAATTTTAACATACAAAAGTAGCAGGCATTACTTCTGCAGTTTAGAAACTTTCGGCTCAAAAGTAAGCAACAAAAAGGACCAATGCTTTGTGTCTATCAAAATTCACCACAGATGCATCCTTGTTACGCATTCTCTTCTAGAGGGTCTTGTGTGTGGTTGTTTTATTCCTTTAGTATTTCTATGGAAATGCCCATTTTTTTCAGCACCAGTCAGGCTAATATAAATTGAATTCTGCAAAATGTGTTCCATAACACATCGAATTACTTTTTTGGGCTATTTCAATTTTAAATATAGACTTGAAATTCAGACTTAGCTACGCAAAATACTGCTAAACTTCAAAATCTGTGACTACCTCTGAACATACCTGACTTCTTGAAGCTGAATATGTAGGTAGTATGAAATTCGCATCTTCTTTTGGATAAATTTGAAGAGAGAAAAAAAGTCATAATTCTTATTATTATTTTCTGTTTATGGTTTTTGGCCAGAGATCAAAACTTAAATGTTTCAGTCACATTTGTAAAATTAGAAATAATAAAACCCCTCTGATATAATGTTTTGGATGCAACAGGCTATTCTACTTCTTTATTGTTTTCTATTGTTCAGGTGCTGACTATGCCAGTAAAAATTATGAACAAAAGCAAAAGAAGACATTTGTAAAAAAAATATGTAGAGATCTATTTCTTACATCAAAATATTCCCAATGACACTAAGAAGAAAGAAAGAGGAATTGTGGACTTCCTTACACTACTCTATCAAGTTGCCAGGTCTTAGCACTAATAATGTTGGGACTGTACTTTCCAGCTTTGAAAGGTACTTTGATAAGAGATATAACCAAGTTCAGAACCATTCTGGGGTGCCACTGCTCTGGTCTGCCCTCACAAAGAGTAATAGCTGAGTAGGTTGTTCTGTGCTCTGGGAGAGGAGATGAGAAGGTTTCTGGAGGGAGTTGGACTGCTGGGGTCATGGGATAGGCTGCCCTGAGTGGTGCAGAGGCAGCTGAGCATGGGCCTGCCCCAGTGACTACAACCTTGTGATGGTGCATAATGGCGTCATCATGAAATTGAGCATTGCCTCAGATACTGAAGTATATAGGTTTAGGACTCCGTTGAGGAAGCAAACCCTCAAGTTCACTTTCATAGCATTTTTCACCCACTTGCACAGGCACCGTCTTCCAGTGGAATAAACCACTGCGTGCTCTGGCGGAGGAAGTGCTGTCTTACATGGACATTGCTGCATGTGTCTGCTGGAGTTGATCCGGTTTGATCTCCTGCATATACCTGGTTCCTGACATATTACTCAACAGATGCTGCTAGGAAGAATCTGTCAGGCAGAGATAATGAGCATCATCCTTCTCGTTTACTGTGCAGGAAAGATGAGAGTCTGTCTTTCACAGTCCTTTTCATTCTCTAAAAGTGGCAGAAACTGGATGCCAGAAACCCCCATGTAATGTAGACTCCTGTACAACTTATTGTTGACATTCACATCAACCCATTGCATATACAGTCCATTGGAACACACTAGTACTTTACCTTCTTCTAATCTATATCCTAACCCTAACTTCAGTTGTACACAAAGGCCAAAAAACACTATATACCTTAATGTCATTTGCGAATCACTAGAGGTGTTTGTCACTGGCCTTTGATTTACTTTGGCAACTAGGGAATGAGTTGTATCCAAACTGTAATAACATTCATTGAAAAAATCATAACTCATCATCACTTTACTTTGGATACTCCTTATGAAATCCTTTTTATTGTACCTCTTCTCTTTCTCATTCTCCCAAATTTTACCCTAACACTGACCTGCAAATTTCATGTATAATTTATTGAAGATGTTTGTCAATGACCCTTTTTTTTTTTTTTTTTATGCCTCTTAGGGATCCTATTCACACTGTAACCCAGTAATTCTTCTAACCTTAACTCTAGCCCGACAGAATATCTACAAATTTGAGCCTAAATATAATTCATTAAATATTTCATTTACCCACTCTCAGTTCCTTTGGCTAGTACTCATAAATTTTGCCTTTCTGTGAACTCAAAATCTAACCCTGTATTTAAACCTAATTTGACATAAGAACTGCAGACCCTTGCCTAAGCATAAGACATATCAAATATCTGGCACCAAACCTCAATATACTTTGTTGCTTCTTATGGGCTCCAGTTTTACTGTGCTTCCTTGTCCAATTTTTTTTGTCCTAAACCAAACCTCAATCTAACTGGAAATTGACATATTTGCCAGAGACCACTGCCATGCTCAACCCAGTTGTAACTCCTGGGAGAGGACAGTCTACAACACTTATTTCCTTTGGCCCCTCAGTATGTACCCCACCGTTGCTATTAGTCCTATCTTTTTCACACACTAAACTCTGTCTCTGACCTGACACTGAGGCTATTAACCCCTGTGAATCTTGAAGGTAATTATAACTCAGCAAATCTCTGTTCCGACTCTAGATTTAGTTTGGACACACCTTTTGAGTAAGGTTCTTATTGTAGCTCCTGGATTTAATCCCTAACTCTAATCTCAGTTTTACATAGAGGGTAAAGACCCCTTGTAGTCTGAAGCCCATATGCTCTTTTTTTAGGATTACTATACAGAGTACTTGGTTTATCCCTCTTATGAAATAAATACCACTACTTCTGCTTGTCTGGCCTCTTCAAATTTTAACCTGGAAGAGTTGGCAACCAACCAGATTCTACACTCCATCTCCTGCCCAAATGCTGCAGTCTGTCACCCGTAGTTCTCTCTCTCTCTCTCTCTCTCTCTCTCTTTTTATGAATCCCATTTTACTGTCAGACTTTAATACCTTTGCATTTGTTTTGTAAGGTACACTTTAATAAACCAGATAACCGTTATTAGCTCACATTAGCTTGCTAGATAAAGTTATTCAAAAAGTAAAGCAGAGAATCAGAGAGAACTTGCTGGTCCAAGGCAATTTAGGGTCTTGTGACCTGCTACAAGAAGTGAATTGCCACCATAGAAAGCTGAGTCAACTGTTCAACGTCTTATTGTTTAATATGTGTACAATACTTACAATACTTAAGATTTCTTTAAGTACTCTATGTTTATGGAATATTGTTCTCTGTTTCTTCAAGATACGGACTGCCATTAGTAAACCTATTTAAAAAAAAAAAGAGCTAAATATTGGCTGAATTGGCTGAAACCTATGAGATCCAGCTGCCTTTTGTTAATTGAAGTTTGGGGAACTAGAATGTGCATGAGAAGTGAGTTTGCTTTATTACCCTTTATGGTCTTGTTTGTCCTAACATCTGCCACCCAACAGTTTCTATGAGCACGATGAGAGAAAGAGTGGGATAGAGAGAAGGAAGTGAGAAAATTCTCTGTGTATGTCTTTTCAATTAAGAATTATTATTTTAGTAGAATACAGCTGACAAAGTCCAAACTATATTGATACTGGCAGAGATGGTTTTTAAGAAGGCAAGAAATAAGGATAAATTCATATATGTACCAATATGTATCAATAACTCCACTAATGAGAAAACAGAGAAAAATAAAATAGACAATATTGTAAGCTGTTTTGAAATCTTGTGCAAAATCTGTTAAATTAATTGTCAGAAATATTAGCATGTAAGACAAACAAGCATGAATGTTTAATATACACTGAAATCATATAATTTATCTGTTTTACAACAAATATTTTATTGTGTGAGTCCATTATGGGTAACGTTTTAAGAACACCTGTAAGTTTTGCCTTCAACAGTAGCTAAAACAATTACAATTCCAGTTCCCACTGAAACTTAATTGAACTCAGTCTGTCCTGGAGAAGTTAATTTTCATCAGCAAGCTGACATCCAGCAGCTGTGCTGAGGAAGGAAGAGGTCCCCTGAGTCTCAGCGTATATGCATGTCCAGCCTCAGAGAAGAAAGGGCTTAGAACCCTCCTAGCAGGTAGTATTAATTGCAAAGGCTTTTAGTGCAAAGGTATTTAGAAGTTTGCTCCTATTCTGAGGAAGTCCTGGGGAAGAAATGGCTGAAAATAAGCTATACAAATTGTTTTAGTAGTGGCAAGAACAGAAATCTGGATGGAGCTTATATACGCAACCAGGATCTGTATGTGCAGGTATGCGTATCTATTTAAGAGATTAAACTATATCGAGTAAAGAGGCTAAGAAGTATTGCCTTGCATGAAAACAAATTATATGTGATACATTTAGGGTCATGTGGAAAAGCTGGAGACTCCTGCTTTCAGATTCCCCAGTTATGTACGGTTGTACCTTTGCTCTTCTCCATTTTGTTCAGGGGCAGAACTTCAGTATCTTGGTCATGCCCACGCTAGATCAATATGTTAAAACTTAAGCATTCCCCAGAAGAACTTTTGCTATTAAGGTGTGGTTTGTTTTTTTTTTCCAAAGTCTATTCAATGTACTTGCACTCCCCAAACAGAGATAATAAGTTATTGTGTCTTTTCTTATAAAAATGTATTATTAAACATGACTAGGAAATGCCTTATTACACTTGAAGGGGAGTTGGAAATGTATACTTTAAGAAGTGTTGACTGAACTTTAGTATATTTCATCTCTAACTATGAGACATAATCCTTACATCAGATAAGCATTTTGAAAATGTTAGCTGGTAAAAATAATATTGTAATTGAATCTTTGTGATTATGAGTCTTTTAAATAGTGTTCCTATTTATTATATGGCTTGTTGCCTCACATATGGCTTGTTTTTTTTCCTTTACATCAATAATAAAGGCCTGGGATCCTAATATAGAATGTGCAGCAAAATATCTCTGACTTCAAGAGTTATTGGCTAATGAGATTTAAGTGTTTTGGGAAAGCCTATCTCCAACAGCCTTTGAATGGAATTTAGGATCATGTCTAGTTTTGGGTACTTTTGTCATCAGGGGAATATATTTGTGTATGTGGCAATTTAGATTAACAGGTTAATCTAATCTACCTGGTTGATTCTTTTTCTTAAAAGCCTTTGAGCAGTAAATATTTTCGCTTAGTATCAATGAACTATTTGTTGTTAGTGATATGAAGACAAAGTTAGAAATAATAATTCATTTTAATTCCCAAATAACTATTTCACTATGTTCAATTTTCTTTAGGAATGACATATATCTGTTCTATGTATGTATATGAAAACTAGCCAGAATATGTATGGAAAACTTTTTTCTTTCATTACTCTACTAACAGGAAAATAATTCTAAAGTAAACTAAAACTATAAGGGAATTTTTGTCAGATACGTTAATCATTCAGTCCAATTTTTCCCCTTTCAAAAGCAATCTAAAGTTGTATCAAGTGAAGTGTTCAGGAAGAAATAAGTTTTTCCTAATACTTGGGCTGACATATAGCAGAAGAACCTATATGTAGGTTCCCTATATGCAAGGGAAAATAAGAGCTCCTATAGCAAAGGTATAAAGGTGAGGACAAAGAATTGTAGGATTTTCTTTTTTTTTTTTTTTTTTTTTTTTGGTTCTTCCCTGCCTTCTAGCAGAGAGGAGACTCAGAAGTTCTGTATATAATATTTTATTTAATACACTTCCTTACTTTCCTATAGCGCTTCAAAAACACCAAGTATGTCTGGTCCATGTGGAAATTCTGGGAATGCCATACCACAAAGAAAAACTGCATCAGGATTTTGCTCTAGAGATTTGTGTCTAATTGGTCCCTGAGGTGACCATGCATATAAAATGGTTGCTAACATAAGACAATACCAGTAGTATATTTCAAAACACTATAAATGATCCTCTCCCCTTTCCTTCCCACCAGTAATGGTGAACTTGTTAAAGAATCACAGGGCTTCTGAGAGGCTGAGGTGAGAATACAAAAGTGCCTTCCTTATGCTTGGCCTCTTTCTCCTAGCCCATGTAATTTAATAATTTCCTTAATCAAATCCCATTTATGAGTGATTTAACCTCATGGTAAAAAACTGCAACAAAAAGTATCAGGAGGCCATCCATACCCCAGTACAAGTGGTTGTAGAGATCCACCTCCTCCCCAGTAGCTCTCAGGAACAACAGCACTAGCTCAGACCGCAGGCGCATGTAACACAGCAACCTGCCTCCCACAGCAGCTACATGCAACTATGTAAGGAAGAGAGAAAATAGATTGATACTTTTAAATGATACTTCCCCCTGCAAGTTCTGCTTGCCTCCAACTGCTTTCAGCTTTGGAGGTTTCATGAACCTGCTCTGTTTTTTTTACTTAAAAACTCTTGATGACTTATCTTTGAATGTTTGTCCAGTCTTCCATCAAATCCATGTGAACTGTCAGTATCTACATTACCCCCAGCAGGGATTTACACAGGTCTCTTGCTGTGTGAAAAGCTGTCTTATCTTACTAAGTGTTTTCAGCCTTGTTCCTCCTACTTTCACCCTTTCACTAGTAGGCTCCTTGTGCTTGTTTAAGAAGATGTGACAAATGATCAGGGCTTCTCTGTGCTCGTGAATTTTGTAGATCTCTCATATACCATATCAAACTGTCTGTTTCATGATTAGTTATTCTTAAACAATTAATCCTTCTTTTTTGCAATTTTTTAATCCATTCCAAGACAGGGAAGTCAGTGCTTCAAAGAAAAGTGAACCATGGACTTATGTGGTGGTGTAATGTTGTTTTCAGAGGTGTTTTTCCTGTTTCTTAGTAGCTTCTAAAAATTTATTTTTGTCAGCTAATGAGTTTTGAGATCATGTTTTCATAAAACTATCACAGCCTCTAGATGTCACTCGTGTTTGGAAATGGTCCACAAAGAGCATGATATTCCATATGTAAACTTAGGTTTTGTCCTTTGTGAATTACATAGATTAATAAGTATTGCTTTCACTTATGTGCCTCTCTATAACAACTTTTGTTAGTTGTTTTACTGTCACTTAGGATCAAAACTTCCTTTTGGACTTCATTAGTTTCCATTGTCTTCATTGTCATCAGTAACTTGATATGATTAGAAAACTTTCCTTCTTACTAACGCTCCTACATGTTTTTTATTTTGGTAAAATAGTAGGATATTTGAATATAATCTACTATTAGTTTTCCAATTTTTTTTTTTTAAACTAATTATTTATCTATATCACAACCTTTTTCTCATCCCATGATTGCTTGGTTTCTTTATAGCATTTAATATTTCACCAAGCCTTTTGGTGAAAGCCGCCTTGAAATGTAAGACTACTAGGTTTTTTAACCTTGCAAAGAACTTCAAGAGGTTTGTAAGCAACGTTTTTTCAACAGTCCAGCATGTATTGACTTTTTTGAAGATTGTCAGACTTTGGAATCCATTATTTGGTATATTTTTCTTTTTTATAGACATTTGGTTTATGGGCCTTCAGTTACCTGCATAGTACCTGGAACCTTCCTTCCCATTTCCTTTTTGTTTGGTGCAACTTTTGTCACTTAACACAAAAGTAGTGTTAATAAGATGTTAAAGACCACAATTAATAATTCTATTTGAGTACCATCTGGTCCTAGAAGTTTCTTGTTATTAGTCTTGTAAACTTAATTCTCTAACCTAATCCACAGTCACTCCAACTTCAGTCAAACCTGCTGAGCCTCCCACAAGGACTTCCAGCATGGACCTCTATTTGGCTTTTTCTCCTCAGTGAACACTAATTTTAAAAAAACCACTACCTTTCTTTGGTAGTCTTGCCTCTTTAAAGGCTTGTTTTATACACTTTATACACCTGACTATGTGTACAGTCTGATACATTTTTGCTCCAGGTAGATTTGAAGACAGTGTTCATCCATAACTTTTTTTTTTAACCTCCCAGAGTTTGATTCTATTTTCTTTATCTAGATGCAACTTTCTCTTTCTGGAATATGCTGCTTCTTTCTAATACCTTTGCTTACTATTCACTTAACCATATCAATAACGTCTGTCTTAATAAGTAATGTGCACTGATGCTTTGCTAACAGTGTGGTGTTCTTCAACGCTCTCCTTGCTGCCTAGAAGGATTAAATTTTAGTTATCCCTCTTATCCCCTTTTTAAGAAGCTTCCTAACTTTTTCATAATTCCATAAGTGCAGTCACAGGGGGTTTAGACTGATCCTGTAAGGATATCAAATTTTAATACACCTTATTTTGTGTTACAGAATAACTTGTCAAGTGAAGGATTTTTGTTCAAATCCTGCACACTATTTGGGGTGAAGTGAAGGGTTTCATCTTCTCTCTTGGGCTGCATAACTGCTATCCTTGAAACAATCGAGGATATCTTATAAAAATACCTTTTCTGGACAAAATCTACATTGGAATGTGAAAGTTGTCTGGGCAATGATAAAACAGATCTGCCAATAATAGTTCAAAGCTGTGCCTGGGGAGGTTTAGACTAGACATTAGAAAACACTTCTTTACTGAGAGGGTGGTCAAACACTGGAACAGGCTTCCTCGCGAGGTGGTCAATGCCCCAACCCTATCAGTGTTTAAGAGGCATTGGGATAATGCCCTTTTAATAATATGCTTTAACTTTTGGTCAGCCCTGAAGTGGTCAAGCAGTTGGACTAGATGATCATTGTAGGTCCCTCCCAACTGAACTATCTATTCCTATTCTAGTATGCATCAGCTCTGCTTGTCCCCCCCCCTTCCCTCCCCTTTTTTTTTTTTTTTTTTAATCCTGGGGGAAATAAAGGTTTTCTAAGTTGAATACAAACCCTTTTCTTCCTTTTTCTGAGCAGAGGTGACATGTTCTAGACACAAAAAGCAATGTGTAACTAGTGGTGTAGTAAGGTTAGACTGTACTATGCAGACTAAGGCATAAAACTAATTTTCCAGGTATGGTATTAATATTATAATGGTCAGTTTGGTTACAGCTGTAAGAAATGTTTAAATGTCTGTACTGTTATTTTTTCAAAAACTTCTGTCCATGTATTAAGTCTAATTAGATGCCAGTATTTAAAACAAGGGTAACTGGCACAATTAGGCAGTAAATAGATGTTAATATTTAGGTAAAAATAGTCTGTAACAATTTTACGTTAGCATAATTCTGTAGATTATTTTTGCATATGTACTGTCTCTTTTTGCAGTATGTGTGGAAAAAGGGCATGACTTGATGTTCACACTTCTGAAGTCAGTTAATCTTTTAAAAAATCAACATTTTGAATTCATATCTAAATAGTATTTATATACATATATAATAGCAGTTTGAGGTATCAATAATTAATGTATAGTTTTATTAATAGATGGCAGTATTATAAGTTGTTATTCATTGGCTGTTTAAAATAGGTGGTATCTATCAAGTCTTAATGTTCCAAAACAGATCATTAAATATCAAATTTACTTGTGCTTTATCTGAAAAAGTTTTAATATTTGTAAGGTAATCCATGGAAGCCTCTTATTTAAAACTATTTTTTTTTTTGCTTAGCTTGCAGAATTTAACAAATACATTCATGTAAGTAGTAAATTGTCATAGGAGTGCTCTAAAACATTCTCACTTCTATAGTGTTGATGTGTAGCTATCCATAACACTACAATTCACTGTTTTCCCGTAATGATGGAAACAATGCTGGTAAAAAGTCTGCAATTATGAAAGGTTTTGTTTGCCCTAAGACTCTTACAACATTTGTCATTAGCTGATAGCTGTATTGTTAACAAAATACAGGATTTTGAAACCTATTTTTGCATGATTACCTTCTGCAATGAAGTTTGAGTGTAACTGCTCTCTACTATTTTTAAAGGGATTGAAAATGCAGTACTAATTCTGCCCTAAGAATGACTTTGCAGAGTGTGAGGTATGTAGTGAGAACCCAATGCATACTGGCCATTTTAGTTCAAACTAGTTCTTGTCTGATCCCATGGACAAAATGCTCTGCAGTCCCTTAAGCTCATTACATGCTCTCCTGGAACATGCATATGATTTCCCATCGTTGAGAAGTCAGCAAGTTCATGACCTCTCAGACTGCACCACAGTGAGAACCAGAGTGCAATAAGTAGGGGGAAGAAAAAGAAATTTGCTTCAGTGGTGTTACAGATACACTTTTGGACTACTTGGCCAAATCATCAGGAACTTTTCAGACGCAGAAAGAAGGTAATTATTTTGTGATAACACAGACACAGTTCAGATGTTGTGTACTCATATACCTGAGGACTTACTTTCATGCTTGTAATCATGCCTGTTCATAATGGTATGCTTGCTTTCACTTAAGTCAATGATAGATCTTCCACACTTTCTCTTTTTCTTTCAAAAGACAAAAGAACCAAACCAAACCAAACAAAAAAACCCCCAACAAACACCAAAACTAATCATGGAGAGGGCACTGAAGTTCGAGTTAACCTGCACATCTCAATAGAAGAATACAATATCCACTTAATAAAAAGATCTTTTTATTGACTTATTGTGCATTTTTTTCATGGCTACTGATGCTGTCAGTGATTCTGGACTGGATCATTTGTCACTGTAAATCAACATAGTTCAACACTTTTTATGTATGAATGTGAAACTTGATCTATGATATCATTGGTGAGATGTGATTTTCACCAACCAAAGAGCTTTCCATGGGTTTCAATACTCAAAATATTCCATATCTATTAAATAACTAATATTAATGTAAACTTTTTAAAGGATTATTTTTCTTCAGAAAAGAAAAAGACAATCAGTTACAAAACATGTGAAGAAAGTCAACATTTCAGAGATCTAGAATTGGCCTTTTATTTTAGAGCTATAGGAAAGGAAAAGGCAAAGAGAAGACCCTGATTCAGCAAAGTCTAGTATCACTGGTTATAGAAATAAAATAGAGATGTGACATTATATGGAGGGGGGAAGAAGGAGGGAGGTGTTCTCACTCAGTTCAGACATTAGTTTGTTTGGAAGTAGAGTAAATTGCCCTCTCCAGAAGTGATAACGGTAGGGGTAAATTTCTGAATGTTACCTTGGTCTAAATAATTAACCCTAATAAAGACAGTTAAATCTAATTTAGATATGAGTAATTTTAATATGAAACATTTTTCTAACAGAAAGCTAATGCACCAAACCTCATTCTGGGAGGTATGTGTGTTTGAAATGTATAATATGTATAATAAAACACCGAAGATGTGCACCTGATTCATAGACAAAACCATGGAACTTTTTACAAGTAATCTTCTTGGAAATGTAGGACCTTAAGTATTTTAAAACAAAATATAGTGACATATATTTCTATATGTTGTTTATCTGGATATTGACCTTCACCTATATTTATTACACATCAACTCTTTGACCTGTTCTATTTTAACCTCATTTTCCCTGTTATAGACAAAGTGAGCTAAGAGATGACCGGTATTATTCCTAAGACTATTTAAAAATACTTTCATGTCAGTGGATCAATATTCCATTTGTGTCTGATTGTAAATGGTGGAAAGTAACCCATAAATACATTAAAAGTAAAAAACATATTTGAAAGAAGATGAGAGTATTAAAGCCCTAATAAAGGTGAACACATTTCCATGCCACTTTTTCCATTACTTGCAAGAAACTCTCACTCTCTCAAAGAGACGACTGTCTGAATTCATGAAATATCAAAGTTTTCACATCTCCTTGTATATCTTTAAAACCTAAAAGACTGTGTTTAAAACAAACAAACAAAAAACAAAACAACAATGAAAAAAACCCAAACAAACAACCCACCACAAAACAAACAAACAAACTAATCTTGGTAGCTGAATTGTAGGGATTTGTGCTCTTATTAACAAGTTGACACTTGATCCTGCGTATACTGAAGGAACATTGTGAAGCTTTCTCTCATGAAGAATTTGTCTTTCTGTTTTCTTTCAATATAACACCACACTGAGCGTAAAGTAAGAGGAAACTTCATTTGGTAGAAGAAATTGCATGGCTCTGGGCAGTTAATAAAGTTTATAGAAATATTGATACATATAGATTTACTTTGTTACATGGTGGCTTTGTTTTTGTGCGTTTCAAGATGTGGAACCCTCCAACTGTTGTTTGAAAACATAGCTATGCACTGGGTCTGGCTGGGATGGAGTTAACTTTCCCCACAGCAGTTGTCATAGTGCTGTGCTTTGTATTCATAGCTAGAACAGTGTTGATAGCACACTAATACTGCGGCTACTGCCTAGTAGTGCTCACACAGCATCAAGGCTGTCTCCGACCACCCACTTGCCTCCTTCCTCCCCCAAAGGCCAGTAGGCTGGTGGTGGGCAAGCGCAAGAGGTTGGGAGGGGACATAGGCGGGACAGGTGACCCCGACTAACCAAAGGCATACCCATTATGATATTCCATACCATATGACGTGTTCTGCAATAAAAGCTAAGAGAAGTGGGGGGAGGGGAAGGAATGCTTTATCAAGGCATTTGTCCCCTGAAACAACAGCTACACATACTGAGGCCCTTCTTCCCAGGCAGTGGCTGGACATTTTCTGATGATGGGAAGGAGAGAATAAATCTTTTTTTGTTTTCCTTTGCTTCTGCACACAGCTTTTGTTTAGTTTTTGGGTTTTTTGTTTTGGTTTGTTTTTTTTTTTAAACTGCTTTTATCTTGACCTGCAAGTTTTTTGTGTTAGTTTATCTCCCATCCTACTAAAGAGGGAGAGTAAGAGAGCAGCTGGGTGGGCACCAGGTGGCCAGCCAAGGTAAACCCATCACAAGCTAAAAAAATTCTGAAACTATCATCTTGAAATGTTGTTTCACATCTTTGTGTGAAAGTGATAGAACTTTTAGTTTTTACATATGATAGTGCTAATAGCTTAACTGAAACTTAGCTCCCCACCCCCCCAGGAGCTTTCTTTTTCTGTTTGGGTTTGAGGATTATGTTTGGCAAGCTTTTCTATGAAGTCTGGGAGGTAATCTTTGGTGTCTTAGTGTTCCTTATATATCTCCAAAGTAGATATACATAGCTCTAAATATAATGGTGTATATATAATAAAATGATTTATTATTGTTAACTTTATTCAGACTACAAATAATGTTGACATTGTATGGAAGTGCATAGCAGATCAGAAGAGTACTTGATTGAAAATGAAAACACTCAACTCTAGCTGTTTCTTTTTTAGCTACTCTGGAGAAAAAAACAAATCTGTGCACATATATCATTCTTAAATCTACTTAATTTTTTTATGAAATAAGACTTACTAGACAAACTAAGACAATCTGAAATAGTGTATTTATACATACTATGAGTACATTAGCAATAAAAAGAATCTTTGCTCTGCATAACTTATCAGGTGATATCATATGAAGCTTAACTTTTATGACTTGAAAAACAACTAAGCACCTATCATATCTTGCTGAAGAGGATAATGCTTGTTGATTGTCAGTGAAAAGTAAGACCTAATGTGTCTCTTGGGACAGCTGCAATATAAATCACAGAACACAGAGCTGTTTTTCATCAGCTGAGCAATACTTCCATTGATAAAGAAAATAGAATGCTTTGTATTTAAGGATTTTGTTGTGGTTTAATCTTAGCCAGCAACTAAACACCACACAGTTGTTCACTCACTCCTCACCCCGCCACCCCTCCAGTGGGATGGGGGAGAGAATTGGGAGAGTAAAAGTAAGAAAACTCGTGGATTGAGATAATGAGTTTAATGATTGGAATAAAGTAAAACAGTAGTAATAATAAAAATAAAAGAATACACAAAGCAAGCAATGCATGATGCAATTGCTCACCACTTGCTGACCAATGCCCAGCCAGTCTCTGAGCAGCGATCGCTCACCCATATGGACATACTGGTGGGGAGTAGGACATATCCTCTTTAAATTGCTGGAACTCCCAGGACAGTTTCTTAGCTAGCACGTCCAGCAGTTTCTCCACAGCAGAGACACAGCCCCATAAGGAGGAAGAGACACTTTCTTCATATTGCTGGAATTGGCCAGCCAATTCATCCACTGTTTGTTCCTTTCCATCTTTCCAGGTCATTACTGCCAATGAGTTTGCATACGATGATGGTACGCTCCGTACAAACTTCCACCACATGGGTCCAGTGCACTTGACTTCATCTGTGTCTTTGGATAACTGCCCGTTGTTCAGGTTATCATAAATCACTTCCAGCACACCTAATTCCCTCAGGTGCTAGATACTTTTCTACGTGATGGTCCACTTGCCTGGGTGGCATATAACATCTTGCTTGAAGGGATACCTTTCCTTCATGCCTGACAGGAGTCGCCTCCAGAGGCTGAGGGCTTGGGCCCCTTGTCCAATCGCTTTGTCAATGCCCCCTTCCCTGGAAGGGGATCCCAGCTGCTTGGCTTCCCTACGCTCTAATTCCAGGCTGCTGGCCCCATTATCCCAGCATCAGAGCAGCCAGGTGATAATGTGCTCGCCTGGATGACGACTGAAGTCTTTTTGCATATCTCGCAGCTCACTCAGGGATAGGGATCGGGTGGTTACCATCTCATTTATGGCTTCTGCCGCTTCCTCCTCCTGTTCTTGTGATGGCCCTGGTTCATTTTCATCCCTTACTAAACGAGCTGATTTTCTTGTGTATTTCTTCTTCTGTATAGGGGTGACTGATACCGGCACAGGTTGGTTCTCTGTTGCCAGGGTTGGAGTAGCCACAGTGCCTGTCACAGGGGTTGGAGTAGCTGCAGTGCCTGTTGCTTCGTTGTCAGATCTACAGACCTTCTCTTCCCCTTTAGGGTTCTGAATAGTGCTGAGCAGGGCTTGGTAGGCATGGGCCAGGCCCCAGCACGTTGCAGTGATTTGTGTCTCTCTCGAGTTGCCAGGATTACAGCATACTTTTTCCAAGTATTTCACTAGTTTTTCAGGATTCTGCACTTGTTCAGGAGTGAGGTTCCAAAACACTGGAGGTACCCACTGGAGGTCCTAGGCACTTGCCCATACTATCCCACGTACCCTGCCACTCATAACTATCCAGCCTCGGGGCAGATCTCTGGATCATATTTTTAAATTGCTTATTAACCTTAGACAAAACTGAGACAATATTCCCAAAAAATACCAATAGAAGTATCTTAACCAGGGATGTTCAAGATATTGAAAAGTTATTGTAATGAAGGAGAAAACATCATAGAAGAAGGTAGTGAAGGTGCCATTCTGTATTTCCTCCATTAAAAAACCTCTCAGAGGAAGAGGTATAATTGCTAATTATCTCCATGAGGTGGTACCTGAAGTAATGTCTTCAGTACAAAACCCAAATACCAGATTACACTCAAGGCCAGTGTTTTAACAACAAATCTCCCAGGCAAAACATCACTAATCACTGCAAAGCACAGCAGACTGCAAAAACCATCACCAATCTTTAACATGTACGGCAAAAACAAGAGCATGGTGCAGATCAGATAAACTAATATTGAGAACAGATGAATCAATATTGTGACTGGCAACTGTTAAGAGATATAAATTCCTTAATACACTCTGGCTAATCTGTTATTATCTCAAACCCTTCAGGCCCCGCATTGGGCACCAAAAAAGGACTGTCGTGGTTTAACCCTAGCCAGCAACTGAACACCACACAACTGCTTGTTCACTCTCCCCTGGTGGGATGAGGGAGATAATCGGGAGAGTAAAAGTAAGAAAACTCATGGGTTGAGATAAGAACAGTTTAATAATTGAAATAAAGTAAAATAGTAGTAGTAATAATAATAATAAAAGAATATACAAAGTAAATTATGTACAATCACCACCCATCGACTGATGCCCAGTCAGTCCCTGAGCGGCAACAGTTGTCCCCTGGCCACCTCCCTCCAGTTTATGTACTTAGCATGATGTCATATGGTATGGAATACCCCTTTGGCCAGTTTGGACCAGCTGTCCCCGCTGTGTTCCTTCGCAGCTTCTTATGCATCTGGAAGAGCATGGGAAGCTGAAAAGTCCTTGACTTTGTGTAAGTGCTACTTAGCAACAATTAAAACATCAACATTATTCTCATCCTAAATGCAAAACACAACACTGTACCAGCTCCTTGGAAGAAGATTAGCTCTACCCCTGCTGAAACCAGGACAGATTTTAAAATGTAAAATATAGATGCAAAACTTTGCAAAAAGTGCTGTATAACAGCTGATGACAGTGGAGAGTTCCTCAAGCCTCTTCTGCTGTCTTGCTCTACAGATTTTGATGTGGTGAGTGAGGAAAAAGTAATCTTGGTTCTGTTCTCCAGCCTTCTTTTGTTCCACCACACAAACTACACTACCTTGTCTCAGGAGAGCCAAATAGGTGAAATAATTTACCAGGTAGCTGCTCTACTTAGAACTGCTTCCAATCTACCAACATATTTATGCAAGTCTTTGAGCTGCCATTAGTGAGTATTTTTGACTTATATTTATCTGAGCTTGACAGAAACTAGTGACCTAAGCTTGTAAAGCTTAATTGTCATTATTGTTCTCTCTTGACAATTTTAGTTTCTCTGATCAGATGTGAGTGTGAGATCTACTACTCTGTGTGTATACATGATATTTATCACGTTTGAAATGTTCATAAAGTTTCTTGGAAATGGTATTAAGAGATAGGGAAATAAAGGTATTTAAAACTGGCTTCCATTAGTTCTGATGTGAATAAAAAGTGATTAAACCATTGTTACACAACTTTGTCAATGTAGTTTATGCCAGATTTGTATAGTGAACAACACTTTATTCATTATTTTCTTTTCACTGGACCAGCATTAATGAGATTACATGCAATTGTTTTGCATTTTGGTCCTGAGTTATGTAAAGACTTACATGAAAAATAAAGGTGATTGGTGAAAAGAACCACAAATCTAACACAGAACCACAATTGATCAAGCTCACGACGATGTATGACTGTTGTTCGATTCAGAGTTAGTCACTGTGGTGGGTAGATGGCTGGCTGCCAGATGCTCTCACTCCTCCACTTCAAAAGGACAGGGGGAGAAAATAAGATGGAAAAGCTCATGGCTTGAGATAAAGACAGGAAGATCACTTACCAATTACCATCACTCGCAAAACCAACTCAATTTAAGGAAAAATAATTTAATTAAAAATAGTTTGGATAGTGAGAAACAAAGAAAAATTAAAACAACAACTTCTCCCTTGAATTTTTCCCAGGATCAACTTCACTCCTTCATTGCCAGCTCCTCTACCTTCCCCTCCCACCTTTGGCCACCTACATACACACCCCCCACATGGCACAGGTGGAGATGGTGAATGGAGGGTTGTGTTCAGTCCATAACTGTTGGTTTCTGACCCTCCTTCCTGAAGGAGGCCACCCTGCAGCCCCCACTGCCAACATCTTGATACCTGCACCAGTAGTACAGCCATCTAAAAAGTGAGGGTGTCTTGGCATTCAGCACACTGCCCAGTTTCCCAGGCTGTGTGAGCCATCACTGTTGGTTTCCTGACCTCACTGTCACATGTCTTAGAGAAGGTAATTATGGACTTGAGGTTTCTCTGATGGGATTTCTTGTCAAATTACTACTTGTAAGATGGCTGTTGTATAGTTTTCCCTACGAAGTTGTCTACATCCAATCAGCTTACGTGAAATATATATTTGATTAGTTACAGGTGGGCGGCAGCTAAACTGATACAGGCTTAATTTCGAAATGGCAACCAATTTTCAGTTTGATAGAGCAAGCAATATTTGTATTTTGATGTAGCAATTTGGATGTAGTAATAACATTTGAAGAGACAGATTTTTCAGAAAACTTTAAAGACTCCAATCATGCATTTATTTAGCTGTAACAATCAGATTGATCACTCAGCCCTCCAGAGATGGGCATATAATCAGAGCTGGACCATCAGCCTTGAATAATCATCTGCCTCAAAAAACTACCCTTGTGAATGACTTTATTCTAGTCACTTGAAAGTGTTCTATCAATTGTATGTATGAAGATTGTATTACCTAAACAGGCAATCAGTGGAAAATTGCGATTAGCATTTTCTCTGATAAATTGATTGCACAGACTGATATTCAGTTGCTGTTTTCTTTTACAAATGTTACTTTCCCACTCTTTCCCATCTGTTTTTGCCTAGCTCAGAACAAAGAATATTTAAGAACACTGTATAAAGAGGTGTTTTATTCTGCTTCCACTTTCATAGCACCTTTTTTTACCTCTGAAGGCATTAATATTTTTTCCATTAAATTTTTGTTAGAATATTTTGAAATATAGTCATTAACTTGCTATATTTATGACTGGTTGTTTCAAGTCACACATCGCTTGAAGCAGACCTCTATTAACATGTAAATTGCAGTTTCACACCAGTGGCGTCTTTAAAGTCAAAGGGAAAATAGTTTTTAGATTAGAGTTGGACAGTTAGCGTACCAAGAGAGAGTATGTTTAGATCACCATGAGTTTGCATGAAATTGTAAGTGGATTTCTTTCTTTAATCCACAATAAGATACTATATTAGTTAAAGATTTGTTCTTCCAGGTGGTAATGCTTTCTGTAATATGTAATATAGGTTTGGAAGGACTGAGTCACCAGTTTGAGGGCTTTGCTGTCAAAACAGCTGTGTCATGTAATCAATGATTAGTATTAAAACATGTCTTGATGAATTTGAGTTTGAGTCTTGTTCACACAGTGGGCATTCTCACTTTAATTTCTGGTTTGTTGTATTGAGACTAATCTTACTGCCATTTGTCCTTGTGCCGGCAGTCCCTTAACTTTACCATGTTTATTTTCACCTGAGTTCAGGTTGTTGGGGTTTTTTTGTATTTAGAGAATGCAATCACATACTCCTTCAGCCTTTGCTTTATTAGTTGAAACATGCCAAGCTCCTCTAGTAACAACATATACGATAGGATGACCACCCGCTTTGTTTTCCTAAGAGGGCTTTTTTGAACTCTGCAACAAGTTGTACCTATTGTAATTTAAATATCTCGCTATGTATAACATTCTTAATGATCTTACAGATGATTTGTTTTGTGGCACTTACTATTCTCATGGTGTTAATCCATATTCAGCATGACTTCTTTGATCAAGAAAAAAATCCATGGGGAAAAAACCCTGGAGACTAACTACTTTAATTACTGGACACTATGGGCGGGCAATGTCAGCTGAGGAAATTGTGTAACTACTTTAGAGAAAATCAGATTTGATTCACAGCAGCTGAGCATCTGAGCATCTGCCTCAACATGTGCTTAAGGATGCTGGACCATCCCAGGATTGACATCTGTCTGGGAACAGAGATGTCATGTCTGAGTTTTCTGATGACTTAGTCTATGCTTATACTGCTATAATGCTTTCCAGAGTTTGTATTTTGTCTCTTTTTTTTCCTTCCCAGAACACACAGAATTTTGTGGTTTTCATGTAGGTAATTTTGTGGTTTTCAGATAGATAATTTTCTTTAAACAAAGAGGAAGAAGAGCAAACGAAGGTGAAAGAAAACTAGACCCATTTTTGTGGTCTCAATATAAAAGACTTATTCTGTCAGAGCTCTGTAAACCCTGAGGAGGGGTGGTAAAGAACCTGAAAAAAAAAAAATTAGTTAGGCAAGAATCCAGTTTCCTCCAAAGCTATCGGATAACATTGTGTAGTCATAGCCAATATTACAGTAAGTCTCTTTCAAAATTTAAATGCGGGGTGTGGGACACGCTAGGGGAAGAAAAAAATTCAACAAAAAACCCCCCAAATTAAAAAACATGACCAAACAAAAACCAAAACCCAACAAACCATCCCACAGAATATAACTTTTGAATTTACTTACTGTGCTTTCAATAACTGGAGTCTGATTTTCCCTGTTCCTGACAACAGCAACCTCCACACTGATGAAACTTCACAAGCAGGTTTTGGTTATTTTTTAAAGCATTCCTGTTACCATGAGACTATCCCTAAAACTGGTTTGTTTAATTTGTTGCAATGAGAGAAAACATATAAAATAATTTTTTTTAAAAAGATCACAAACTTAAAACTTGTATCTTTTTTTGGTACAATTACAAATTGTGCTTTCTACATCTATAGCACAGAAGAAGCAAAGACTTAGTTTTAAGCATATGCTACTTTCACTAACTGTACTTTCCATAGCAAACTACTCATTCAACATGATGTTTTAGACTGTATTAAACTATATCATGAGGGATGCTAGGTGTTGGAAATTCTTTTATCAGCTGATGACGTTATGTGAAGGTGTAAAACTGATCAAAATCTCCTTTATTCGAAGTCTGCATTTGGCAGTTGCTTTCCTATTGCATCTGTGGATTTGTGGGTTTGGGTTGCTGGTTTGTTTTTTTGGCTGTTCACAATTCCAGCAGTCTGTGCAGCAATTAAATGTAGGCACAGTCTGTATTATGCTTCCTTGATCAAGAGCTGGTATGCAGTTATGCAGCCTCCAAACTCCTGGATTTAATGTACAACTGTATCAGGGGATTTTATGCACAAATCCTCTGCAAATACCTTGTAGATAAAAACAAAACTGAAAAAAAACAGGCATGCAGCTGTCATGAATGAAACTAAGTATAAACCTTTTCTGGCTCAAACGTAGCTCAGCACTTGAGAATCTTTAAAAGCAATGAAAATCTAAGATGGAAGGGATGGGGTACTTAAAACGTGCCACAGAAGCAGGCCCTGAGCTGTGTAGAATATAGATAGGTGCACTTGAAAAGCATTAATGTCCCAAGGCCAACCTGTCACGCTGATGCAACAAAGCAGCGTGCACTTGGCAGGAGCACTTTCCTTGTTGTACCCTAAGACTGTATAGTGGGCAGTTCCCCAAATATTTTCTATGCATATTAGACACACTACAGTCACTGAGATAACATAAGAATGTGACAGAAAATGAATTTATAATGTAACCTCATTTTCTAATGAAGCAGCAAAGTATCTTAGGAAACTCATTTAGCTGCTGGTGAATGAATTTCATAACTGGCCTCAAAGACAGTTCAGTTCAAGTTTCTTTGCTTAATAGTAAAATATAGATAGAGAACTCAAGAAAAAGGAAAACTGCAATAAGGACTTAAAAGTAAAAGAAATCCCCACCCCGCCTCCTTCACCTTTCCAGTTGCCCTTACACAACAGATATGGGGCCCTGGAACTTGAGGGCCAGGCAAAGGAGGATGTAGATGAAGGTCCATTGTCAGCTCCACACGTTATGACTGCCTCTCTTAAGAAAAAAAGGAGGGTAATTGTCGTAGGGGATTCCCTTCTGAGGGGGACAGAGGGCCCAATATGCTGACCAGACCCATCCCACAGGGAAGTCTGCTGCCTCCCTGGGGCCTGGGTTAAGGACATTACTAGGAAACTCCCTGGTCTGGTGCGGCCCTCTGATTACAACTCGCTATGGGTTATACAGGCTGGTAGTGAGGAGGTTGCAGAGAGAAGTCCCAAAACAATCAAAAGGGACTTCAGGGCACTGGGGCGATTGGTGGAAGGATCAGGAGCACAGGTAGTGTTTTCCTCAATCCCTTCAGTGGCAGAGAAGAGTACTGAAGGGAACCGGAAAACACGCCTGATCAACATGTGGCTCAGGGGCTGGTGCCATCAGCAGAATTTTGGCTTCTTTGATCATGGGGAGGTTTAAACGGCACCAGGCCTGCTGGCGACGGATGGAGTTCAGCTGTCTTACAGGGGGAAAAGGATTCTTGCTCACGAATTGGCAGGGCTCATCGAGAGGGCTTTAAACTAGGTTGGAAGGGGGAAGGGGATAAAACCAGGCTCACTAGAGAGGAGCCTAGGGGTGGCACGCCAATGTTGGGGGTGAAATCGGTAGCTGAGCTCAAGTGCATCTACACCAACGCACGCAGCATGGGCAGCAAACAGGAGGAGCTAGAAGCCATTGCGCAGTGTGTATGACTTAGTCATACACAGACACGTGGTGGGATGACTCTCATGATTGGAGTGCTGCAATGGATGGCTATAAGCTCTTCAGAAGGGACAGGTGAGGAAGAAGAGGTGGTGAAGTAGCCCTGTATGTTAGGGAGTGCTTCGATTATCTAGAGCTCAACGATTGTGATGATAAGGTCGAGTGTGAGGGGGAAGGCCAATAAGGCAGATATCCTGCTGGGAGTCTGTTATAGACTACCTAACCAGGATGAGGAGGTAGATGAAGTATTCTTCATCTACACGAGGCTGGCAGAAGTCTCACAATCGCTAGCCCTTGTTCTCGTGGGGGACTTTCTGGACGTCTGCTGGAAATACCACACGGCAGAGAGGAAACAGTCGAGGAGGTTCCTGGAGTGTGTGGAAGATAATTTCCTGATGCAGCTGGGCCCCTCACTACAAGAAGGACATTGAGGTGCTGGAGCGTGTCCAGAAAAGGGCAACAAAGCTGGTGAAGGGTCTGGAGAACAAGCTTTATGAGGAGCGGCTGAGGGAACTGTGGTTGTTTAGTCTGGAGAAGAGGCTGAAGGGAGACCTTATCACGCTCTACAGCTACCTGAAAGGAGGTTGTAGTGAGGTGGGGGTTGGTCTCTTCTCCCAAGTAACTAGCGATAGGATGAAAGAAAATGGCTTCAAGTTGCACCAAGGGAGGTTTAGATTGGACATTAGGAAAAATTTCTTTACTGAAAGAGTGGTCAGGCCTTGGAACAGGCTGCCCAGGGAAGTGGTGGAGTCACCATCCCTGGAGGTATTTAAAAGATGTGTAGATGTGGCACTTAGGGACATGGTGTGGGGATGGTGGTGTTGAGTTGATGGTTGGACTCGATAATCTTAGAGGTCTTTTCCAACCTTAATGATTCTATGATTCTCTGATTCTATGAAATAATAATAAAAAAATCTATTCTGTATCAAATTAAATTAATCTCGGTAGAAACTCCAGTTGCATGATTCTGCAGAACATCTGGGTCTACTTTTACAGTATTCTTTAGTTATCTTAACATACAAGGATCTTATTGCTTTCTTTGTTGTCTTCACATTACAAAAGAAAAAAAAAGTTATGCAAAAGACAGACAGTTAGTTCAGCCATTCAAAACTTACTAAGTAAGTACACCTGGTTCTGTAGAAATTGGTTTCTGAGCTACACAAATAACAGGTGAGCTAATTAACCTTTCCTACATTGTTTGTCTGTTAAGGATTCCTTAATGAGTATACAGTTATAATAGACTTGTGTTCATAAATAATTTCACCATTTGTTGCTTGCAAATTGAGTTTTCTAAACTAAAGACAGAGAACAAAATTACTTATTTTCTTATTCTGAGTGCAGATTGCATCCAAATGAACTACTGTTTCTTCTGGAAAAAATGACTGAACTAGCAATGTTTCTGATACAAATCAATTTTTCCAAAGCCAGGCTAAATGGTAAATGAATGTGTCTTCTATTTTTTTTCAGTCCGTCACTGCCTAATGAATAGGCTGTTAACCTTGCTAATTTATACTCATGCTTTAACAAGCTTATGTCTGGATTATTAAATTGTTACTGTAATCCTACTGACAGACTTTCTGAAACACAAAGGTTCAGAAGAAGCCATAAATAGCAAGTATAACTAAAGAAGTCACTCTGATTACAGGTATTATGTTGCCTGGAAAAATGATGCAAAAGAAGTTCTATTTTTTACAATCTCTGTTTTGTAATCTAATACTAATTACAGCCTAATACAAATGTTTAAAATATATGATAAGATTATTGTCTCTGAGTGTGTGGACACTAACTCTTGCTCTCCCCTGAAACAAGATGGGGAGAAGCTGTTTTTGAGTATGTTCTTACAATAATTCCGAAATTTTTATTTATAATACCTTGGCAATGAGATGTGTAGTAACACAACTGGATCAACCTCTCTGAAAAATATTATGAATTTTATTTTAGTCCAATTTCCATTGCATAACAATAGATCATAGGGTTTGAACATTATTACTAGAAGTAGTGAAAATTCCAAAATTGCAAATAAGCAATTGGACTTGTCAAACACAAGCATATACTTATAGTCCTCTAGAAATGCTATGTGATCAGAATGCTTTTTTTAACTGATGTTGCTGATACCTTAGTATCCATATTTTGTGTCCATTTTAATATTAATTGTTTTTCATATGAAGTGAAAGGCCAGTATTCATTAAGACCACTTCCCTTTATCCAGATGTCACAAGCAGATTCAGTCTCCTTCACTGAAAGGACATTTCTGTGCCTATGTATTTGTGCCAACAAATGAATTCCATGTGCTCCAGAGTAGTGTCCATGGCTGCTTCTAGCTGAGGTTTTCCCACAAAAGCAAGTTATTTCTATGTGTAAAAAAATTACCTCATTCTTCGGTATGCTGTACCGAACTCTAGATAGGATCATCACAAAGATCAATACTGAACTGCTATTAAAAAAAAAAGTAATCTTACCCCAAATTCTTTATTTCCAAAATAAACTTATTTCTATGAATAAAGAGCTTAGCTCTAACAAGGAGATGGATTGTTTCAAAAAGCAAATAGAAGTTTTCATTTCAAGTATGGATTTTCTCATCTCTCAGAATAAAAGATTTTGGGTTATAAACACTAGTAAAAACCATGGAGTACAGCTACATTAATTTCACTTTCTTCTTTCCATATCCAAAAGCAGCAGTTGTGTTAGAATCAGAAAATTCCCATCTGTACACATGAACTAAATCTATTTGCCTGTTAAACCACTTTAAATAACAAGTGCTATAAAGATACTACTATGCATTGATCAGTTGTAGCTAATAAGATAAGTTTAAACCCTGGAAAGTTTATCAGTAGTTGAAGAAGTAGGAAAAAATATTTATTAATTTGGTGGCAACAAATGTAATTACAAAGTAATACTGTTCTTGCTCTTTTTTCACCCAGAGTAATTCTGTTATGTTTTTGGATTTCAAATCCATAAAATTAGATGTTCAGTTTATTTTCTGTTCTTTCAAGTACTAATTTAAAATGCCTTTTTAATCCAAGTTAGCTGTTCTTCCTTAGTGAAGTGTAAGTTCTTCAGATAGCTCAATCTGAAAAAATTTTACCTATAGCAGTTTAATTCTTTGATATGAGTTTTTTGACAGTTTTTATCCCCCAAGAAATGCATGGGAACAGCACTTTTTCATTAAATGATACTCAAGAATTTGGTGCCTACACAGGAATACGTGTGGCCCTATTCTGAATCTGAAACATGTCATAAATTCAGTTCAGATCTAAATCTAAACACTATTTCCTTGGCTACGTTTTTCATTATGTTGTCTTAAGACTCTCTTGAATATACGTAATTGAGATTGTCACCTTTGATTTTCTTATGACCTGAAAGGAAAACAAAATTGAAGTCAGTGAATGGAAACCAGTATGATATGTGCCTGCCCTATTTGCAGCTAGATGTATTCACTCAGACTTTTGCTATTTCAGAAAACTCTCAAGCATCTTGGTCAAGTGGAAACCCCTTACGTCAGCTATTGTGAGAAGTTATCTTCCTTAGCCAGACAGTCTGCTCATCTAGACTGCATTGACGGCATTTTTTACTCTTGATATAGTGGCTACTACAAGGACGTTTTTCTGCACTTTAATGTCACTTCCACAATTTTAAGTACCATGCTATCATATAGACAGATTATGAGTCCTTCATTGAAACTTTGACTCCTTTTAAATGCATGCCATGTTGTTATATTTTGAGGATAATTATAAGACCTGGCAGTTAATCTTGGAATTGACAAGATTTAAATGTTCTTTTTTCTAAAGTTCTAGAAGAGTTTTGCTGGTAGACTTGCAGAAGTGTAGATAGTGCCAAATAGATCATTCATCTCAGTACTTCAGTAAGTAGCTGGCAAACTGTCAAGTAGTTTTAGAGTTACAGATTAAGTTTTAAAGTCAGTATGTGGAAGACAAATATTAACATCGGCACACTTCTGTGTATAAAATTCTGATGTTTGCCAATTAGTGCTGTAATTTTAGGTTGCCTAATATTCAAAGTTCAATGTAGCTACTTTATCTCTTGTTTTGGACTGGACGTGAAACCTGAGCTTGAATTAGAGCTGTTTCTGAGTGCATACAGCTAGAAAATACAACTTGTTTATAAGTTTGTTGCAAATTCATCTCTAAATAAAATACATTCCTGTTCTACTGAACACAAATATCATAGTGTTAGACCTTTTGGTAAATATGTAATTTTTAATATTAGACTCCTAAAAATTGTTAATATATTCTAAGAGAAAGAGCCAAGGACATTGTATAAAGCTTTTTAAAATAAAAATTCTTTCTCTTTTTAAGCTTAAACTTTTAAATATTATTTTTTTACATTATTTATAATAGAGCAAAATTGAAAAACACCATCAGCCCAAGTATGATCATTCCTCAGGCTTCTTCAATGCTTTTCTTTTTTTCTTTTTTCCTTCCAAAGCCTTTGCCTGGAGACTTATGTTTGCATATTTTCTAGAAATGGAAGATGATTTTATTCTAAACTGATCTTTTTCTGTCAGATGCTTTAGCTAATCAGTGCCATTCATTACTGCTCTTGTCTTCTGATGCTGAACTACTCAAGGGCTCAGATATCATAGTTTGACAACTTAGGTGTGTAGTAATTAGACTATGTATTCCATTTCTAAAAATTACTTTGAATCTCCAGTATATGGCATGAATCAACATCAGTACTTTAAAACATTTTTGCCTTTTTTTCCCTGCTGAGATTATATATTTAGTCTTATCAGTATTCACTTCTGGTTTGTGGGGCCAAACTCTTATTAGGCCAGGCAAGACTGGCTAATACATTGCTATTATAAATTAGAGATAAATTAAATTCTATTAGAGGTTTTGTGAGAATTCAGTTTGTTTAATAATTCAAGTTGCAATTGCCTTTCTTTAAGATATTAAGAGAGTTAGGGACTGTACTAGCATTTTTGAGGAAAAATTAAAGAATATATTAGAAAAATCACATTTCTTTGAAATTATTAACCTTTCTGAAGCTGCAACTTCTGGCCAACACACAATGCTACCGCCAGGAGTAATGGAGTTCCACAAAGAGTACTGTTGTAAAGGACAAAATTTTCTACAGTGGTTTTATAAAGGTAGATTTCTGCTTGTTCTGTATAAAAATTAAATATTGTTTCATTTTTAATAAGAAAGATCAGCTGTCTTTTTGTGTGTGTTAAATATCCTTCCCTCCATGCTCATTCACATTCATATTAAATTGTACTGCAGACTCACTTTATTACACAAATATTACACATATATAGCTTTGTCCTAAATCCTGTTGGATGAAAATAGCTGAATTCTGAATAACCAGTATATTTTATTTAATATGTAGGTTTAGGAACCAACATTAATTGATAACATTCTGTTGCTTAAATTAGATGTATCCTGTTTAAAATTTGGTAGATTTACTCTAAATATTATCCTTATAGGAATACAGTGAAGTTGTCTCAGCTGATTTAATGATGAATGACTATGGCTTAGACTCAGGAATGCATATTCTAGTCTTTACTCCCTCTTTAATTATAAATTAATATATACAGGCCTTTAAAAAAATCACCTTTTTCTTCCTAGGTAGCATATAAATTTCAACACGTCTTAAGAAGATATATTGATTAACATCTGGAACTGTATTCCAGCTGGTCTTTTCTATTCAATATAGTGTTTGGGAAATGAATACATAATGTATTCCAAAGTGTAGATAAGGTCAACTAAGCAAGTGTATTCATAGTGATATACCTCATTCTTTCAAAGTATGGAAAGATTAGTCTTGGATATGTTATCATTATAGAAATTCATGACAAATCACTTAGACCTAATCTGAAGCAACTTGTTCCAGTCATTCTTCACTGTATGATTTATGATTTTCAACTGTTAAAATACCTGTATCTGATTTTCTTCTATGTAGTATACGTCTTGTCCTTGAGACACTGTAATCATACAACATTTACTGTATATTATTAAGGTTGTTTCATACTGTGCACGTATCATTAGCTGTGGTTTAGTCATCCTGAAAGATTGTTTATTTCAGAAGAAAACAAGACAGAAAAAAATAAACAGGTCCAGTATTGGTTTTCTATGATAATTTTGCTGATGATATTTGAAATTTACCTCAGCATTTAATTTTCACATTATGAAGAATGGATGCTTTTATATTCCTTTGTAAACAATTTATAGTATAATTTATATATTATTAAATTAAAAATACTTTTTATAGTTTGCACTTGTACTGATGCTTTTATATTAACTTGGGATTGAGCTTCATTTCAGAATGTAACAGTAGTTAAACTTGACTTCAGGAAGCATTTAATATCTTTACACTCAAAAAAAATCTTATGTAATAAAATTAAAGTTAGGTTTAGTGCTGGTATGTATGGTTTTTCAGTCAAGATAGATAGTACTTTTTTGAAGTGAAACCTTTTTACTGAAATTGGATATAAAAGATTATTTTTAGAAAAATGTCAAGTCATGTGAAAAAAAAAGAAAAGTCTTAATACAGAATTCTGCCAGAACATTCCATGCAAGTTGTGGATCACGTACCTTATGTTCCTGTTCTCCTCTATGGAAGAAGATCTGTGTGTAAATTGTTTCCTATCAGGATTCACTTTCTCTTCTTTTAGAAATAAAATATGAAGAGAGACCTTGAATTTACTGTCATAATGCAGAGGTTTATGACACTTTCCCATAAGGTATTTCTCCCATAAGACATTACTAAGGATACACAACAATGGTTTTTTAACTTACCACATCTTTATTTTCAGGGGAAACTTTTTATTTTTAATACATTTGTTGTTGCATAAACAATTTATTGTAAAAAACAAAAAGCTTTTTTCATTCAGAAAATCTTTTAATTAAAATATATATATTCTTCCACTGGAAACCATTCACATCAAGAAGCAATAATTTCAAATACAATCTAAATATATTTGTATAATTGTGTATATACATACCGTAATTTATGTGTTTCTTTAATGTGTGGTCTTTATAGAATATTTTAGTACACCTCAAGTTTTTGCTAGCATTGTATTTCTGATCTTGTAAACAAGAAGCACAATGATTCCTAAGAAGAACTGCACTTCTGCTAGCAGTAGCAGTGGAACTTGTAAGAAGTCTCTGGTTTGCAGTCCTGCATCAAGAACTATACACTTAAGAGTGCAAAACTACTGTGACTCAAACTGATGACTTTTTCTGAAGGTGAAAGGATAATTTTGACTCTACGTATTTTTTTAACACTGTAATAAATGATTAATGAATAGTAGTTTTAATAATTATAACTTTAAAAAAAAAATCAAGACATGTATTAAGATCATTATAACTTTGTGCCATCTGACACTACAAAGATTCATGCACCCTTATCACCAGTCACTTAGCCTACATGTGTCCTTCACAGCTCTAAAATATTTTCCTTATTTTTAAAAATGTCTTTGTATTGTACATAATTTGTCTTTGATTTCAAATTTCTTTCATAGCAGCTTTGTCTCTAGTTGTTTGAAAGTAAGTTCTGGTCTGTGGTTTCATGGCTCCTTGTCATTCTCTACACAGCTTGCATTTTTGGATAGTCTTTTTTTTTTCTTTTTACCACATTATTGTTTATACTTTGTCTAACTTCTGGCAAATGTGTCAGACATTGGTTCCATGTCATTCATGCATCATGAGGTTATGACTATTATTAGGGAAAAATGAGAGAAACCACATGGTAGGAAAACTTCTGCACTGCTTCTCATTACAGTGAGATAGAAAGAGTGACTGGTCCTGTCATGACCTCAGTGAACATGACCCTCAGTGAATCACTATTTATCAGAAAAGCTAGTACGCAGACAGTTAATGTTTAATCTTCTCATAACCATATAATACAATATATACCATATTCCACTTAATTAGACTAGCTGCTTTATTGGGATGTCTCGCAGGGATATCTGCCGACTTAGTCCAGTGAATGATAGTGAATAGCAGTAGCTGAGGCTTAATTGGAATACTATTATCATAAATCTCTCACTCCCTTTTTATTTTTAGCAGGAACCACTATGACTAATGCCACTTGATTAAACAGTGCTTAATTAGGTGTTAAAAATTATGACGATTTTATATCTGATGCAGTAGGTGCCCAATAATAATGAAAAGAAGAACCCTTATCAAGCAAAGAGCTTGCCTCTGGTGGGAACAACCTGTGTTCCCACAGCAATCTTCTCTTTGAAATTAAAAGTTCTGAGTAGGTGCTGGATGTGACAGTATTAAAGATGAGTAAGTGAGGCTTCAGGTTTATGCTTTGAGCCAACAGAGTCGGTGTACAGAAAGTACCAATTATTTTTTTCTTCCTCTATGCGTGTGGTGCAGAAGACAAGATAACTAAAAAGTTTCAGTGTATTTCAGATTGACCAGGATATGTTTATTAGATACAATGTCATAAACTCATTTTTGTGAAAACCGAAGGTTGTATACCAGAGCTGAGAGTAATGTTTAGTACAGATCATTGTTATGATTAGACCTAGAAAATAACAGCGGTGAAAAAATTTTGTGTATTAAAAAAAAAGATTATTTTCCTCATATGTCCTCTGAAGTATTTGTATGAAAAGCTGTCTGTGTTGGATTTTTTTTTTTTCAACTGTTAAAAAAATACTTCATATTGTTTTGTCAAAGTGAAAAGTACACTGGAAAATTGAGATTAGGATTGGTACTGAAATGAATGCAAAGACACAAAATTATAGTGCCTGTAGTTCCTGAAATCTTTGTATCATTCCTGATATTCACATTTTACTGTAAAGAATCATAGTAAATTCTTTCCTTGCTCATAATTTACATTTGATACCTTTCTTAAAGTTTTAAGTGTAATATTGAAAAATTACAGGAAAACAATAATATAATTTTACTTTAGGTGTTGCTACAGAGCAGGGGAAATTATTTTTGCTTCTTAATAGATGAATGATTGTTAGCAGTAATTTAGGAGGTAAATATTGCAAACATGCATCCAGGTGTAATTTCTTTGCTTGCTGCAGCAGATTTATAATCCCTGGTTAGGACCACTGGTACTTCTGCAATAATGAAGCGCACTTTTATTAAGCCCTAAAAAAATTGTCAGGAATTCACTATAGAAGAAGAAACCACAGGTTTGGATTAAGTTTTTCATGCATTGGAAAGTAATGTAGTATGATGTTGTAACACCTTACAGCAATGGAAGTAAAGAAAGGCTTTACACCTTGAGCTTTCTTAAAGCAACAGAGGCATCACAAAGTAAATGAATGACTTAAAAATACACGTATTTTTAGTGGTATTTGTTATGATATTATGGAGCTGCAGTTTTAGTATGTCAAGTCATGGTTTAACTCTGCTGCTAAATTAGTTTTGAGAATTTACATCCATTATTTTGTAATGAAGCAATACCTAACTGCAGTGAAACAGACTGAATTCTGCTATATGCTGATTACAGCAGCTGTGGGTTATAATGCATGGCAAAAACATACTGTGCTACCTCTGGGTACTGAGTTAGCTAGCATCCATTCAGCACAAACTTCCGTATCTCTCAGTGTAATCGGAGAAGGGAACTAAAGAAAGGCTGAGACAGAGGACACAAGATGCCTCTTACCAGAAAAGTGCTTGGTGACAATGTGATAAAGAGAGGCAGTCTACCATAGTGGATTCGTGAAGAAAGATTGTATGAGGAGACTGGTAGACAGATTCAAAGGAGGGCAGTTTGAGTGAGATATTTATGTCACTGCTAAGGAAGTAGTTATTAGTCACTGCATGCTACCAAGATGGTACATACCCTGTTGTCCTACTCTGGTCCTTATCTGGTTCCTGGGGGCTGAAACTGTGGATAACCTTTGGGTTGTAATTCAGCAATTGCATTTATAGGTTTTCTGACTTAAAAGAAAATAAATTCTAGGATAAATAAGAAAATACATGTTGATTATCAATGTGTAAATCCTCTCTTACAAAATAATTTTGTAAGCTGATAATAGTAAAGGTAAGAAAAATGTTTCAGATGGTTTTTTACTATGTTGCTTGTCACAGAAAATCTCAGTATAAATGCTGCCGGGAGACTGGTTAGAGTGGCATTGTGCTAAGCTAGAGCTATCTCAATGAAGTGGGGGGATACAACTTTTGGAGTAGCAAGTACAATTTGTGTATGTATTCATATGTATACTAGTCATACATTTGCACACATGGTCTTATTAAAGAGTTAGGGTATACAACAGCTTATGAAGCATTCAAGCAACATCTTGTGGTGAAGTCTAAAAATAGCTAGCCTGAAACTGACCTCTTTGTCCAGCATTGTCTTTGGAGTACCTAAATACGTTATGGAATGCAGTTTTAGCTCTGTGGACCATGTGCTTTTTGAATACACATCATATTTTAGAAAACATTAATAAAGAGAGCATCTCCTGTTAAATTTGTATTTAGTTTTTCTAACTCATTGTGTTCTAATAAGTAAGAGCTAACCTCTGAACTTTTTGGAATTCACCTGAAAATATGTTATAAAATAAATTAGGTATGTCTTTTGTCCTCTCCTTCCCCTTTTTGAAATTTGCAAAATTAGGTTGCATTGATGAGACAAATCCTGAAGCCTCTTGATAGATTTGGCAAATATGTAACTGCATACTCCTAACTTTGTTTTTTCATTGATAAGTGAGTAGATGAGAAAAAGGATTCCTAGACCTATTGTTTTTTTGTTTGTTTGTTCTTTGTTTGGTTTTGGTTTTGTTGTTTTTTTTTTTTTTTAAATAAAAACCAAATGTAGGTTAACACAAGCAAAATTATCTGTGTAAAATAACACATTTTAGAGATATACTTTTTAATCCTCTAGCAGAACCTTAAAAAGGAAGCACTTTAAAATTATTTTGAAGGAGAGGAGAAAAAGACAATCTTTTGAAAACATTATTTTAAAGGGATGGGGGGAGAAACCCCCAAACATCTCTCTGGTTTGGGGTAGAAAAAAAACATTTTATTTTGGTTGTGGATTTTGCTTTTTATCCATTAAACCTATTTTTCCTTACTTTTCACCACAAAAAAAATTGAAAATAATTTAGTTTAAAAATAAAAAGCAGAAGGAGAAGAGAATTTTGAAGAAATAGCTTACTATTTTTAGTGAGGAAAAAAATGACAGAAGCATTTACTCAGGCAACACAGGTCTGGAAAGTTTCTGGAGAAAAACTGGGAAACTAAATTAAATTAATAAATGACGTATAATGCTACAGGTTGTATGGAAGACTAGCTTTAGATTATAAAGTATGGAATTAAGGTTTATTTTCAAAGCAGAATAGTAGTATTTTAATTTGCTAGGTGAAGGATAAGCAAAACATGTTTGTTGAGATACAAAGTAAAGTAGAGGTGCATAGTTGAACTTTGATGCTTTCTATTCTATATTTTCTTTACTGTTACTCTGAAGGATTTTTGGCAATCACATGCAATCTTTTTCATGTCTGTTATGAGAGTGTTCTTGTGAAATTTTCATCTCTTTCAATTTAAAGATATTCAACTATCTACATACAAAAGACATAGACTAATCCTTCATGAGAAAAATATATTATTGTCTGAAATCTGGGACCTCTTTGTGATTAAGTGGCTGGGTATTACCATGAACAACACAAACAACTATGATGACATCTTTTAGACTGTTTAGTTTTATTTTCCCTTTGGATCAACCTGTTGGCATGATCTTGCAGTTACCTCCAGCAGCGGTACTAACAGCTCAGAAAGGCATTTGTGAATGTGGGAACAGGAACAAGTGGCTGGAGAGGTGACAGTGTCAGAAATCCTGGCTGCCAGCATGGCAGCCACCCCCCAGTTGTGAAACTCTGCCCTCAGGATTAGCGGCAGTTGCTGTAACTCTGAATTAAGGGTTTTGTTAGAAGTGTAGGGCTCGTGATGTTTCTGCGTTTGGAAAAAGGGCTTAAAAACAACTGGAGTCATCTTTTAATATTGCTGTTTTTTCAGAGACTGAAGGAAGAAAGCAAATTTTGGAAAGGAGGAGCACAGCTCTCCCCCACTTTTCTTTGAGAACTGTAATGAAGAGTATAAAGTATTTTTGTTAACTACTAATACATGGCTTTAAATTTTTTGTTGTTAAGTTAATGATATTTCAATAAAAATGGAGTAATCCCTGTGACTTCTATTATTTTAAGGCTGAAAAACTATTATGTTTGACTTCCTATAGTTGCCCCAGTAAAAAGCTAATTGGCCAGATCCTCAGAGGTGAAGTTAACAGTTCTGCTCACGAGGCTCTCTCCCAGTGATTTTAATCTATTGAGCAAAAGTATGAATGTTAACAATCACTGATGTGCAAATATAGCAACCTGGTGAGCCACTTAATTTCTGGTTTGGCTTGAGCTTTTTAGCTTTGTGTTTAGAAATACAGACATTCATAAACACTTCAGTTGAGCCTGGAGATTGCTATTTCATATTTAATAGGTAGAGGGTCTTATTGCATGAGACACAACTGAGCCCACACCATCTCTTCCCTTCTGCCTCTTGGGTGAAATTTTGAATACCATGCAGTGATGACTAATTTCCATATGACTGGGGACTTTTACTGCTAGCTGGGTATTTGGCTGCTGCCCCAGCACAATGAGCTCTCCATTATCTCTGGCAATGTGGGAAGCAGCATATGCCAAGTAATGGGAAAACTGATAATGGTAAGAGAGGTAGTGTGGATATGCTGAGGAATGCAGTACATATAGCTGCGTTCAATTTTGTTCCACTGAGACTTTTAGCTTTGTCTCCATGGTAGTCATTTTAGCACCTGTATGCTACATTCCCAATTCGACACCTTTTCAGCAGGACTTATTATCTCAGGCAGGTGGGAAGTAAATCACAATGACTACTGTCTTCCTCAGTAAAAGTGAGTCTTGTAATGGGCTGTTGGAGATGCAGAAAAATATGCAGGGATGCCAGATATTGTTCTAGGAATGTTGTGGTGGAGCTCAAGATAGAGCTTTGCAGAATTTATTGGATCATTTGAAGCATAACAAGAACTCAAATTTATGATTTTGGGTATAGACCACATTCAGAAGTTGTTTATCTGCTTAGTCATTGTGCAGATGCATTCTGCATATTTCCAAGAATCAAGAAATCTGGGAACAGTAGTCTCAGATATTTGGGACTAGCATGGCTTCCTGGATTCAACATGGTTGCAGCCACATGAGACCCAGGTTAACTACTGGAAACAACTGAGTATACATCCATCACATTTGTCCATCCTTGAGTTCCTGGGACAGTTTTTAAGGTAAGCTATAGCACTGGACTGTAACTAGGTCTACACATAGAGACCTAGATGTAATGTCTTTTCTCATGAAGAAACAACCCTCATGGCAATTTTAACGTGGTTCTACACTGGTATCATATCCCCAGTTGGTTTGATAAAAGCTCAGCCTCAATTTGTAGAAGTTTGGTAAATAAATATTTCAATAGAAATAATGAAATGAAACACCATGTCAAGGTTCTAAGAAACTGTAGGGACATCTAATTTCCGGTACTGGAAGTTGGCCACTCTACTTCATGAGCAATCTGCTCTGCACTTTGTAAAAACTTGCTGAACTGGTGGTAATGAAAACTCAAAATTTTTGTCTCTGACCTGGCTTTTTTTACCTTGAAACTATGTTTTACTGAAAAAGTTCTTACCAGACCTACTCAAAGCTAGTTCAACAATGTTTCTAGTATGCCTGGTAGCTGAACTTCTGTATGCTCATCCAAATACTCCTCAAATACCTCTGCATCAAGAATATAGACACACTTAAATAATGATAAATCTCAACTTCACAGAAGTTACTTTCTTGATATGATTTTTTTCTCTGATATGATCTTAATATAGTTGCTGAATATACCAGAATTTGAAATCTTCTTAAAAATATATTAACATAAAATTAATAGCTTGTACTGTGCAAAGGTGTTTACATTTATTTAAATGAACACTTTTTCATAAGGATTATTTACTTTTCTACTAAGCCTACAGCCTTTTTTTTTTAAGAAAAAAAAATCAGATAAATACAGGACCAAATTTCATTACTGGAATAAATAATGCAGATTTCAAAAATTGCGTGACAAAAAATTGCGTGACAAAAAATTGCGTGACAAAAAATTACACCTTATATTACCATTATCATAACAAATGCCTTAACAAATGTGGGTTTTGAAAGGTAATATTGTATTATTTATGTATCCTTGGCTGTTCTTTAACTATTGTTTTGATCCTTCTATCTTCTGTACTTGTTGCTGTCACAAAATTCTCCTTGCCAACTGTCCTGGTTCTGGCTGG
>VZTQ01005466.1:0-111198 GCA_013400755.1 Pelecanoides urinatrix
CGGGGCGCGGGGTGCCGCCGAGCTCTGCCCGCGGAAGGGACAACGGTGCCCGGCTCCGGACCTGCCCCGTGCCTCGGTGCCCCGGTTTATTGCCTGCTGCTGGCAGCCCTCTGCTGTAGCAGCACGCGGCTCTGCCCAGAAGGACGCCGAGAGAGCCCCCCGCACCCACCAGCACCCGCCCCTCTCACGGAGCCAGAAGAGGGCTTATCTCCGGGCTCGGAGTCTGTTTGTCTTGTGTGGATCGGGATTTACAAGCTTGGATGGTGCCTGGTTACAGTGGTGTATGAGTCTACGGACCCCGAGGTGCGCTACAGAGTTAGAAAGAAACCTTGGATCTGTCGTGCTGTGGAGGGGTTAAATAAACCCTGTACAACCAGCAAACCCAGCCCAAGCCTTCCTGCCTCCCTGCAACCAACTTTACCCCCACCCCACCCCCAACCACGAGAATTCCCTCTTTCCTCCTCTCTCCATGCTCCTTCCTTCGGAGGCTGTAGGATGAGGCATTTCCTTCTATCTGGCTCAGGGTAAAAGCATACCCTGGGGGCAGCAACATACATCTGGCAGGGACTGAAAGGTTTTAATCCAGCCTCTACTGCAATCAACAATGGCAAATGAACCGGTGATTCTGAATGTTTATGACATGGTGAGTATGAAACAGGACTGACTGGGGGGGGGGGGGGGCAGTGGGGCCAGGTGGGAGTTTGTGCTTGGAGACAGGCATTGTATGAAGAGGAGCCAAGAACAGATCCCCAGAGAGGCTGATCCCCACCCCCTCCAAACTCCTCATCCAAGCATGTTATGTTCTGGCTGTCAGAGATGATGCTGATCCCGGATTTTTTCTTTGAAATGTTTAGCTTATTGGGCCAGATTACAGGTAAAGCTGTGCCTGATTTTCTGCAGGATCTTTCAGGAGCAGCACTGGGTGAGGGGAGGACTTTTCAATTTCCAGTGTCCCAGTTCAGGAAGGAGATGTGATCACCTCTCTCTTTGTTGGAGCTAATTGTCCTTTAATTTTGAGTGAGCAAGTACTGCCAGGCTGTGGGGAAGGGGTCAGGATTTCATCCAGGGAGGAGAAACAACTGTAGACTTGCAGTAAGGACATAGTTTCTAGGCTAATAATCTGGATCAGTTCCTCATATGCATAAGATTGTAGTTAATCATTTTCTCTGAAGGTTAATTGCAACAACAGGAGTAAGAAATTGTCTGAACTGGTGAAGTTTCAGCACAGGGAGGAGTGCAGGGACATGCTGCTCGGCAGTGTTTCCTGAAAGTTCACAGTGTAGCAAGTGGCTTTCCTTGCCCTCCTCTTGCAAGGGGAAATGTGAGTGGGAATTATCTGTGCTAACAAATCAGAAGATCCAAGAGCCTTGGCACAAGCTTCCAAAAAGAAGAAGGCTTGGCACAACCTGTTCGCTTTCTGGTCCCACAGAAGCTTAGGAGAGGCATGTTCAGATGAGGAACATTTTGATGATAATGATGTACTTCCCCTCTGTTTTTTTTTTTAATGAACTAATGATAAAAAAAAGTAGTTTTCAAATCTTCCAAAAATTCAGTGAACTTTGCTGGGGAAAATATAATCTTATGAGGTGCTGACTGAGCTAAATATCTAGCTCCAGACCTTTAAGATTATGGCATACATTTGCTTTTTGTCATCAGGCAGTGACAACTTCTAAGAGGAAGCCCACAGAATAGGGTGGGTTTCCCTGTTGGGGGAATCCAGAGAATAGACACCAAAGAGATTAGGAGTGGGTTGCTGTAAATGTCAAACCTCTTCTTATTACAAAGATTAAGTGATCTTTTGTTGACTAAAAAAGCTGGGTTTTCTGAGGGAAGAGGGAGTGGTAAGGACTATTTAGGTAGGACTGTATCTGTCTTGAACGACAGTCTGAAAAGCACAACTACAGTGGCTTGAAGCTGCCTCTTCCAGAGCTATTATTGGTAAAATTGAGCAAGTTGCTGTAAAATCCTTCCCTAGACTTTGGTCTTGAGTGTTTAATGGTCAGTTGCTTGGCAGCCTGAACTGTGAACTCCCCCAAGCTGTTCTTCAACCAACAACAGGTCTTCAACAGGTCTGGTAACCCAAGCAGGTGGTAGCTAGTGGTTGGTAACAAGGGACTGGCATTGCAAATGAGCCCACAAAAGTTTCTCATTAATACTTTGAGGAAGATAAAGGGGTTATGTTGCCCTTTTATTATATCCACTGTCTTCCTTGCAATTTTTTAGTTTGTTCTGCAGCAGGCTGTGGTGTCAACTTTCCTCTCTCAGCCACAGTTAAGCTGTCCCAAGTCAGTGAATATTTTGCTACTGAGCTGAAGAGATCCGAATACTGGATGGACATGGTCTTTGCCTTTTTTTGTGTGATTGACACCAAAGATGAAGCCCAAAGGAATTATGGGAGAAGGGAGTTGCTGTTGATGATCACTGTATTCTGAGATGGACACCCAGACACAGTGAACTGAATTGAGGTCACCAGTTTAATTCAGACTGAGTAATTTTTGCTGCTTAGCAAGCCATGAAAACCTTCATGTGTGAGTACTAACTCCATGGTCTAACCACAAGTTAATGCTTTGTACATAGAAACAGTTCTATTTTCATACAGCATCTGTTTGACTACCACTGAGTCACCTCTAGTTCAAGTCCTACATTATGATTATTGAGGCTACATGCTTTTCCATTGCTGCTATGATTTTAACACCACGGAGTTTGGAATGCAGCCATGCAAAATCTGCACTTTGTTACACTGTGGTGGGGAATTGCGGGGGAACTGGGAAATGAGCACATTTGCTTGAATGGCTGTTGGAAAACTAGTCTCAATGAAAAAAAAAAAAAGACAGCTGGGAATAACAATTAACTGGATGTAAAGCTCTGCTTTCCTGACAAGGAACGTGACCCCTGTGTGGCATCTTACACTGCAGGAAAACTTACCCCTAGGGCAGAAGTTCACTTATGGGCTTTGTGCAGCTATGAAATACCCACTCTGTGTAGTCTTGCGTATTCAAAGAATATAGCCATTTATCCTTTTACCCATTGGATATGTATACCAGACTTCTTTAGGAAAAAAGTGCTTCTATTTAATGAGGTGTTTTGCACAAATAGCTGAAGCAGGTAGATCTATTTGTAGATTTATTTTCTTCAGCGTAAAAGAATTGAGCAAAAATCACTGGGTATTCCAAGTGTTCAGAAGGTCATTATCAAAAGCAAATTCCCTCACCCCCAGCCTGCAGGGTGATTATATCCTGTTTTGTCTGTTGCTAAAGAGCTTGTACACACCGGTACACTTGCAAAACAGACAGGGCAGGAGAACTTTGCTGCTCAACCAGAATATTTTAACAAGTGAATATGCAGGATACTGAACTCTGATTTAAGGTTTAAGTGTGAACACAGAATAACGACATGGATTACGGGTTTGATCATGGATGAATCTCTTTCCCAATCTGAATCCAGCTCTTGCATGGACTTACTCTAAGCCCACAGCTGTTCGGAGACCTGCATGAAATAACTGGGTCTATAAAACCTATGACAGTGTTTGCTCTGATCAGTCAGTTATCACTTTGCCTTCAGAGGGATAAATCAAATTCCCCTTCATCACTTGCAGTTCTCTTCCCTCCACTCCGCCTTAATAAGCTGTTTATTGTGGATCAGATCTTAGATCACAGGGTTGATTTTCTTCAGCCAGGATATCATCCTGTTTCCTCATCGCTTTAAGTCTTTATGGGTTACTTTGGAATAGTTGACTTAATCACTGTACATTAATAAATGTTGCCTACTTAAATCAGACAGAAGAGTAACTGCAATTATTGCCTAGGTTTAAATCTTTAACAAGCAAGCTAAACACGTTCCACTAAAAATAGTTTGCTTGGCGAAGATTCAAGTTGGGGGCTCTCATAATATTTTCAGCTTATTGCATAGCACATTCATGCTATCAAATCAAAAGCAAAGATATTCATATCACTGCTGTCCCTCTTTTATTACAGATATGGTTGTCCTGAACTTCCACTGTCTTTGCAGCTGATAACATACCAAACTGTCATTTTGATCTACCCATATTTTTGCTTATTCTTTATGCTGGGGAACATGAGCCCCTGAGACGTGCTGCAGAGGAGAGTGAGAGCCCTGGTCAGCAGGGAGCCAGGGAGCAACGGTGTAGGGTCTGTTTGGACGAGAGCGGTGAGTCTTTCTCAGCCTTGTCCCACTGTTATTCCATTGATTCCACTGACATTACTTGCCATCCTGTCTGCAGTAAATGAGAGGGAAATAAGATTCAGGTCACTGTCGAAGCACTAGCTCTGAGATTTTTCCCTGTGACTTCCAACTTCAGAGAGGTAGCCAAAATGTAATTATTTATAATGGTCATCCCATATTCTTTCTGTTCTTTATATAATTTATATCATTTACCAGCTAAATGGCTGAAGGCCAATGGCTGATGGCAAAGGGTGGCCCTGCAGGTGGCTGACTGGAGTCTCTCTTGCTTCACTGATCAGTGGGTGATGGTGTCACACCACTGAGTGGGTCATCCAAGTGGCCCTGACAGAAAAACAAACACAATAGCATTCTTGTCTCTACGGCAGTGAAAAAAGGCCCCTGTTTTGTGTTTGTGATATTTCAGCAAGCAGCCTGGGTTGACGTAGGGGTGGCATTTTGGGCTGGGGATGTAAAAGCTTATAGTCATGCATGTAGTTTCTAAGATTTCCAGGAACATGAATCTCACTCCTGATTTTTATTGGTGCAGTGGAACAGAGCAACCTGGGAGGCTGCATCTGCACAGAGGGCGGCATTTCTGGGGAGGGAGAGAAGGAGGAAGGTGGTGTTACAAACCATAAGGGTTTGTAATGAGTTTATCTTCCTCCATGAGAGAGAAGTAGTTCCAGTTGAACCACCAAGAAACATTGACTGTGCTCTGTGTAGCCAACCAGCTGGTGGTCTCTCTGCAGAGGCTGATCAGAAGATGATCACAGCCTGTGAGTGGGGAGAAGAGCTCTGATGAGGTTGTTTCCAGCTGGCTCTACAAATGTCTGTCATCTTACAGTTGCTTCTACATAGAGCTGGGTGCAGGGACTGAGAGCTGGCAGGAGGGTGCTGGGTCAAGAAGAAGTTGCAAGAAGCAGTCTGGCTTTTCTGTCAATTCCAGGAGGGAGTTAGGTAGGATTTTTGGACAAGCAGTTGTGGTGTGGGGACCTGTATGTGGGACTCTGCAGCAGACTCTGGGACAGGGTGAAAGTTGGGTTTTGTTTATTTTATGTGTGCTGAGAAAAGGGTTGTGAGAGAGTCCCTGTGTGAAGAGGACACACCAGCTGTCTGTGAGGAAAGACATAAAGCTAGAGGGTCTGTATGGCCACAGAATATATGCATAAAACCTTAGTGCTTTAAGCCAACTTCTCTGATACAAAATAGTATTATGTAGGTGGGAGTTACTTTTCCTATTGCTCTTTTCAGCTCTGTCATTGTCAGCATTCCGCTTTAACATCCATTGCTCGCGTGTGATTTGGAGGTGATGACCTCTGTGTACCATTGAAAACCAGCACAGATTTACCATTCTAGCATCCCTTTTGGCTTCCTATGCAAGTGGAAAAGAGAGAGTGAGACTCGTGGCCACTATAATTAAATGCTTTGGGCCTGAAGGAATAGAGGTGCTTTGTACCTCCAGCTTCAGTACATAAGGAGCCCTTCTTTGAGCCTATTTTAGAAGCACCAACAGGACTGCAAGCAGAGCACTTCATTCTGTGAAGTGGTTGTTTTAAGCACTGTCTAGATTGTGAAACATTTTATCTGGAGGAAAGAATAAGTCTAGTTACTCAGAAAAATTTCAACGTGTTTGTGATTACTGTTAGTAGAGGTCTCATGCTCTCAGCTCACTGAGTCAGAAGAGTGAGAAGTCCTATTGCAGGTGGTGGTCCCATCTCTGCACTACTCATTAGTTGTTTGTGAGCTGCTCTGTGTGGAGAAGTGCAGCATCACCTGACTCTATTTGGTATTCCAAGAAGCCACGTGGAAAGCAAGGGGAGTTTTTTGTTAAGTAGGTTGATAGCTGTGGAGTTTCTTGCTGTGATGAGCAGTAGAGGTGCTCTAAGTCAATAGAGGAACTTGTGGTCCTGAAAGATTAAGTGATAGAGAGTCACTAGGATCTCCTCTTTCTTTTTCCTCCTTCATATGTTGGCCAAACTGAACGTATTTAACAAATGGAGAGCAAAATGCAAAATACCGCCTTTGAGAGATTTTAATTAAATTCTGGCAACTCCTAATACGTATATAAAAAAAGTTGTTCTGAAACAAAATCACCACTTTTAAAACACATTAAATGAAATGTTTTGACTCTTCCTTAAAATATTTGCCAATCATCTCTGGCCAAAACTATTTGCCAAATCTGAATCATTTCAGTTCTCTAAAACACACTGTTCACTCAAAAGTTTACCATGTTCTTGGAAAGGCTTGGTAGGTGTATCATTCTTATTTATTCTGTGGCCACTCTCAGAGCTCATAACAATTCCCTCTCCTGTGAATAAGCCGTAGCTAAGGAAGATCTGGGGTCTCTTATCTTCTTCACAGGCTTGTTGTGGGGTTGAGGTCAAAGGTAAATCCTTAAATTGCTGAAGGAAAAGGGGGAAGATTTTGGTCTTGGGATTTTACTTTATCACTGACTCTTCATTTATCCAGAACCTTGTTCTGCTGTCTTCAAAGCATATCAAGTATAGCGTACTGGGTAACAAAACAGAACGGTGGGGTAGCAGGTGCCTGATGTCTAGTAGTGGGTTTCCCCAGAGTGCTGTCACGCGTCCTACATAAGTGCTAAACTGTCTTTAAGAGTGGTTGAACATAGTGCTAGTCACAGGCGGTAGTATGAGGGATCAGGTAGATCTCAGATGCTTGTTCTCTGTCCCTTCCTGGAGGTTTTAACTGGCCTCTGTGCTGGTTTCTTTGTAGGACTGAGTTTTGACTGTTAAACTATGCTTATGCTGCATAATAGGTTTGGGGTTTACAACCAGTCAGGTATAGTAATGGTCCCACTGCAAAATCTGTACTAGTAATGTCATACTGTGATATTTGTTGTTATGGGCCCAAAAACTCTCTGGGAAGGCTCTTGGTTAGAGGCCAGAGAGACCAGATAGACCACTGCTGTGAGTGAGAGAGGAGGCAGAGAAAGCCGCTTTCACTGGATGCCAGCAGAGTCCTGAATCCAAGATATGAGAGGGGATCCAGACTGCTTCACTTTTCTTGGATGCAATATTTCCCAGCGCAAATGCTCTTGACTTTAAAAAAATAAAAATTAAAATTAAAATAAAAGGTGTTATGGCAAATATGATGGCAGGACATTAGAGTTTTCCAAATAAATCAGGCTGAGCAGCCTGGCAGTATGTGCAGGTAAGGAAGACCAGGCTTTTTTTCTGCTTCTCTTTTCCTCCTAGACTGCATCAATTTAATTTGAGTGACAACAGGCTGACCTCAGGCAGGCCAGCGATAGAGTGGGATTGCTGCCTTGCCCTGCTTGAACTCAGGAGCAGAGGAAGGAAAGCAGTTTGGTGGTGCAGAGCACTCTGTTGTAGTCAGTGCCTGGTTCAAGCCTGTGAGAAAATGATGAAATGCAACTAGACATCCCTTCTCTCTTGTATCTTTGGAGAGAGGAAATCAACTGGAGGAAGAAAAGATAAAAAAACTATTACACTGAGCTGCAGCTGAGTCCATTCCTTCAAGAAGAAGGAATCCAAACATGGCATCTGATCTAAACCAATTAAGAAGCTAAAGAGTAAGTGGCATGGCCTGGGTTAATAAGTCCAGCAATGAAGTGTGCCCATTTATGCATAATAAATGGATTTTTGTTGTCTTAGCAACAGCCGGGAGATGTGTTATCCATCAGGGGAACAGTCTGTTTTGATGTTGTCAGGGTGACAAGCTGGCTACCTGTCCATGTTACTGCTGATGTTCTCCAGCACTGCAGTTCTTTAGCTGACTACTCTATGCTTATGCATTTAAGAGCTGTCTCTTGGCTGTACCCAGAGCATTGCTATCTCTAGCTACGGCATTCATCCCATGAGCAAGCTCTGTTGCCCAGTGGACTGAATTGAACTGACTCATCCAGTTCTCACTTCTGCTAGTCCTGCATGCTCTAGGAAAAGTGCTCCACAACGTGCTCTCCTTTACATCAGCAAATGTAAGAAACCCTTATGAGTGAGGAAAGCTAACACAGCGTAAAAATTGTGTGAACTCTGCTTCTGGAGCAAAGCTTCACAGGTCCTGTCATTAGCCCAGTACCCACATCAGTGCTCTTGAGTCAGTTCCTGCAGATACAATCTGACTTAGTGTCTCTAAAGTACTCGTTTCAAGGCAGTCTGAACTCTTGCAGAGTCGGGAGTCAAAAGGGCAGGATTTCAGGTGTGAGCCCAGGGGCTCAAGGTAAGGTCAGCTCTAACCTAGAGATACAGAAAACTTTTGCTGCTACTGGAAGTTGTCCCTTAACCCCATCTACAAGCAAAGTCACAATCCCCTGGCCTGTCTCTGAGCAACTCTGAGAGAAATTATAGTTTCCTCTTGAAACCATATGGAAGCTGGTTTCCAGAGAATTTTCTCTGGTGCTTTTTGCAGTTTCCCCGAACGGCAGGGCAGACTCCTTTTAGAACATGACACTTCTGTCAGCAAGATTTAGCCTCTGGCTCATTAGCCTGTCAAGGTTCCTAATGTCACTTGGCTATTCTTTAAAACAACCAAACAAAACCCAAAACCAGACAAAAACCAAATAAAACCCTCTTAGTATTGATAAAAGCTGATGTATTGATAGTACTGGAGACTGTCGCTCTCCTACCAAATAAATTTATGCTGGCGGTAGCAAAGCAAACCCTTCTGCCTTTTGTACCTCACCCCGGGTTTATGGGTTGAGCTGCTCTGGTGTCATGGCTCAGCTGGTCATCCAGCTTCCTCCTGAGGCAGCCCACAGGGACCAGCGGGAGCTTCTGCTGTGGAGAGCTGAGGACTAGTGATGGAAACAGAGCTACTAAGTTGGAACAGCTGTCAGTTCCTTTTCTAAGTGTGGTGATAGGCAGGTATATAGGTGTGCATTACTACAATGGACTGAATTTAAATGGGTGTCCTAGGGCCAAAAGCTACGTTAGTGACCTGGGTTGCCCTTACTCTAATTGTCTGTTTGTTTCAGTCTCTCTTGTTCCTGTCATCAGGCCAAGATGACGTAGCTGAAGCTGGGGAGAGAGGCTGAGATCAATCAATACATAAAATCTGTATTTCTGCTGGGGAAGAAAAGAAGCAAAATTCACAAGTCTGATGATTCTTTCTCTAGCAAATGGACTCAAACTGTTAGGAAAGAAAAAAATGTTCAATAAAGTTCTAGGTAAACACTGGATATTCTTGAGTATGAAAGCTCTAGAAGAGTGAAAGGAGATATCTCCTTACTTCAGAGCTTTATCTAATCAGCACGTGAATCTGTGAGACTTTTTATCTCAAAGCAAAATATGAGGCTATGTCCTAAGAGTGGAAAATTGTTTTAATCAGTAACTTAGTTTTTCAGCAATGAATCTTAAGCTGTCTGGAAAAGCAATGATAAGGAAAGAAGAAATGCTGTGAGTTACAAATGATCTCTGAGAGGTAGGAATGCTTTATCTACAGAAGCAAGTGTCAGATGCTAGAAACGCTGCAAGCATTTCAACTTGTTTAGTAAGTGCCTTCATCATGTGGGTCAACACATGGGTCAAATGCCATGTGACTACTGATAGATCCACATTTCTGGGAGATGGAGGACCTAGTACAGCATAAGCTCTGTTGATAACATGGTTTGCTGAACCTTCAACCATGGATCTGTTACTACGCTTTCCATGCAGTCTTACTTAAACCCACAAGGAACTATCAATCCCTTTGCTGTTCTCTTCAATATCTTCTGCTATTGATGGATTTATACTGGATACTGATGCAAGGAAAAAAGCTTCCTAGATGCTGATTGCTGCCTCAGGGTTTAAAGTGCATGAGGAGCCCCATGTTGCCTTCTAGAGTGAATTATAGGCTTTGCCATAGGTTAGCTTTCCCTAGGTACATGGGATTGGCTCATCTGTGTGTCTTGCTCTGTTTGGGACTACTTAGAGCATATTTTATAATCGCCCTGTATTTATCATTTCCCCCAGCTCTGGATTGGCCTGGTGAATGTGACAATTGACAGAAAGAGAGGACCAAGACTAACTGATAAGTCATTACCTCTGTCATTAACCTGCACTCTTGGGCAGAACCTGGGCAAGAACCTTAGCAGGCTGCTTCTAGTTGCATAAGAAGAGGCCTAGGTTGTAGGAATTTCCAGGCAGGGCTGAGGTGCTTTCTTAGCAAATCACTTATCTAGAAAACGAAAGGCTCCGTTCAGCTGCCTAAGCACAGGCATCAAGGGCCATTTCAGGATATCCATCTGACCTCTGGCTTCCTCTCGGGAAAGGTCCAGGTGTCTTCCCTATGGATCCTGTTTCATAGCTATCCACTTTGTAGAGGTGTCTTGAATATTTTAGGGCATTTGAGATGGCATGACATGCCCAGAGGTTCTGACATGAGCGGTACTTACGTGCCGGGGAGGATCAGTAGTAGTTCTGCATTTGACTTCTACCATCTAGTGTGCTGATGCATCTGGAGTGACAGAGACCTGGTTAAAATCCCTGAGGGACTTGAACACAACTGCCCCTTCACGCAGGTCTCCCATAGAAGCAGACAGCAGGAAACTCTGGATTTGGTTTTTCTGTGTCTCCTGTGTCAAAACATTTAGTTTGTGTTTGAAATATTCCCTTAGCAGAAGAGTGGAGGTTCCCAGTGGATCCTAGCTGTTCCAGGAGGGTGTCCGGGCTGGAGCCAGGCTATAGTGTTACACTTATTCTCTGGTCTGCTGAACATGTATTTTATATGAAAGGAATCTTTTCTTTACTTTACATGAAAGAAAACTGCTTCACCACGAAGGACTGAGAAGGCCTGACTCCAGATACACTATGAGAGGGTGACCAGGCTGCTTCCCTCTGAGGCAGGTGGAGAGCCAAATCCCCTCTGGCAGGCTGAGGTGGTTAGAAAGTTGGTCTGTACCATCCTGGATAAGTGTCTGGACTCCTGACTATCAGGTACAAGCAGAAAGCACTTGCTCCTCCTGGTAAGTAGAGGCCAACCTTGCTCTTCCCTCCTCCTGTTGCTTTGTTTCCATTCAGGGCATTTTCAGACAGATGTCAGGCTTTGCTGCCCTGAGAGGAGCTCCTCTGCCCTCTCCTCCTTAACTGGCTACCTAACCTGGAGAGTCAATTACTTGTGCAGCCTTTTTCCTGAGTCTGTCCCAGGACTAAGAATACACAGGCTAGCGCATCTTTAGAGTACCCCTGTGACGGAGGCATTGTGGAAAGGTGGGAAGGCAGTGCTGGAGGCTTCCAAATCTGTGGAGGCCAGAGCTAAAAATGCATGTCCCGAGCTGATATCCACCCACCATCTGTCTCCAGTTCTAACATTCATTGTTCTTGATTGCAGTGCCATTTGCTGTGCCCTTGTTCACTCTAATTTTTATGGCTGCTCGTTATCCAAGGCAGCTGGCTATCTTCTCTTTGGCAGTTCTTTGGGATGCAGAATAGACCTCTTCTATTTTCTGCTGCTGGAGCACTGTGCCTCTTGTGCTTGCTACTGTGAGAATGTTGGGGACCAATGCATTGAGGAACAGGTTGTACTGAACTGAAACAGAACAGATTAATTCCAGTGTAAGCCAAGAAGAAACAGATCAGAGAGAGAAGGGCAAAGTAAATGGGTTCATTTCAAGCCCAGGTGTTCTTGGGACCAAAAGAAAGGAAGTACTACGAATCCTTTTTTTCCCCCCGATGGTCTCATAATGTATGCAAAAAAGAGCTGTGACTTCTGCTGAGCAAAAGCCTCTGGGAGGATAAACAAATGCAAACCATGTAGATCCATGCAAAAATTGGTTTTATTGTCTGGGCCAGATTCTCTCTCCTCCCTCGGGCAGAGTGCTGCTGGCAGGAGATGCTCTGCATCACGGCAGCCAGAAGCCTTGGCAAAGCCAGGCAAGCAGGCAGGACACCCCTTGGAGGGCGAGGGAGGACAGAAAGGCGGTTGTCCCAGCACCCTGTTAATTGGATTGGTCACACGTCCCCCTGACTGCTAAGCGTACTCTTCTGTCCCTTGTATTCAGGCAGAGCTAATGGGAGGGAACACTTCATCTGAGAGCTGCACTGGGAGGCTGGAGAAAAGGGGGATGGGGAAAGTGAGACTCCTTATACTTCTCCCTTTCACAGTCTTCAACCCCACAGGGCCAACCAGAACTTGAACTTCTTCAACACTCTTTTAAACCACCCTCTACTTCTGAGCGAAAGGCAAGGAAGCAGGAAGCAAGCTGCAGTAAAAGTGACATCCTATATTCTGAACCCGTCTCTGCAGTAAAGTTATGCTAGGAGGCTCACACGTCTGTCTGTGGCTTTTTAAGAGCTGTTTGTAATATGGCATGTTATTGAAATGCTTCAAGGATTCCCTTTGTAATGTGTAATTACTTTGAGATAGGCAGTTCAGAGCCTAATGCAGCTGCTGTTTTGGATAATCTTGATACAGTTAAAGCTGTTGCTGAATGAAACAAATTTATGCAGATGGAGATTTCAAAGTTAGCATAAAGAACAATCTTATAGTCTCTAACATGTCAGGTGCTTAAAAATCCTGTACTTGGTGCCTCTGAACTTGAATTCAACTTCTCATACCCACAGGACTTTGAAGCATGTTTCCAGCTCTCTGTTACCTCTCTTGAGGTCTCAGAGGTGTCTCATTAAAGCTGATGTTAAAGCCTATTAAATACATGAATGTAGCTTCTAATGATGCATCTTATTTAGGTGAATTGTCACCAGGAATTGGCAGGGATCATTGCTGCTCTGGTCCCCCGTGACTAGGGTAGTGAAAGCTGCCTGGAGAAGTGCAGGATAATACCTTCTTCTGTGTTGGGAGACAAAAGGCAAAGTGTCTCGAAAAGGCTGCTGACTTCCAGGGGCACACCAACCTTGTCACCTTCTCGCCCTACCACCTCCCCTCCCTCCCTCCTGCAAAGTGCAGCCTCAGCTCCCAGAGCTTGCAGATGGGAGGCATCTGTCCTTGGGCTCTCAGTGTCTCCAGCCAATTAATTATTAATCATCACAATATCCCTTATGTCAAGCATCTGAACTGCCCATGAAGCATGGAGAACTGTTTTATCAGTTGAGTCATAAAGGTTTTAGTGCCCTGCCACTCATGGGTTGTAAAGCTGTTGTTCTATCAAAGAACTTAAGCACCCAGAAGCGATAGTTATCTCATCTGAGCCCCACACCAGATGACCCGGTGCTAGCAGGGGCAATAAATGTGCAAACTGGGAAACCAGAAGAGAAAGTTAAGCTTGTATCATGGATCCTGCAACAGCACTGGTGCTGTACCATGGGGTACGTTTAGAACTGTAATGCTACTGCAGTATAGGTATATTGCCCATTATGAGCACCTAGTAGGAAAAACACCTAAATATTTTGCTCCCTTGAAAGATATTTGGGGGGCTCTTAAATTCTGGGGGGCACAACTAATCTCCTGTGACTATTGGCTGGCTGGCTGTTGTGCCTGTCTTTGGTGCTGCTTACCATTGCTTTAGAAACAGTGAGACACATGAGCTTGTGTGGGGCTCTGGGGCTTGCCTGCTCTCTGCATTCAGATTGTAGGCTAGTCTAAAAGAGAGAGATTGAGCAGAGACAGACCAGGCATGAAAGAAGAAGAAAATCACTCAGCTTGTATCAAGGCACTTCTTACTGTTGGGAGTATTCAGACATGAGAACCTGACCCCCAGCAACTTCTAGCTGGGACCATTCTAGTGGCAATAGAATGGCACCGGCACTTTATTTCTGGTTTAGTTTTGATAACATACATTGAAGCAGATCTGAAAACAAACTAAAATCCTGGCTACTTTCCACTCATCTATAGGGCAGGGATTTTTACAAGGAATAGATTTGTTTCCTTCTGTCTGTCTGCAGAAGCAGCATTTTAAATCATGTCATACTCTCAGGATCACTCAAATAAAAAGAAAGGTCCTGAAGTCTCTCTCAGCAGTGTGGCACAAGCTACCTTCACTCAACTATCTCATGAAGCCTGCAGCTGGCACTTGTTGCAGTGGCAGCTCTCACAAAATGCTGCCAGCGTCTGTGTCCTTTGCAAAATTTTTCTGGAGTACTCTGAAGGCTCTCTCCAGTAAGAGCATGTTTCTAATAAGTTGCTGAAGCTGAGAACTGGAAGCAATATTACACTTTCCTGCCACCATTTAAAATCTTACTGTGGGAAGTCTTGGGTGATGCCGGTAGTGAACCCATTAAAACAGGATCATACACCTGACTTAAACTGTGCTCTTTAGTGTTCCTATGACATGATTAGGTCCTCAGGTACTTCTGTGTTCTCCTCCATCCTTCCTTCTATCCCAGGATGCCCTCATGCAGGATGAAAGAAACAATGGTGGAGCTGACAGGATGCTTTTTTGTCTCAGTAAATTGATGATAGATCATCACTAATTAGCACAGCTAGGGTCAAGCTCACTCTTATATCATTCTCTACTCAGATAGCATGATTGTAGGAGACCAACTCTTATTTACGTTTAACAATAGATGGAGATGGTTTTTTCCTCCTTTCAGTTCAAACGTAACATTGTGTTCAATGACACCACAATGTTTTGTGAAAAGTACAAGTGCTTTGAACATGTGGGAATCAAAAAGCTCTAAATAGATTGTGTAATGCTGCCAATAAAGCATGTCCTTGGACCCTTGCCGAGAACAACCAAACCTTCATTTCGAGTAAAACACTGGATGTTGAGGAGGAGAAATACCAAAGCTTTAGTCCTAGTTCCCACCTCAGTCGCACTTCTAGCAAGTCACTGCAATCTCTTTGCCTTGGGTTGTCTCACCTGTAAGAAGAGAAAGAGCGTTCTTTTGGGGTGGGAGGAGATGCTTGGGGAGGTTAAAGCCCTAACCACTTTTCGACATCTGAGACGTAACTGCCTGGGTTGATGACTCCCGTAGGAATGGGAGACAGCAGCAGGGGTCCTGGGCGGTGGGCTGAGGGGCAGCAGCCCTGCATCCTGCTGGCAGCACCCGCCTGCCTGCGCCCAGCTGAGCAGATGCCCTGCTGCAGCCTCGCTGCTCGGCGGCTGGCAGGCAGGAGGGGGTGGTCCCCCCCTTCCCCACCAGAGCCTGCCTGGGGAGGGGGCAGGCTCTGCAGTCAGCCGGCCCCCACACCTGCTCCAGGCCTTGGCTTTTACTGCCCTTTGGCCGTGAAGCAGATGAAGTATTTAGAGGCAGCTGCTATTCCTGTCATTAGCACCCAGACTTCCTAGGAGAAAACTGCTGGCTTTGTGACAGCTGAAATCTGATTCAGAGGAAGCTTTTTACTTCAGCATGTACAAAAGCAAGGGTAGAGTGAAGTAAGGGGGAGGGAAAGACAGCACTCCATTTGCTATTCATTTAATTCTGTCAGGAAAGCCCAAGCAACTCGAGATGACGGCAGCGTGGTGGATATTGTTCAAGGGATGGAGGATGCAGAAACAGCGGGTAAGATAACAACGCAGCACGAGGGGGCTGTGTGCCGTGCTCCTTGCCAGGATACATTAGCTCCCACGGAGCGGTTCTGTGCCTTGGAGCCTGCTGGTGGTTCTTGCCAGTTTAAAGCAAATGTGAGTATCTCCAAGTTGTGCTGCTGTTGCAGGTGCTGGAACAGGAGGGTACCCAAGAGATCGGCCTAGCCTTCTCCACTCCAGCGCATGCTCCTTTCTCAGTCTTCTCTAGTGTACTTCCCAGTATTGCTCTGGAGAAGGAAAAGGCTGTTATTCCCACTCTGCAGCTGAGGCGCTGGCATGCAGAGAGGCTGACTCGTCTGATTCTAGGACAGGAGGAAAAGGAATGAAGCTGTGGCAGGGGAAGTTCAGATTGGACATTAGGAAAAAGTTCTTCACTGAGAGGGTGGTCGGTCACTGGAACAGGCTCCCCAGGGAAGCGGTCATGGCTCCAAGCCTGTCAGAGTTCAAGGAGCGTCTGGATGAAGCGCTTGGTCATTATAGGTTTGTTTTAGGTAGTTCTGTGAGGAGCAGGGGGTTGGACTTGATGATCCTTACAGGTCCCTTCCAACTTGAGATATTCTGTGATTAGGTGCCTCGTTGCTGTGCCGACTCTTGGGTTTTGATGTGGAGTTATGTTTGTGAGACTGTTCTTCCTCTTCTCCAGCTGTGGCTGCTGAAAACGCTCTGATTTCTTTTCAAGGACTGTGATAGATGTTTCAAAGGAAAGCGTTTTATTAAGGCTGCCCAGTTTACCTGTGCTCTCCTTTGATGGAGTTCAGATAGCTTCCAGCACTGGAGGGAACTGTGGGTCAGAAGCACTCTTCCAGCACTCAGTCTTTTTAAAATGGAAGTGCAGGCTTTCTGTTGCTACCACGATTTCTAATTTGAAAGAAAACTCCTAGGATTTCATGTCGTACTGTGATGCCAACAGGATCAGAGATGGTTCTTTCCAAACCAATTAATTTACAGAGCAGCTCTGCTAATATAATTCAAGAGGCTTTCTGAAAAGGTGTCACTTAGTAAACAGGGGTAGATGAGCCAGAACATGAAAGATTAATGTCCTCCTTGTTTCCCATGACTCTGTACAAGCCTTGGACTGAGATAGGAAGAGGTAAGGAGAAACAGTCAATCCTAGTTCTGCCCAATGACTCAACAACATGATTGCATGCATGTTAATTTACCAAAATTTATCCTCTGCTTTAGAAATAAAATTGATTGCTCTGGGCCAGCCTGAAGTCTCTATGCTGGCCAGCTTACACACAGGTTATCATTTAATTTGAAGGCCAATAGATTTGAAAACCTTCTTGTGTTTTACTTGGGACTTGTCAAAATAAAAGGCTACCTAGGATTTTGGGGGGATAGGAACAGCATTACATTACATGCTAGGGTTACGGGAGGTGATGTGGTTAAACACTGCATGCACATATGTGCTCTGGGGACAGCTTGACAGACTGCAGGCTTCTGGAAAGAACTAGCCTAGCAAAGGAGGGGGGAAAAAGCATCTGTCAGTAAATAGAAGGATAAAGATGCTCTGTGCTGCTTTTAAGAAGCACCAATCATCTTATAACTTCGACAAGTGGCAATAGGGCAGGGAGGGGAGGAAGAGATTCCGAGAATTGTGTGGGTGGTGAAGAAATTAATCCTAATGAATTGGAAGAGCAAATCCACAGCGGGCAGAAAGCTTCAGATTTCTGCCCTGCTGGATATGGATAAATGCAAGAGAATACCTTTTGCATGCAAGAGCTAATTGGGCAATTACAATGTAATCTCAAAACTTTTGCTTAAACTGTATCCTGACTACCAAAGCATGAAGCAGATTCTCTACCAGTGGTTCATAAGGCTTGCCCAGAGTCTTTCAGACAGGTGTTTGAAAAAGGTCCTCTTTTTATCTTTCCCTCTCTTCTGAGAAATAAAACCTCTCTGTTAGTTACTTTCTTTTTTTTTTTTTTTTTAAATCACTGTGTTATGATAGGAGAACTCATTTCCAAGGCTTCCTTTCAATGTTTTCATTCTTCTTCATACAGAAGAACACACAAACGTAAGAATGGCCAAACTGGCTCAGACCAAGGGTCCATGTAGTCCAATATTATTATTCTTCCCTCAGAGCCTGCTTGCTGCCACAGTTGGAGACAGCAGCACGAGCATGTATGACATTTCCTTCTAACACTTTCACAGCTTCCAAACATTTTCAGCTCTGGGTCTTCTCTGAGCTTAACCTCTGTTTCTTTACTAATCCTCGATGGCTCTTTCTTCCATTCAGTTCTCTTGAACAAATGTAACCCTTTGTATCAACATCCCTTGCCAGGGAGTTTGCAGGTCTACTACGTAGTGGTGAAAAGAAAAGTCCTTTTTTTTTTTTCTTTTTTCTTTTTTTTTAAATGGCTTCCTCTTGATAGGTTTTATATCTGACAGAATAGTCAATTCCTATCTACTTTTTCATGCCACCTGCAGAACCCCACCATACCTCTTTGTCTCATTACTAGTTACATCCTTAAAGACATTTTCTGAAGAATGTAATCAAAAACATTTTTGAAATGAGTTAATTATGCCAATGAGATCACTAATTTCTCCAAAGAATACCAAGAGGTGGGTGTCACAGGACCTCCCCTCGCAGAAGTCATATTGACCCTTACCCAAAAGATGATATTTATCATCTGTTAATGCTGTCTTTTGTTATTACTTCTACTAATTAATCCAGTCTAGATGCCAGGCTTGCAGACTCGTAATTTCCCTGGCTCTCATGTGGACCTCTGTTTTAAGAATAGCATTACAGTTGCTACCTTCTGGTGCTCGGGTCCCAGAGACGTTTTTCATGAGAGGCTGCCCATGATCATTAGTAATTCAGCTATTCTGTCCCTGTGGTTCCTCTGGTACTCTTGGGTGAGTGTTGTTCTGCCCCTGGGATCCTCCAGGGCCAATTCTGTCTGTCTGTATCATACACTCATCCATGTCAACTTTAAACAGAGCCTCTTCCAATTTCCTCACTCTTCCTACTTCTACAAAAATAAAAGTGGGAGGTTCAGGCATGGGAATCTCACCAGTTTTCTTTTGGTAGAAACAAGAAAGCTCTGATGCAAAAATTTAATTTATTTTCTCTGCAACAGCCGTGTCAGGTCTGAGTTCTGCTTTTACAGCTTTGCTATCACTTGGCCCTACAGACTTTTATCTCTCGGATATGTTGGAGGAAGGATTGAAGAAATAGCTAAATGTTACTGGAGAGGCTATCCTTATCTTCTTTAGGTCTATCTAGAAGCTAAAAGTGACAATGTTTTCATCTGCTTTTGAAAGCACAGGGTCCTGAGACAATTTGGATGAGGAATGATCAGTAAGAGAGCTCTGTCTGCAGTGCTCTCTGCTGGATACCTTGGGGTTTTCCCACCCCTAATTTCTGGATTTGTGTTGTCTAAATCTTTTATGCAAATGCCCTTGAACTAAGCTTTGAGTGCTACAATGCCAAGCACTTCCACACTCCAAAGAGAAGAGGCGTCTGGGTGCTTCCAAAAGCTTGCGTGCTTTTAAGGCTTTAAAACTCAAGATTAATTCCTGTTTACTTCAACCATCTTCCAAAGGATCACTTGTGACGTGAAGCATGTTATTCTCTGTTCCATCTCTCTGCTGAACCTAGTCTGTATTCCTTCTTTCGGAGGGAGTGTTTTTCTTTAGAACTGGCACCAACACAGCGATTCAGCATCAGGCTGGTCTTGCTCACATCCGTTGTGTATGTATTGCCATCTGATCATACAGATGAAGAAAAGCCTGTGCCTTGCTAGGGTGGAGTTGGAAGGGAAAGCAAAAAAGGTATTTGCAAGCACAGGTGCCCAAACCCTGATGGTATTAGCATTCAAGTGAGGTAGCAACCATGCCTTACAAGATTACACAAAATAGAAATGACATGCTTGGAAAGTCACTTGGAAGTTGCTGCTGCTGCAGGGTAGCAAACCAAGCTGTGTACTTACTCTCATGGTTCACAACGTACAAATACACCTTGAGGATAAAGTAAGCTGGGAGACAGTTAAGAAATTTGCCTCTTTTTATAATTTACTTGCTGAAGGAGGCTGTCTGAGCAGGCTAACTATTGCCACAGAAAGCTCTAGGGATTCAGCAGCACTCCTGAACTGACCATGTTCTGGAGGAGGATGGTTAGGAGAAAATTGTTCCTGTAAGGAGACTTGCCAAGGACAAATCTATAGTACTGCACCTTTGTTGCAAAACTGGGCCTGTTTCTAGGCTTGATTACTAAAATAGTGTATGTGAAAGAAGGCTGATTGTCAGTCTATCCATGGTTGGCCTTGTACACACTCTTGGACATGTTTGGTTATTGCTAGCAGGACACCTCATGTAAACCAGAGAGTTAAAATGCTGCTGTTCTCTAAGACTTCATTGTATACGTACAGACTGTATTTATGTTTGTACATGTGATGCATGAGCAAATATATAGCTTGGGCAAGTTTTATCTATGTTCTCCTGTGGAATGAGGTAACGCTCTCCTGCTTACAGCATGCTGGTGTCTGCCTTGTCTTGCTGTTAATGAATTATTTGTGATACCAGCTATGAGCCCTAGCCATGAATTGGGATTCTACCATATTTCATGAAGACACTGTATAAATGGGAACAAGAGAGAGAGTTCTGGCTCCAGACAGGTTATGAGCTACTTTTTATCTAGATCTGATAGGATGCATGCAAACAGCAATTGTTTTTTTAACTCCATCTGGCGACCCTAACCTTTCCAAGATGAGATCTCCCACTGATGCAAACATTCCTTTGGTCATAATGTCTAGTCAAATACAACTTCGTTTCCTCTGTGAAGTTTTATACTGACTAAATTTTTTTATCTCTTTTTGGTCTCTTCCATTAAGAGAGGCTGAGCAAGATTTTTGAGGTGTTAAAGGGAAGCACAGTAAAATGAATTATATAAATGCTACCAAACTCATGCTTCATAGAGCAAACAAAAGTTTCGCATAAGATACCTTAGGCTGAGACACTGATCTTATTTGTTTGATGAATCTGTTTACCTCTTGCATGCATCCATCCAACTCATGAGAAGGCAGATATATGGAGTGGGAACTGAATGGTCTCAGACCTATCCATTCCTCACTTGCAGGATGCATCCATTGCATGACTTTCATTGCTGGAATGTCTAAATATTTCCCTGTTATATAGGAATAGAAATCTTTCTTTTCTCGTGGTCTGCAGGATAATTTAGCTAAATTTATAGATTTATGACCATTTGTATTCCCTAGCTTGTGTGAGTGAACTTAAAGAAAAGCAGCTCGGGAGAACTGAGATCCACATCTGTTGTACAATACCCTTCATCTCTTGTGGGAGTCGTGTCCATATCTAAGCTGGGCCCAACTGTATGGAGTTCTGCTCTTGTTCTCCTGCCCTATGGATCGTTTTGGAAAGTGTGTGGTGATTTTTCTAGGTCTCTGGTTCTCTCGGAAGCATTTTTGGGTGAGTATGGAATATGACTTATGTGTTTAGTGTCCTATTATTAAGAGCACAGGCTCCTATTTTTGGTACTAATCAAAAGGGGGGGAGGGGGGGGAGTGTACTTGGAGTGTGCTTCTTCACTCCTAGAAATGAGTTACAATCTGCTTTTGAGAAAGGTGGTGGTGGGCCATTGTCAGCTAGGGCTGAATAAGGCCTTGTTTTCCTACAATAGGTATCTGGGCATCTAGAATGTTCTTAAAAGGGCTAAACCAGCGGGATAGTTTAATCTCAGAGCAGATGTCTTTGGTATTAGAGCTTTGGTTGTGAGCTAGATGAGGCATTTACAGAGCTTACCTCTTTCTCCTACATAACCTGGCCACAGTTTGATTAGATGTCTACTCTGCATGCAGGAGAATTTTTTGGCAGGTCTCTTAGGGATCTGGCAGACAATACCATTTGCATGCAGTGGTACAAATATACAACCGTTTCTCTTTTCACTAAAATAAATAGGAGCCAAGATGCAGTTGCAGCATCTAATGGATTCTTATAGAAATAAATACAAATGGGGGGGAGGAAGGGGAAGAAATATTCCCAGTGGAACCTGCTACTAAGGCAAATTCTCCTCCTTGATCTTACTGAAGTATTTCCTTATCTTCTCTCTCCCCCTTCAATCCCTGATCTCACTGGGCACATTTCAGATGTGGAGATACTGTAAGATGCATGCCCGTGAAGAAACCAGTTGGCTGAATCACTAGGGTCATTTCAGGTCTGTTTCTAGATGTATGCAACACACAGGGGATTAGCACAGAAGTTTTGCTTTAGCACAAGTGTAAAATTATTACTGTGCCCAGAAGGAGGGAAATACTTAGAGCAGCCCGAATGATATTGCAATGCTGATCTTGTACATGCTGTGCTGTTTGGGGGGGGTGGGGGGGGGTAAGGAGAAGTAAGAAAGGATAGATTTTTGTGTTTTCCAAAGAAGCTGCAATGGCATGTTTGCTCCTCTCCCTGTGCAAGGGTGTGCATGACCCTTGAGAGAAGCAAGCACAGAGACTGTCCCTTTGAAGGGACAAACACCCACATTTTCATCTGAAATGGTTTTCACCCAGAACAGTATCTTCATAGTACTAAACACCGATGATTTGTTGCCAGGCACTGCTGCTAACCGTCATCTCTGCCTTTCAGCAAGGCATGGCTATTAAATGGTATTTCAGAGCTGCATGTCCAATGCTGCTCATTAAATAAAGACAGTGGGAATCCTTTGGGGTGGAAAAAAAAAAAAAATCCCCTGTAGCCCCCAGACAAACCAGTGTAGAGAATATTACATCAGAGTCATTAAGATACTCCCACAGCTTTTTAATTTTTTCGCCGCCGTCATGGCATGCTGCACATATTAATCATTCTGTTCCATCTTCATACGGAGGGGGGCTGGGGGGGGCCAAAAGTATCCTTAAAGCAGTTTGTCAGCATCCAATAGCTAAATGCTGACAATCAGAAATGATTACTTATTTCCAAAACTATTAATGGTTAGTATCTTTGGTCATTTTAAACAGTACTAAAATCACTCAGCATAGAAGCCCTTGGGTCATGGGTTATAAATGAGTTCCTATCTGAACTTCCCTAATGGCTATTTTTATCAGTTTTGTGCTTTGTAGAATATTATTATTCCAACAACCCAATTTGGCATTGAGATAGGTTATACAGCTATCCCTTCTTCAGACAGTTCCCTTCTCAAGGAAATGATCCTTGCTTTCCTCGTTTATTGTCTTCTTCAGACCAGCAGAAACTGGGTTTTGGGGGGAAGTTGTATTTGAATCTTCATGGCACAACAGTATTTTATCATTGCTGTGTTCAAGTCTCTTGCTTTCTGTTTTATCCGTTAAATTCTAATTTGGAGACATCACTGCGATGCGATTCTTTGGTAATTGTGCTGGAACAGCAGAGAGAGTGTATGATTATGGCAAAAATACACTCATATCCTTTTTCTTGTAGGAAAAGATAATGCAGAGATAAGACACTGTGTGAAATTGGCACTGTATTTGAAGAGTTTTATCCAAGGCAGGACAAAGCACTGTAGGGAAAAAAGAACAAGTTACTAGCTGAGGGAATCCGTATTTCCCAGTATTTTTCTAAGCTAAGCTGGTTAGGGACACTGCCAGCCAGGCATGGCCCCTGGAAACTCTCCAGGAAAAAAATCTCGGTAGCTCACATTGTGAAAGGGTTTCCCCCATCCGTGCCGGCAAAGAGATTCCCTTCTCAGAAGCTTAGACATAAATATTGATTTCTTTTTTTTTTTTTTCCCTTTCCCAATAGCAAACTAATGTTAATGGCACGTGGCCAATTTCTCTCATGGGCACCATGAGATATTTTGAACACATGCCACCAAAGCCAGCACGGAGTACAGATTCCTTAGGTGCAAACAGACCCCACCTCGCTCTTTTCTAATGCTGCTGCTGTTGGCTCAGAGGATGGGCACAACTGTTCTTGGCAAGGGAGTGGGAATGAGCCAGGGAGTGAGAATTTACATGCCTATACGACATGTACATGCTGGACTGGGTTTTGGCCTTACGTAGCACTTGCATGGAGAGGAGATCTGGGGACTGTTACTTTCTTTTTTATTTTCTGCAGGGATCCAGATTCATTGGGGGTAGGTTTAACTCCTGCCTATGAGGTGCTGTTGCTGCCATTAAGAACACCAGGGTGAGGCCTATGTCCATGGACTTCCAGCAGCAAACGATCAATGGAGAGCTGGGATCCCCATCTCTATTGGGAATTCTCATTACCTTAGAATGGAGCCCAAGTGTTCTAGCTGTAGTGGAGTGGGAAGGTCTTGCATTCAGATCACTAATACTGATGGTGTTAAACACTTCAGGGTAAGTGGGAATTTGAAGAAGAATTTGGAGGATCGCAGTTTTGAATTTGAATGTAGTAACATCCTGACGAAATTTTAGTTTTGACCTGGTCTGATGTAAATCTGTAGTATGTCCTTAGCAGAGCAGGGAATATGAACCTCAAAAGTCCTTGTTTGATGTCCTAGCTATGGGATTGTCCTCCATCAGTAGTTTGTCTATGGATGTTTGAACATGCTTCCATCTCCTGTTTGAACCCAAGATTTTTTCCCTGCTGTCTTTTGGGCAATAATTTTCTTTCCTTTAAAGCCTGTGTGTCTCTCATTTTTAATTTTTTTTTCTACTGAAGATGTCGGCTTTTGTCTAAGAAATGTAAGCCTGCCAGCCTGCAGATTCTTTTGAAGTAGTCTGCTGCCTCCCTTGGGTCTCTGCACAACAGGTTGAAAACAATATGTTATTGTGCTCTGCATTAATGGGATGGAACAAAAGGGTTATTTATTCCATTGCCTGTGGTGTTCTTGGTCCTTCTGTGACATCATAAAGTGACTTCTTATCCCTTTGTGATGGCTGTAATTACAATGACTTTGTTGTTACCTCAGTCTTCTCCAAGTAGTTATCCATGTAGGAACTTGGCAGAAGTCAAAAGTTGTTTTAGCTAGTTTCTTATACTTTCTTGGCATAAAGAGAGTAGATGTCCCTGCCTTGTGTAGCTAGGAGGCTGTTGGCCTTGGTGAAAACATTAAAGAATCGGGTTGTAATGCAAATATGAATACAGTGTTGTCAATAAGAGGTTTGACTTTTCAGGTTAGAACTCCTCAGGAGACAGTTCAAGCTGAAAAATCACAGCTGAAACTTTTAAAAAGCCTCCTCCATATTTTTCTTCTCTAATTCTGTTTGTCAAGTAGGTCGCTAGTTTTTCAGTAGGTTGTAGTGTCTTTGGCAAAGGAAACCACTGTGATATCCCTTCTCAGAAGAGGAGTTGTGGTGGATCAGCCTCACTTCTTTCCACTTCAGCAAACCTCGTGACAGTCCTGCAGATCACTTCTATTTGGTGGGCAGTGTGGAAGTGTTGTTGGATTGTTAACCTTCGAGCCAAGATATTGAGCTCATCTCTGCTCCTGATTTGCTGTGTCTTCATAGTCGTAGCACAAGCTGTATGCTGGTATTTTCTTCCCCTACCTCTAAAACGAAGAATGTCTTCCTGCTTCACACAAATGCTGTGAGGCTTAATAATTTAATGCTTGTAAAGTATTTTGAAATCCTAGGAAGAATTGCAAAGTAGAGAAGCAGAGTCTTGTTGAATCACCTGATCTGAAACCATTAAAAAACCCCCCAAACAACCCAAAACAAACCTTTGAGTATATATTTAAATTTATAGAAAGTGTATACCTCAGTACTTGCCTTCTCTGCCATGCGTAGGAACAATCTTCAGACTCATGCACTAAATTTCTGTTTTCCCTCTGTAATGTTGGGCGTTGGGACAGGGCTAGTCTATTTGGAGAAAAAGACTGGTAGCGATCCACAGAAGCTGGCAAGGATCCTTACCAACACGGAGAAGGAGGTGTTAATGTTTCTTGGCCTGAGCATGGCCTAGCCATGGCATTGCTCCACACCTGAGAAACCATTTAACAGCCCTATTTATTAATTATCACAGTTCTAAGTTACATCTCCCCTGCAAGGTGAAGCACACAGAGCCCTGAGGCAATATTGCTGACTGTACCAGGCATGTCAGGGCCAAGGTAGTTCCAGAGTCAAAGCATCTGCACCGTGCTTCAGATGCTTCCTGGTGAACTGGGCTGTAGGGTATTTATCTCCCTATGGTTTTTTTTTCCCTCAAGTCACCTGAATCCCCTTTGGCAGGAGCCCTACTTCTGACACGCTCTGAAGACGGGGCTGGGGGCTCACAATGCACGCAGGCACGCAGGGTCTGAAATGTGCTCAGCTGAGGATGTTAACTGCCTCCTAGACATTAGCAGAGGAAAACATTTCAGATCATTCAATGCCCGGTCCTGCACAGGCACACTAAGGCTTTCTTGATATCTGGCTTTCAGTCACACAAATGTTTTCTCGTGCTTTCCTACTGCTAGGAAACTTCTAAACACTTAGCCAAAATCTCTGTTCTTTTTAAGCTGAGTATGTTACTCCTACTTGAATCCTTTTGTATCGTTCTTAAGAAGTCTTCTCCCATAATGCGTGTCAGCCCTTCAAATGTTTGCAAATTTGTCATCTGTAGTCATTGCTTTGCCAAGCTATTAACTCTTCTGAATTAATTCTCTTGTAAGTCAGTCTCGCCATTTCCCCGATCATTTTGCTGCTGTTCTTTTTGAATACATCTCAGTTTGTCATTGTGAATGCATCTAAAGCAAAGGCATTGGCACTTTGCTAAGTTTATAACACATCAAAGTTTCTCAGGCGCATTCCCTAAGTAAATACACTGCAGTGTAGTCCTACAAATGGACAGGTTTTTATTCTGGCTCCATATACTTGAGATTAAGATTGTACATGAAAGTTCTCAAAACTAAGGAGATACAGCGTATGAAGTGATGTGAATAGCATAGATAGCTGTTCTGCAGGGCTGCTCATGAGACCACTGCCTGGGGCAGGCTGTCAGCACTGGCACATGCTGCTCCCATCTCCAGCAACTCCCCCGCAGTGATTTCTGTTTGATGCCCCCAGCCCCAGTTTGATCCCACTCTGGCCCCTCCAGCTGACTCCTTCAGGCACAGTCAGGACTGAAGTTAAGGGAAGCAGATGGAGGTTGGAAAAATGGCACGTTGCTTCTCACAGGGCACAATCAATCTACTACAAATACCATGTTGTGTACACAGAGACCCAAGCTGGGCCATTGGTGTCGTGACTAGTGTGACAAACCCTTGGGCTGGTGGATTAACTTGCGCTGGCTTCTGTGTGAACTTGCCAAGAGAAGAGACAGGGATGCTCATTCTGCAGGGACAGAAAATAGTTGCTTAATTTAGCCAGCTAATTGCCCTATCTCTCCAGTGGTAAGGCAGGTTCCCACTTAAGCACTGAAACATAGGTTGGATGAGTGTTCACTGTCCCCAACAAGAGTCAGCTGTATTTAATGCAGAGCATGCTGGATCAGCTTCCTTCTGAACAGCAGGTTACATGTGTATGGCTTGAGGCAAAAGATACACAGTGGTAAACTTTCTCCCCAGTGTGGCTGCAGGAAGGAAGCTCTGCTCGGGACAACTATAAGAGACTTCAAGTAATACCAATATATTGAGCTAGGACTGTGCCTGCCCTTTTGTAGGATGAGGCTGTAAGTGGAAACACTGAAGGTATCTGTCCTGGTTTCAGCTGGGATAGGGTCAAATTTCTTCCTAGTGCTGCGTTTTGGATTCAGTAGGAGGAGAATCTTGATAACACGCTGATGTTTTCAGTTGTTGCTAAGTACCTGCTAGTCCAAGGACAGCTCCCATGCCTACTGACTGAGCTAGGTACACAAGATGGGAGGGAACATAATCAGGACAGCCAGTTCAGGGCTAATGGGGTATTCCATACCATGTGACGTCATGCTCAGTATATGAACGGTAGGCGTGATCTGGGAAGTACCGATCGCTACTTGGTTATCGGTCAGTGCGGGTGGTGAGCAATTGCATTATGCATCACTCATTTTGTATATTTTATCATTAGCATCATTATTTTCCCTTTTCTGTTCTATTAAACTGTCTTTATCTCAACCCACGGGTTTTTTCTCACTCTTACCCTTTCGATTCTCTCCCCGTCCCACTGGGGGTGGGGGGAGTGAGCGAGCGGCTGCGTGGTATTTGGCTGCCTGCCAGGTTAAACCACGACAGTATCCCATTCCCACAGCTAAATCTTGTTTATGATTTTTAAATACAATATTCAGAAAAAGTCAACTGCTGAAATGCTTCCTGTCTCCTTTCTGCAGCATGATTAATATTTTCTTCTGCCCTATTATTCTTCCAGTAAAATCACATTGCATCACAACACTGAAGCATAAGTACATTTTCAACTCTCCCTCAGCAGCAGCATCAGTTTTTAATCCAGCATTTTAGAAGACACTGAAATAAGCTTTTTATGCTTCGTGATTGCAAGGATTTTAGTCTTGGCTCATCAGGCAATGCAGAAGCATATTATAATGTCTGAAAAGCCACAGCAACCTCCAAAGAAATTCCTCCTGAAGAGACAGCTGAGGAATGAGGAATATAGCCCAACTTGAGAGGAAAAGATCCTTTGCAGAGCAGAACCTGGCTGAAACAGAAGAGCTGCTGAGATGGAGTTGGCTGTCGCAGTCCTACAGAGATTTGGCCTGTCCTTCCACTCAAGGGTTCAGCTGAGCATCTTGCCTTGTGTCTCTTCTCATAGCATTTGTGGCTTTGCATGAGGGAATATGTTTAGCAGTATGAGCTGTAAATTTTGGGCTGTCATTGCCCAGGAAATTCCCAGTCTATAAGAGTGTATTAACATGAAGGGTGGGGAGCAGAAGTTCCTTTCATTCTTTTCATCCAAAATGCAGCGGCACAGAGTCAGTTGCATGCCAAGAGATGCCTTGTCTTTTTCTTCTTTCTGTAGACTGTGCTCCTCAGATGTCTGTTCTCCAGCCAGTTCTCCTGTCCCGGTCCAAGCCTGAAGCGGGGTCCTTGAGTGGGGTCCTTGTATAACCCTGCTTCATCAGAGCTACATCAAGCTCTCTGGCTGCATTGAAGCTGAAGATTTCTCAGTACTTCTATGCTCTCCTGGAAGGAGCCTGGAGTTCCTCAAGCTTTGATCAGCTCTGCCAGTTGGGTTATTTGCAAACATGCCAATGCTCACACTGTCGGAACTGTTTTTCTTGAGACTTGCAAGTTATTGCCTATTGCAACTGGAGTCTGAGCCTGTTTGCAACCAGAAACCTGCTTACTGCAGTATTTTGTTTCTTTTACGCTATCTGGCATTTTAAGTGAAAGTCAGCATACCTGACTAAAGCAGGTGCTTTTGGCTAATTGGATTTGGAGTGACCTGATGGTCTGTCACACCCCGGTCCATGACTTGCAGATTGATAGCTTCTGCCAACAGCGAAGAGGACCTGGCACAGGAGGTGATCCTCCAGCCAGAAGAGTAGGGTTCTGCGTGTGCTGGAGTAAGGACCCAGACAGCTTTTCCCAGGTATGAAGTACCAAAGATAGGTCTGTGTCATCACTCCTCAATACTCTGTTAAGCTTCTTTTTTTGTTGCTGTTCTGCCCACATGCATTTAAATCCTTTCCTGCTTAATCTGTATTCACAGTATATTAGGAAAAAATAGCATTTCAGGCTTGGTTAATATACAAGCCTTGAACCTCTGGAGAACTGAGTGTAAGAGACACAGGTCCTACTGAAATGAGCTTGGGTCTCATCCAATTGCTAAAGAAAACTTACTAATAGCAGCCATACTGTATAATTTGATGTCATTCCACATGATAGTGAGTTTTTATTACCAGAGCTCCAGGCCAGAAGGGTGAACAGCAGAAGGACTGAGGCACATTGGCAGAAGTGTGTGTGTGCCTGGGGCTGTGGGACACAAGTGAGCGCTGCTGCAATACGCCTTGGCAAAGATCTGCGGGAAGCCCCCTGTCCTGCATGTCTGTAGTTGAGGCAATGCTTCCCTCACCACTGCAAGCATTGCTCAGGGAATAAAGTCTGTGATCTCTTCTGGGCTCTCTCCTACCTCTGTGGGCCCAAGATTCTGCATCCTGGTTTAGAAAAATGTACTGGGGGAAACTGAAACTCTTCCGAAGTTGCTGAGTGTTTTGCACTTGACTGTGTAGGGCTGGGATTTCACTCACTGGTTTCCTGAAGTGATGTTCTCTAGCTTTGTCTTTTGGGCTCTCATATTTCACATCTGGATCAACACATCTCAGAAAATAATGCTGAGATATTACTTTGATGCTCCCTGGCTGGTCTCCTGCATCAATCTGATGTTGCCTTTAATTCTGGCTTTTGTGTTGAGCTTTAACATGGTGGAGGATTTTCCTGGTGTTTGAGATGTGATAGATCAGTGCATTTATTAGTACACACTCTCCTCTGCATGTTTTCATGAGGCTGCCTAGGTAAGTTGACCGCAGGGGCCAAGCACTGCCAAGCCCAGGACTAAGCCTCTGGGAAAAGATTTTACACAGTGTATCTAATAAAGGCAGAGGTGTGAAGAGATGCTCCTTACCAGTCTGACTCCTTTCATGGAGCACACTAGTTAGCAGCTGGAGTCCTAGGTGTCTTCCACTTGGATTTGTTGAGCCAAGGGTCGCTTATGTGGTGAGCAAGCTCCCCCATCCTACAAAGAGGAGACATCATCTCTACAAAGGAGAGCTTGGTGTTACGGTGTGTGACCTGGCTCTCAAAGAGAAAAGGGTTAAAATCAAGCCCAGGTGGTACGACAGACAGTCTGTTGTTGGACCTGTGTTGCCAGGAGTGCTCCATGATCTGAAGACTTGCAGAGGGTGAGGTGATTTGGCCATTTTCTTCGGTCCCTTAACATGGTCCTTCCTCTCTAGCAATGTCAGAATATCATCTGTAGCTCTGGTCCCTTTTTACTGTTATTCTCTTGCTCCTAGAAACAAAGCTTTGCCAGGGAAAAGGAAGTAATCCTACTGAATTACATGGAGATGGTACTTTGAGAGGAGATATGGTTAAGTTAGTTAATGGTTCATCATCTGCACCTATCCTTGGTAAAGGCATCTTTCAAAGTAGTGTGTGTGGTCATGCACAGACATCAGAGCAATCAGGCTAGGTCAGAACAAAACCCCAATCTAGCCTGGTAATTCTGGCTCAGACGATCATTGTGTGTGATAACTAGTGAAGAGTAGAAGAGTACAGCAAGGATCTACAACACTTCCTTTAAATACTCAGTTTGCAATTATTTGCTGAAAACAGATTTGTTTAGCAACTCCCAGTGGATTTATTTTCTATGTGTTCATACAGATCGTAAGACAGGGTGGGTCAGTGTCTATTCAGCAGCGGATGGATGTGGTGGAGTGGAATATCCAGTCTGTACTAGGGTGATAAATGGACTATTGCTCAGAGAAAGTAATATCTGAGATGGTGGTGGTCTTGTCTCTAGCCTCTGGGGAGCTGGTTAGTTAAGCTGCTCAGCACAGTTATGCAGGAAAGATTTTGGTGATACACCATGGAAAATAGTGGTCTGAAGTAGGGAGGTAAAGAGAAAGTTAGTGATAAAAACTTCAATGTTATAGTATGATATTAATTGATGGTAGAAGTTAGTGGTTACATAGATGGGCCTCTCCTGTCTGGAAACCTATGTTTCTGGTAGGAGTTCCCAGGAACTCCTGCTCTGAAAAGTCCCAGGAGGACATAATCTGCTAGTATCATACCATCTGCTCCTCCATCCTAGACCTACCAGAAGCATATCAATATAACGAAGCTTTTTAGTTTCTTTCCTTTCTGGAAAGTTAGGGCATGGTTCACTGTCCCAGTGAGACTTTCACTTCTACCTCTGTGTGAAAGACGGATAAATGAAGTGAATAACACAACAACTGACCCAGAGTATCTCCCAGAATCTGAACTATCTCACCAGACATTTTGATCTCTGAACCAAACTAACCAGGAAATCAGGGAAGGCTTGAATAAAAACTGGAAAAATTCAAATTCCACTTTGTCAGGGACCTGCATTAAAAGCTCTTAACCGATACACTACAAACTGTAAATGCAAAGAGGTTCCTCTCTGGGTTTGAATTTTGAGTCCTGGGCATCTGCTGCTTTTGTGAAGCAGTTGCAGGCTGGTTAGCTTTCTTCCCTGCCTCTCTTCAGTTCTGAGCTGTTCTCTGTCTCTGTGGAAGATGGAAATGAGACAGAATGCTCCAAATCCCTTTGTGTAGGGTTTATGGCACGATTTTGCAGGCAGTATGTGATGCAGGCATGAATCACAGCTCCCTTTAAGATACTGCTGTATTCGGTTCCCTGGCTCTTCCACCTGACTCAGTTTAGGCTGCAGATTTTTGTTTTTAATCTAAGCAATAGCCAATTTACTCCAGAGATGAGTATTTGCTGACTGTTGCTGCTGTTCTTATGCTCAGAATTGCAAACCCCTTGGAAAACAAGGCCAGCTCGTGCATGTGTGTACAAACCTGGCTTCATATCTGGCTTGGGTTCTCTCTTCCAGCTCAGCAAGTGACTGACATGTTCACTTTAGTGTATTCCTCCCTAGACAAGCCGTGGGCTGTGCCAAAGTGCTGTGAGGCGTTCGCTGTGTGTTCAATTGCGCACCGGAGGCAGATTCTGCAGTTCTGGAGACAGGGGTGAGATGAGGACAGTAGCGGCCATGATTCAGAGCTGCTTTGCATTTTGGTCTTGCTGATAGATAATACTGAAAATTTTTATTTGCAGTGAACCAAGATGCAAATCAGATCCCACTTTGATAATGACCTTGTGTTATTGAAGTTATTTAAAAGAAAGTACTAAACCAGGGCAGCTTCTGTTTAGTTCAAATTCAGGTATGGCTGAAATTGTTGCAGTTCAGTCCATAATAGTTCACTAAAGGGATTCATAGTGAAAAAGACACCATTTAAATACAGAAATGTCCATGTGATGGTTGTAACACCTGGTATCAGCCAGAGAAATACTTTTGCTCATCTCTCCTTTATCTCCGGTGGGGCCTCCTCATCGTTTGTGTTTCCAGAGCCGTCGGGCAGCCTGGCTCGGGGCTCCTCGTTGGGCAGGGTGGGTTTCGGGGGCTGTGGCTCTGTGCGGTGCAGGCAGAGGGGGGACAGGTAGGACTTGTGTTCTGACAGTGCTATGCACATATGAGGTGAACAGGTCTCTCTGCATTATTCTGACATGGTAATCAAGGAGAGATTTGGTTTTCCCTGCTTGTTTGCTTATTTGTTTTTTAGATCCAACATAAACTTTAGCTGGAAGAAAAAGCTATAGCTGCAAGTGGCTTTCAGTTTAACTTTCCTGTTTGAAATACAAAGCCTGATGCAGACCAGCCTCTGCAGATAGCCCTGACTTTGATAACTGGCAAAAGCATTTCTAATTTAAAGTCTCCCTTCGCTTTTTATTAGTTCCTCCTCTGAGCAAAGCAGCTGGCGTGATCTGGGTATGTTGTGCTTGTATTGTTGCTGTGAGACAATAGCTCAGCCTGAGGGAAGAAGACAACCTACTTACCATATCCTATGGGAGTTGTTATCCTCTGTAGAAACCAGTGTCTCTCTGAAGCTTACTGAGACTATCCGAGAGTCGAAGGAGTTAACCCATGAGCTTAGGGAGATCAAAGAACTGAACTGAGGGCTATGCGTCCATGGGAGACAGGCTTTGGTCTCCTCATCGGATGTGGCTGGTGTCACATGGGCTCCCGTATGCAGCCTCCACCTTTGTATCTTCTTCCCCAGCCAGAGCGGGGATATCCCTGCTGCGGAGGGCAGGGCAACAGAGATCTGTGGAGAAGGCAGCAGAAGGCAAGGGCACATCATGTCCCTAAATACCAGGCATGATGTTCAACAGAGGGTTCACTGCTAATGCGCTGGCAGAGGTTGAGAGCTACCTGACCTAGCTCCAGTCCAATGCTCTGATATATCCTAGAAACAAGAGTTTGCATAATTCAAGTGAAGAGGTAAGTGGAGGTTATACAAGGTCTGAAGAGAGCAGTGGGCGGGGGACCAGCTAGGGTCAGGTGGTTCGCTGTCTTCCTGCAGTAATACATCATTTGTCATACCAAAACTCACAGAGAACAAGAAGCATTACAACATTTTCTGGAGGGAAAGGGAACTGCTGTACTGCCAGAGGCAAGCATTTTGGGGGACATGGTTTAAGGTATCAAGACTGGCCGTACATTAAGTCAGGCTTGGGACTGCACTTTTCATATCAAAGCTACTGTGTTTTTCCACAGTAGCAGTGGTTTCACAGAAAGCATTTCTAGGTGATTTACAGAGCTACTGCAGTCATCAAAGATACATAAGCAAGCAGCGTGAGGGAAGTAGATGGCGTATGCCAGACCTCTGGTTACCTTACGGCAGAGGGGTTCTCACTCATACCCTGGCAGCTCAGCGACACCAGACACCAGAGAAGGTGCAGCTTATTCTGGCTCCATTAGAAGCAGCTACCAGACCCAAAAGAGAATTTTAGCTGAATGAACCTGTCATGTCATTGTACGGGGACAAGTGAACACCACTCACTTTTCTTGCAGTGCTTGATTAAAATAAGAATTCTGTTGCTCTAAGTTACTACAGATGTATCTTCACTGTACAGTAGGTGAACTGTAAATATACCAGGCACGGGCAGATTCCACTCATTGCCTGAAAACATCATTTCTGTAGTAGCACAGCTCTGCAGCTAACCTAATAAATACTGGTGCTGAGCAGAGCTAATTATCTCCAATGCAGCACTGCCCTGGCATGGCTGTGCAGCTTCCTGCTCCAGAATTAGCTTAGCTGGGACTTGTTTGGGTGTCTGCACTGTCCTTCATGGTATGGTGGAAACAGTGAGCAGTGCTTGGTGGAGGAGTGTCGCTTGCACGCACCGGACTGCGGTATTCCCCTGCTCCAAATGTCCCGGGGAAGTGCCAGCCTCCAGAGCAATGAAGTCACTTAACAGCTCCTCTTGAAAATTTGTCTTTGACTTGGGTGAAGTTGTGGTCACCTTGGACCTAATTCTGGAGTAGCAAGCCCTGTCCCTTCTGGAAATGATGCTTGATAGCATGTGGTGCCTCTAAGCAAAATGTTGACTAGTATGCTCGGAGCTTCTTTTTTTCTATAAAGCAGTTACCACTGTCATATAGATAACTACTAAATGGTACTCCTCTGACCTACAGGAGGAATGGATCTTTGTCTCCAAGATCTCATTGCTTAAAAACAATTTAATAAAAAGTAGATGTTGGGACGTGATGTAAAATGGTTTGCAGAAAATATTTGGGGGTTCTTTAACTCAAGATTTTGAAGATCAGATAAGACAAGTGAATTGGTAAAACTGGCTAAGTGTCAACTATTTAAGTGAGATGATAGATAAATAATCACACATCCTGTAGCAGCTGGATTTATGCAGGTTCCAGTCCAGTTATATTGGGGAATACAGGGAATGCTGTACGTGGAAAGGACTAGATGAGCTTTTTTTGGAGACCTAATCCCAGTCAGCTGTATAAACACAGTGCCACTTCTGTTGGTCTGTAAGGAATCTCAATTTGTTTGTCTCAAGATAATTTCAAAATCACTCCTGTCCTTAAGAGAAGTTGCCCTGAGGATGGGAGATGGGGGATATATCCTAGACCAAGATAGTGTGTTTCTTTTCCACTAATGCTTCCAAATGTGGCTTTTCTTTTACTGTAGTACTGGATAAATGAATACACCTCCACCTTGGGGATTGGTGTCTTCCACTCTGGCATCGAGATCTACGGCAGAGGTATGAAGTATTTCCTTTTCACTACCAGCAGAACATGAGAACAACTGTATGGCTAGTCTGATATGGAAAAGCACCCCAAACTTATAGCTTTGGGCAGGAATGTTTTGAGGAGTGAAAAACTCAGCCAGTTCTCTTTTTAGAGTCTGTTGTGGAGTCCAGCAGGAACTCGTGCAGTTCTGTCATGAACCATGTAGACCTTCTTATTTTCAAGATTTAACTGCAGCCTCCATAGCTTGTGCTGGTTTGTAGCAGGATGGCATATGGGAGGGACCAGGCAATGTTGGAAAGTCGTTCTGCAGTGAAGGAAGGGGAGAGAGAAGGGGAGAAATGGGGGAGGGGGAAGAGAGAAGCAGATCAGTGGTTGTCTTGCGAGCTTCATATGCGTGTTTGTGCTAATTCTGTGTTGGAGTAAATCCATTTTGCAGTAATTATTTATGAATGTCTATGGTCTAGAAATCTTGGAATCTGGATTTCCAGATCTTGGAAACTGTTCTTTTGAAACAGCAGAGTTACAAGGAAAAGAAAATGTCTTGTAAGACTTTTGAAATGGTCTGGATGGGGTTGAAGCTGATCAGAGCACCCATTGTAAAAGGAGCAGTCAAGGGATCTGGGAAAACAGCTGTAGTGCAGTGAAGGACAGACAAGCACCACAGACTTTCTGTTTCCTCCTTCAGTGTTAAATGGGAATGATTTGGGATATCTCACTTATGGTATTTTTAGCCAGTGCCATGCAGTACATAAAGCCCCTAGGGTGCCATGTTCCATCTCAAGCACAGGAGTTTTCACAGGCCGTGCAAGATGGCGTGCATGACACCGTGAGGTCTACAGGCTGTGTTTCACAGGCCATGCAAGGTGGCCTGTACGACATGGAGGGACCTCCTGGCTCGACTCGTGTGCTGAGGCAGCAGAGCACAATCAGGTTGGCTTTCTGTAAAGAATTCCTAGTCACTGCCTGTAAATCCCTCTGGAAGAAGATGACTTGATTTCTCCCTACTCTAGAAGAGACTTCTTCCAGCTCAGTACCACCACCGACAGTCTCTCGTGGTGTTTCTAGATGCCTCCACTGCAGAACTTTCCACTGAGAGGAAGCCACCTGGACGGGCACAGAGACAGACTCGGAGAGTTTTCCTGGCTGTGGGAAAGCAGTAGTGTTAGCATGGAGGGAGGCTGTGAGGGTGTCCTCAGGCTGATAGGTAACCGGACAGGGAAAATGGCTTTCAGAATCTGGCTGAAACCGATGTTGGCCACAGCCCAGCCCCTGGCGCTGATGCTGAGCCGTACAGACAGCTGCCATAGACTTTTTCCTGACATTGTGTTCGTTCAATTACTCACAGTCTGTTTCTTTCCTTGTCAGAGTTTGCCTATGGAGGGCATCCCTACCCTTTCAGTGGGATTTTCGAGATCACACCTGGCAGTGCCGTAGAACTTGGCGAGACCTTTAAATTCAAGTAAGGGCCCTTTTCTACCTCTTTCCCTCTCCCCGTGGGAGCCGTCGGTATAGGGGGAGCAGGGAAGTCCTCTCCTCCGGGTCCCCCTTTCCCTCTCCTCACAAGCGCCCTCACCGCATCCTTTACGTGATCCTGCTTCAAAGGCAGCCCTGCAGGGATTTTGGATGTGGATAAAAGAGCATGTACACCAAACATGGAACAGTGCTGAACTGTGTTTGGCAGGGTTTAAAAATATACTTACAAATAAACGTAGTTCTCTTTTCCCATTTTCTTTGTTTTCTGTGCTCCTAGTTTAACCTGTCAGCAAGAACAGGAGTAACTGTGTGTTACACAGAGCCAGTGCACAGGGGAAAAAACAAAACCTAGTCTTTTTATGAGTATCACCTATTTACGGATACTGCACAGAGTACCAGAAGTCATCTCGTGTGTTTATTGCTAGTCTGTCACAAGGGACAGGCCAGCTGCTAGCAGGGTCTGAGAGGATGCTGCACTAACATGTTGTTCAGGGGGCTCGGGCTGTGGGGCTGTGGGTCGGGGCACTGCCATGGCAGGTGGGGCTTGACCTTCCCAGACTGCCAGTTGATGTTGAGGGTTGTTGGAGACTTTTAGAAGCACCAGTGCTATTGAGTGAATCTTGGGAGAAGCAATAGGTTTCTGCATAAAGTTCCTGGTCTGCTCCTTCCTGGTGCACGCCATGGAAACCCTCTCCACCATGGGAAAAATCATCTCCCCTGTCCTACTGGAAGTTCCCATTGAGGGGTGATGGGCAGAGTGGGAGCAGACCCCCAGAGCTGAGACTTTCCTGGTGGTGAGCGGGAAGCTCTCGGGGCTGTTGCCTGTGCTGTAACCTGCTCTGTGGATAAGCTGGGGATATTACTGTGCCATTTTGCCGAGCCTCTTGATAGCCCCAGACATGCCTGTCCATGTTTTAAGCCTGCCCTTCTTGCCAATGTCTGATCATTTCCTTTTCCCCCAGGTATGCATCACTCTCTTCACTGTATCTTTCCATGTTTCCTGTGGTGTGTTTTGTTTTTAACTAGAGAATCCATTGCCTTGGGCACTACAGACTTCACAGAAGAGGATGTGGATAAGATTATGGAAGAGCTGGGCAAGGAGTACAAAGGAAACGCATACCACCTGATGCACAAGAACTGCAATCACTTCTCTGCTGCTCTGGCCGAGGTGGGCACAGCTGTCTTCTTTTTCTTTTTTTTTTTTTTTTCTTTCCTTTTTACTGCTTCAGATCTGTAGTAGTGCTTACAGAAGGGGAACTGGTGTCAGCACAGCCTGCCAGGCCAGAGCCCATAGCCAAATCTCCTGTCTCCGCCCTTAGTATTTTTGGAAGCCCGTTGCTGTTGAAAGGGATGGGATCAGGAGGTGGAGATGCAGCAGGTTTATCATGTTTGGTCTGAACTGTGTGGGAAATTAGGGGTGCCTGCATTTGGTTCACTGAATAGGTGCTGAGCAAGAATTGGAAGGGCAGACCTGGCTAGCACGCAAATGTGCATCATTTTAATAGCAAGCACAAATAACCCTACATGATCTGCAAAGGAATAAAAATGGCTTATCAATGTTCTGCAAACAAAAATTTGCAGTATTCGGGAAGTGGGTGTCCCTTTTCCTTATTTAATGTGCACTATCCAAAACCCATTAAAAAGTAATATTGGTTTTCTCATAGACATCTTTGGTGCTTGTTCATGTTCACAAAAACACTGTGAATTAGAGAGCTGTTGTTTCTCTTCAGAAAGAATTGAAGCCCAGAGAAGCACAAATTTATCCCAACTATCTGCTAATTTGGGATATTTGATTTTCGATTCCTGAAGATCTTACTATTCTGGGGGGAAGCTGCCTTCCTCCTCACCCTGCAGATGAGATGTTTAAAGTGTGTTTCAATTAAGGTGTGAGTATTCAGCACTTGTGTAAATCTGAATTCAGGATCTTGACCCAGTGCCAGAAAAAGACATGAAAAGCACAAAAGGGAAGTGACCTTCCATAAAAACTGTTTCTGTGCTTTCCATAAGTATTTTAGGGCAAATGTGAGGAGAGAATATTGTTCTTCACAATAGCTCAACTGTTTGAACGGTGAAACTTTTGTTTCTCTTTCTGGAGTCTCCACCCTCATTCATTCCACAACTCTCACCTTTCTTCATGGTATGGGGCAAGAGTCCTACGCCAATAACCTCTTCTGCCCCAAATGTCCATTCATCCCCAACAGGCCCATCATGGATCCCGAGTGAGATGAGATTCTGTAGAAAAATACTGTACGATTTTGTAAGAAAATCCCTAGTGAATCCAAGAACCAGCAATTCATTTTACAAGGGACCTGCTTAGGCTCTTAGGAAAACCAGTTCTCTACCGGTTTCATCCTTGCTAATTATAGAAAGACTGAGTCCTTTCTGTAAATGCTAGCAAATAAAAATAAACGGGAAGGAATTGTATTGGTACAAACAGAGAATGAAGTTTCAAGCAGTACAGTGATCAAATCAATGTTAGTCACACTACTGTTTTGGAGTCAAAGAATCAAATCACTACAACAGAAAATGGGAACTTTAAAAATTATGAAGGAAACCCAGGAGAAAGCTGTGTGGTTATTAGCAAAAGCTAAAAAAACCCCTTTACCTGCAGCAGTAAAATAAGATCATTGCTTATTACATATAAAATTTCTGTCTCACATCCAAGCTATAAGCTCAAAGCCATTCTTCCTTGATTCTCCTGCTACATACCAGTGAACCCCTCACTGCCCCTTCCTTGTCCAATCTGCCAAACATGAGTCAAATAAGAAATCTTAATAAAAACCTACTAGTATATTTTAGATTTTGCTTTCAATACACCTTCAGTGAACATCTTTACAGGAGTGGAATTTAGAGATAAATTTTCCTGCAAGAGCTTTCTTGGTGGATTCTGTGAGCTCATTCAGTGCCCCATAACCTGTCCAGATCATAAAACAAAAGCCTAAATGGCTAGTTCTGACACTTCTGCTCCCACAGAAGCAGATTTACTCAGGATTTAGGTCAGTTTAAGTAAACCCTTCATAGGCAAGCAGGATTTTTTGTTGCTATTACTCTTCACATATGCCTGTGTTTATCGCCCCTCTCTAAAGTATTACAAATGCAAACCCAGGGGAGGGGCACTTCAGGCCGAGGAGCAGAAGGCCCTGGATGGTCTCTAGCATCAGGATACAGAAAATGGGAGCTGAAATTCTTAAAGAAATATCTGGTGTTAAGACGCTAAGCAACAGTCCTAGCCATTCAACGTGCCTCAGTTGAATGCCGTCCGTAACATGAGAAATACACATGGCCACGTTATGACAGATGTCTCCACCCTTTCTGGTAAACATAGTAATTTGGCCATCACTGTATTGTGGAGCTGGGTGAGAAGTAGCACAGCTTATCTTGGGGTACTTCTGACCTCTTGGAGGAAAGACTGCTTGAAATCTGCTGAGACAGAACCTGCTTGAACTGAAAGCAATGAAAGATTCTATTCTCATTTCCCAACATCTGAATGCTTGCTTAACTTTACAGCCTTAGTGCTTTTTTTTTTTCTTCTTGTAGTTCCCATTAAAACAAAACAAAACCCATCACGTTAGAAAGCTCCAGACCCTACCATATAGAGCTATAAGATACAGCCTTATAGTGTGCAGAACATGCTGACTACAAGACAAGTGGCTCTCAAGAATGTGTAAATACGTGTCACCACAGAGGGCAGAAAACAGAACTGATATTTGTGACCAAAAACCAATTCTGAAACAAGTCTGTTCAGTGTTTGTATTGCCCTTTCCTTCACACTCTTCATCTGTGAAGCAGCAATAATAATAATAATTAGCATCTATTTATGCATAGCCACGTTATGTGGCAGTTGAAGACAGGAAACTGGAAAAAACATTCAAAGAATTAAAAGAAAAGATGTAGAAATTTTGTTCAACAGAATAAAATTGCTCACTGAACTAGGATTTAACTCGAGCCACACAAAAGGCAGCCAAGGATTTTATGTGAGCATAAATTCTTGGTCTCTCTGTTGCTGTTGCCCAGCTGAAAGGTGATGCTATCAGTTCCGCAATGCCCTTCCACCACAGAAAGGGGTGGGGGTGGAGGTTAATTTTTAGCGTGAAAGAGGGAATGACCAGTTCTGCTCCCTACAGTTCTTTAGGCCTTTCTGCCCAGGGGCATAAGCAGTGTGGTGAGTTCCGGAGATGGTTGTTCTGAGCCTCCTGACTAATGCCAGGCAAGTCCCATCCCTGCTCTGTGCCCAAGTATCGCCCCTTGTGTGCTGGGTTATTTGCCGCCTTTAAAAAGGGCTCTGAAATCTTTTGATGACAGCTCTCTTACCTGCCGAGGTTACATAGCTGGTTTATGGCTTGTATTGTTCTGTATCAGCACACAAAACCAGAGCTAGAGCTTTATAGCCATGTGGTGATGCATGAGTTAACGTGTGTTTACACAAATCTGTCTGGCAGGCCTTGAGATTTGGCTGTACGGCCATGTGCTAGGTAGCTGTGTTAGGCCACCTTAATTTCCTCATCTGGCTATGGGCTTGCTAATTACTACCCATACAGATGTTGTCCGGGTGGCTGGGCCATGGGTTGGGAAGAAAACATCTGGTCACACGGACTGAGGGCAGATGCAGCCACGTGTCCTGCTGGCTGAGGTCACCAGTCTGCAGAGGGAATGGGAAGGAGGATAAGGTTGGCTCTCCCTCCCAGATCCGCTTTCTCAGGATCACACCATGAGACAATGGCCACATGTCCAATTGCCAGGACCTGCAAGCCAGGTTCCCTGTCCTCAGAAGGACTGCTGAAGCCACAGGAGTCAGACTTGACTTGCAACGTTTTTGTTTTCTTGACCTTTGTCAGTGTTTTCTCAGCAAATATAACATCCATCCAGAAATCTTTCATCTATATCTATTTATGAATGATTTCTCTGTCAAATTCACGTTTAATACAATGATCCCTCAGGTCCCACCATGATAACTGGTAACTGTTATCTTCAACAGTTATAAAATTTGTGGTCTAACTAGGCAATGCAGACTGACTGCTAATGGTTAGGGGCATGTCCAGACCTTTGTTCATGACTACACCATTTGGCCATGCATCTTGAAAAATCCCTGGACTGCAGCAAGTCCAGCACAGGCAGATAAGCTCTACTTAGCCACTGGGCATGCCTTTGACCTGCTATCTACCTCTGAAAAAACTCAGTTTGCAGTGTTGTTGCAGCCTAATTGTGTGCTGCTGTGGCATTGAGCCTCTCCCTACAATGCCACGCATCTCTTCTGAGTCCTCTGATCTTCCTGCCCACATTCACTCATAAGCTGCAAGGGGCTTTGTTACTCCCTCACTGGCACTTAGCTCTGAATTTTCCTTACTCCCTACTGCAGATTGCCAAGCATATTCATACTTGCTCAAGACTTAGATCTCTCCCCGCTTTGCCAGTGCCCTATAGACTTCTAAAGAGCAGCTACTGGATCAAAGAGGCATGGCTGGGTCTACTCACAAAGCAGCCCCTGTGGAAAGAAAACAGGGAATGCCCCGGTTTCAGCAGCAGCAGTTCAGACTTCATCTTCTCCAATCCCATTTCATGGCAGTTTTCTCAGTGAGCGATTTGGTGAACACGCTGCATGATCAGGAGTCTCTTCCTGCGGATTTCCTGAGCAATTATTCTTCATCAGGGAACTTTGGGTTACTTAAGAAGTGAGGAACTACCAGAGAGCATAAGCCTCTGCCTAGTAAGTGCTGCACACCATCTTAATTAGTTTACCATCTGATGTAAAACAGGGCAGAATTTCCCAGTGGGTAGTCATGAGAGAGAAATTGGATGCACCCCCTGTGCATTTGCTCAGCTTCAATTTAAGGTCGCTGGTACACACACCACTTGATACCCCTTTGTGGTCTCCCTTTACCCTCACTATCTGTGTCAGTGCGGGAAGGTGAGGGAAGCTTGATCTAAGCAGTGAAAATCTAGTTAGGATTGCCTCAGCCACTCTGACTCCTGCAACATGGTCCCATGGTACCTATATTTATAAACCACTTAAGCAAATTGTTTGTGGGTTAAAATGAAAGAGGTTCATCAAACTGGGATTTGCAATTTGCCCACAAGAAGCTTGTTCATTTCATGGTGCTTATGTGGCCAGTCCCCAAAAACAAGAGGTATCAGTACCACGCTCTCTGAAGAAACTGTCCAGGAGGATGGGCAATCCTTTTGGGGGACTTAGACCTCCAATTTCTGCAAAAAAAAATCAGTCAGGCCATCAGTGGCACAGCCCAAATGTCCCATCCTGTTCTGAGCTTCTGTGCCTTTCTGCGTGTCAGTACTCCGGGCAGGTAATGCTGCTGGCACACAGCGAGGATTTTGGCATTCTGATAAAGTTATGCATGTGCGGGGAATTCAGTTAGGACCACATCAATATTGGGTGAAGTCCTTCTGTCTGATCATCTGTTGTTAAGTCACTATGTTCCTAACAATCCCCCATGTAAACTTACATCAATATGTTCAAATGGCCCTTCAAGGAATTGCAAAATATTTATGTTCTTCTATGAGCTGCCCTGGCTGATGAGAGAGGCTATTTCAACTCTGCCAGATGGAAAAAAAATATTGGCTTTTGAACATTAGAAAAACCTTTTAAAACAAAAAGAAAGGCTAAAATAATTAGTTCTTTCCATGATGTGATTTGTTGAATTTCCTGATTTTTCAGAACAAGAAAATGTGAGATAGGAAAAGGACAGAAGTTACAAATTGCTGTAAAGCAATTTACAATAAAGGGAGAGGAATAAATCTGTGCTTTAAGGAAAAAGCCAAACTCAAAGTAATTCCTGGGCTGTAAGTTCCCCTGCAAGGATCCGCAGATTTGAGGTCCCAGCCACGCCATTGCTTTGCAGGAGCACTTGTCACTGCAGCAGTGGGCCACAAGGAAGTATGCCAAGAGGTGCCAAGAAAGACATGCGATTACACACTTTTTGTCACTGAGACTGTTCTTTGGGCATAGATAAGGGTAGGTGCACGCAGATGCTGGGAACTGAAATTGCTGTCAGAGGGCTCTTTTCAATGCGAGAGCATGGCTCGTGATTGCCCTGCAACTCTACAATACAATTTCGGCTTGTGGAAGGCAGATCCTAGGCAAGGCAAACGCAACCTTGGAACAGCTGGTACCCCCAAAAACGTGTAAAGGAGAAAGGTTGAGTGCCAGGGGTTCAAATACGGGCATGTAAGAATATCAGCCCTGCTGATGGGTAGGCGTATGGTGAGTGTACAGTGCCTGAGGCCAGCTTCTTTAGAGAAGATAGCAGTAACTAGAGGATCAGAGGGAAGGTGAAGGTTTTCTGCTTCCAGGTTCTTCTCCAGTCTGGCAGTATTCCTCAGTATTGACTGTGAGGGTCACACCATGTCACTACATCTTAAAGACTCTGAAAAAGCTTTGCTGCTTAGCCCAGTCACAAACAGAAGATGACTCATGCTCACCAGCAGTTTTCCATGCTTCTGAAGTTTCCTGTTGAAGCTAAGCTACAGAGCTGTGTTCTTACCAGAGCAATGACAGTTGCTACAGCATGTCTCAGAAAAGGACAAACCACCATGGGAAGGGAGAAAAACACCTTGGAATCAGCACCAGAACTGGAAGATAAGTGGAATGACTCAAGGAAACTACTTCTTCTCCCTTCATCAGTGTGATTACTGCCAAGCAACTGGAATGATCCCTATTTAAGGAAAATCTTCAGAACCTCACTATAGGACACATGACAGATAATTATCAAAGAAGTGTGGCTTCTGAGCACCAGGGAAGGTAGCCCCTTTTATTCCCCAATAGCCTTACCAGTGGTGGAATAGCAATAAAGTCGGTGAGTCTTATGGGCCCTTTTGACAAGATACAAAGTTGATGCTCATCATAATTAGGAAATTAATTGAGAGGCACTGATTTGATTCACCTTAAAAATTGTTGATGGTGGAACTTTACCTGAGGACAGCAGTGACAGGTGGTTTTATTCTTTTATCATGTCTTTCCTTCCTCTTCTTGAAAGGGGAATGATTTCTTTTTGATTTGTATGCTTAATTTATCTTAAGTACCAGAAAAGGTCAAAACCCTCTGTATTTTGCAGCAGTTTCCCAGCCTAGAGTTATTTATCTGTCTTGCAGCTGCTCTAAAACTACCCTACTTTTTTTTTTTTAAAGGAGAAGGGAGGCAGGAGGAGGCTGAGTCTGTGCTAGTAGGACCTGTCTGGATCTCTAAGAGCATGGTCAGAGAATCTGCAGCAGCCCCTGAGACAAACCTGGCTCAGAAACACCTGAGTGATCTGGTGCGAATTCCCCTAGAGTCACTGAAAGCAGAATTTGGGTGCATAACTGAGGTATGGTGAAGGACAGTTAAACATCCCTATTTGCTTCCTAAATTATCATGACTTTCTCTTATACTCAGAAAAAGCTATTAAAAAAGACTAGAACCAACTCTGAAGCTGATGCACGTGGTTCACATCCACACATGATCATTCTTCAGAAGGCTGTTTAAGGTCATTTGGATTTGAGAGATTAAAAACCCTTGAGGAAAACAGATTGGTATCTCATTATCCAGCTTCCTTTTGTACCCACTGATCCTTTTCACCCCTTTATTCCTTTAAATATTACAGGATCTTTTTCCTTATTGCTCAGCACTTGTTGATCGAAAGGACTGGATCCAGGGGACAGTGCTTGGAGATGCCATCTAGGTAAATGGCTAAAATTTGAATGATTATTAGAGCTGAACTAGGATTTTCAGAGTAAACCAAGTCATCAAAAGCAGAGCCTCTTAGAGGGATCTGACAGTTTTATTAAAAATTTTGCTAGGACATTTTGTGGGTTCAAACAGAGCTTTTAGGTGGTGAGACATACTCATCTGCAGAGCTTTCTGGACAGAGAGAAGCTTGCTGAGGTGTGGGAGAGCAAGTGGACTAAAGATTTATTCACCTTTTCTCCTATATTTCAGCAAAAAATCTCCTGAATATCAGCTACAAGATGTTCTGGAGCAGGGGTTCCCTCAGCCTCTCCCGTGGGAACTGTCCTACTTTAATTATTTACATAAACAGAGAGATAATACATTTCAGCAGGAGAAGAGAGAGGCCTAAATCAGAATTCATGTGCTTGTGATTTTAGAAGCTCATTTTGAAGTTGTCGGATTTGCAGAGATTTCCAGAGAGAGAAAAATATTTTGTTCTTGAGCTGAAGGAGCCTTGGAAAATAGGCCTGGGGGTTGATGAAGTGAGCATGGCCCGTTCTTTGTTGACACAGGAGGGGAAGAGAGCCTCCTAAGCATCTGAGGTGACTTAGGTCAGCCTTGGAAAATTCTTTAGCATCCTAGATGAGGCCGGCTCCTACAGGGCAGGGATTATGGACACTGTCACAGTCAAATGCTTTGCAGCCAGGATCTCAGAGCTGCAGCACTGCAATGCTGAACCTGGGAGGTAAATAGCTCCCAGTCTCCTGAAGTCAGCAGGACTCTCTCAAATCAGCCTAAAAGGATGGTCTCCAATAGGAAATACCTTGAAGATTAACAGATGGAGTCTGCACAGTGAATCCTGCAACCTGATGTTACAGAGGACTGAAATAGGCATCCGGCGTACCCGCTATTGTTGCTGTCTTGGTTGTCCTTTGTCCTCCAATGTGGTTGGAGCTTTGGTTGAACAGAGGGATCTTACTTTACTAATAGAGGTGTGGAGCTGTGCTGATGTGACAGGAGATGGTAGCCAGTGCATATTCTTTTCTCTCTGGCTATTCACCTGTCCTTTTTCAGCCAGGGCAAAGTTGACAGCATATAACAAACTTACGTCAGAATCCTGCTTTCCTTAGAGGAGCTTGACTTTCAGTAAATTCTCCAAAAAAGGCAGGTTTGCTGAATCAAGGACCAAATGAGGGCAGTTTTTTAATCATCAGTGAATAATTCAAGCTTAAAGCTTTTCAGGTCCATCCCCAGGCACACATGAGTTCTCATCATAATGTTATTAAAAACTAGGAAGCTCTCCTTAGCCTGAAAGCTATCAGACAGAAAGGATTAAACATCAGAGAAGGGAGCTTTGGGTGGCATTTGAGTCGCAGTCAAAAGCAGCAGAAGCTTTTACAAACCAGTCTTCAGCAGCTCCTGAGTAGACAAGTAATACCCATGTTTTCTTTAGTCAACAATTGCTTTTCTGCTGCCTCTGTTGTAGAGGAGGAGATAGGTGTTTTGTTGCGTAAAAGCCTACGTGTGATTCTGCTAATGGCAGGGGACACAAGGCTCCCAGCAGACAGAAAGAAGAGAAGGAAATGAACAAACAAACAAACAAAAACAACCACAGGGCATGAAAGAACATTAGGAAAGCTTTATTTCCTGGCGCCTGAGCCAGTCCTCACTGAAGCTGATGGCAAGACTTGCTTCACTGCAGCAGCCTTTGGATGTTGTTAGCTCCATGGGGAACAGGCTGTGTTTGTTTTCTGGTTTTTAACTGCCACGTACGTTTAGAAGAAGCTTATTAATAAAGACATCCTCACCCATAAATTATCCTCATGGTTTCAGATGGATGTCATTTTTTCTTTTGCTTCTGCCTGTAAGTATGCACAATTTTGACTGCATGCGGTTAATAAATTGCTATACTGCATTCCAGATGTGGCTTCTCTGCAGTGGTAAGATGAGATTTCTAGGTGTATTTTGTGTATTAGTTGAAATTTATGAAGTATTTGGGAAGTCTTTAGAATGAAGGCTGCTGTAAAAGTATAAACTTCTTTTTCCATCATTAACCTTTCTAACCTTGCTATCCTGAATGAGTCCTCTAGCCCAACAAAAATTATTACTGGGATAACTCTTATATGCACTTTTCAGTTCTCAGTCCATCCTCTTTCCCTTTCTATCTACTTGTGCAGGGGAATAGTATGAGGTGGCAAGTAATTTGAAACAGAAATCAACTCCCCCCCAAAATGGCAAGTTTTTAGCACATAATTTCAATTTTTTGAAAAAGGGCTGATTTTGCCACATGTGCCTCTGCAGTTATTTCAGGTTTTCCATTTAATGTGATCTATCTAGCCAAAAAGATTAAATGTGAAGATATTTTAAGAGTAAATTTGAAAAAAAAAAAACCCAACCCCCCAAAAAATCTTAACCTCTCTGGGGCTGGTGTAAATGTAGGTGGTTTGTAGCATCTATTTTATTTTATCTGCTTTTTGCATCTGTCTCACCAAACCCAAAACCCTTATCTGTTATAAATAAGCATAATACCTTGGAGTTAAGTTAGTTCACACTATCTGGGGAATTCATCTCTCATCATGGAGCCTTTGATTCTTTGTGTGTGCAAATGCCTGAGAACAGATGCTTCCTTTCCACAAATGAAGATGGCAAGGAAAATCCCGGTCCTTCTCACCACTGCCCATTGATAAATTAAAAGTGTCAGGAGTGTAAATGAACTGTCTAAGGGTGTTGATAGGCTTTTGTGACTGAGCTAGGAACCTTTTGCTTGGGAGTCCTGCCAACACTGCCAGACAGAAGGTCTTTCCCTGTTCCTATGAGTTCCTGTATTCTCTCTTTGCATTGTACCTCCATCCGCAGTAACCTGCTTCTCACTAATGTTAGGAAACAAGGCTTGAGACTGAAACACAGGATTTTCTTGGTTAGCTATTCAGGAAAAAATAGATACTTTTGATGTCTATCCCTTATGGGTTGGCCTGGTCATGTTCAACACATCCATAGCCCTGGAAAAAGGATGACCCCATCAGGTAACAGCTGTTCTCAGCCACTGATCTCGAAACAGCACCTGCTAGGAGAAGGCAGTTCTTCTTCACGCCATCATGATAACATGAATGAATTGCAGTTGCTCATTCATTTGGTGGAAGAGTCATTATTTTAAATGTCACTAACAAGCCTAGACTTAATTATACTTAGTATTCCCAAAAGGGTCACCTGTTATGAAGCCACTTGCTGCCTACCTCGTCATCCTGCAGCTGCTGGCTTTACATATAAGTGCTGGTTACAAGGATCTTCATGCTCAAAGAGGGTATTGCCATACTCCAGTGTTGGTGCATAACTAATCAGTGATGCCACTCAGAATCCAGCTCTGAATGTGGTTCATCAAGATGTCACCTTTGCAGTGGCAGTGGCCTGGCCAGTGAAGCTGAAACAGTGCTGTGAGTGCTGAGGTGCTACAAGCCAGCTGTCTCGTTTGACCCAGAGCTATCTACTCTATCGTCTCTGTTTTTGGCATCTCTCTGCATGCAGGCTCCTGCATAGAGGCAGCTCGGTCCTTCCACCGCAGGACCACAGAGGTGACTGACACGTTCCCACTAGCATCACAAGGGGAGCAAGGCAGTGGGTATTAGACCCTCCTTTCAGGGCTTTCCCTTTTCCTCACTCCTGGCTGGTATCAGGGAGACGGTGCAGGTGCTTCATCTGGGAGAAACGCCTGCAGTCCTGGGGAGGACCCATAGAAGTAATAGTGCCCTGCCTGCTGTGGAACAAAAAGGGATTGCAGAAGAGAATGGGGGCATTTTAGACAGTTGCTTAAATTAATTTAAAAGGTTTTTCCCTTCCTGCCCTTGATTCCAGATGCTACCTCCCAGAACGCAGCCTCATTATGGATCTCATTCAGCCTCATCTACAGTTTCTCAGCTCTACCCTTTCCTCTGCAAGATGCAGGCCATTCCTGGCTCTGATGAATGCGTGCTGCATGCAGCTTCACGGCCCAGTGGAGCTGCCACCTCATTTATTCTGTTGATCCCCACAGGCTAGTTATATTCCCTAGAGTAGAAACTGTTGTTTTTACACAGTAAATACCATAAATCTGTTTGAAGCAATTGATCCTAGCATGCCAACTCCGCCAAGGTGAGACTGTGCTTTCAGGTGTGTTGTGAAGGTTCTATGTCCTTTCTCTTTCAGGAATGTTATTTCCAGCATACACACCATGTGCAGCAGCCAGATCAGGAGTGCAGAGCTAGAGGTATGTTCCTCGCTGACGCACTCAGACTCCCTTCACCCTGCCAGCACTGGGCAGTTATACTACCAGTTTAGTTTTTGCAAGGTGGTAAAGGATGTCCCTGTGCATTGGGTTAATGGTTTATTCCAGATGTGTCCAAGTACTAATTTCATGGTGTTGCCATGCTTCTCTTTCTACATATGTTTTTTGGCTGCCCTAGCACAGCCTGCAAGCTTTGCCTGGGCAGATGTGCTGTTTTTTATCTAATGGCCTTATTCTGAAATTCTGATAAGCGTCATTTATGCTATATTGTCTCGACCTCATAGGAGCCAACTCATGCAAACACGGGAAAGATTCCCCTTGGGCTCTTAAAGTGCTCTGGGGCACCAATAAAAGCCCTTTGCATTCTCTGAGACACACCAAGGGGAATACTGTACAGTAGCTCAAATGGATACATGCCCCATGCGGACACCACCTCATTTTTAGCATGGCTGCTAAGTGGAAGTGGCAGTGGGTGGTTCACCAGATGTTCAGTGCTGAACTCTCCAAGCCTCAGTTTGAAGACAAGAATTGAAGCAATTAGCATGTATCGTTTGAGGAATGTAATGTTGCCTCTGCTCATCTTGATTTTCATGGATCAGAGCGCTACATGGTGCCTTTGGGAAGGCTCACTTAAAAAAAATTCCTAAGTGCCTTGAGTTATACTTCTGTGCATGGCCTGAATTGCCCCAATTGCATCATCCAGCACAGCGCAGTACCTATTACATTCAAGAGCTTTCTCTTAGGATCTACAACTACTCAGCCCTTCCCTTTATTTTGAAAGGGGCTCAGCCTGTTAGACTATCTCAGATAATGTCTAGCATATGCCCGTAGACCCAAAGCCCTCAAAAAATGCAGCACATCAATAGTGTTGTCCTTTAGAAGGCAGAAGACTCAGCTTCTTCCATTGTGGCCTTCCATTTAAATCCATGTTTCCCAGCTGCTCGGCTGCTCCCCTGCCCAGAGTAAAGCTTTCCAGGGAGCTTTAAGTCCTTGCTGAGCAGTGAAGCCTAGTTCTTAGGGGACTTAGGGGAGGGAAGAGTGATGGGGTGCAGTCCTTACTCCCAGGGCAGTTTGTATGTTTTAACCAGTGACTGTTTAGTGCAAAATGACACAGTTTAAGATGCTTAGAGGATCTTTTTGTCTCCTAAATTAGTTGTTTCTTGATGAGTTGGAATCCTGGTGTGGATTTGACAGCTGCCCAGAAATAGCACCCAAACTGTCATGTTCCATTTCTCCCTCACGTTTGGCTTCAGCCACGGATGTCGGAACTGCTGTTTCCACTTGACTCTGCAGATGCCAGCTGGGTCATTCGCAGCTCTTAGGCAGGGTCCCCAGAAGAACCTGCAGCTGTGGGAGACTTGGCTCTCTATCACGAGGTGCCGCTCAGTGGAAGCTGCAAGTACGTGCAGCCTCCGCCGAAGTTTCTGCCTGAAACCGGGACAGGTCTCTTGGTGGGCAATCACAAGCTGCACTTGCTATCCAAAATGCTGGATTTCAGTCTGTGGCAGGGACTAGCTGCCTTTGTGGGGTGAGAATAAATCACACCTTCAGGGACCTGACAATGACAGAAAGATGAGGAAAAGCTATGCTTGGTAATGATAGCTGGACACTACTCGGCAGGAGGTTTGCAAAGCTTAGGGAAGTCCTACACGGGCTGAGGTGTTCCAGGCTTTGCTGCCAGTAGTCCAGCCTCTTATGTACTCCACAGGGTTTCCCATCCCAAACACTATTCTGCCTCAGAGAAGCTATTACTAAACCCTGAGCTACCTTTCACACTTGTATCTCAGATAGGCTTAGCCCTTCTGTGACTCTGTTCATTTCTTTAAAGTTCCTTCTCCGGTCTGCTTAAGAGGCTCAGCTGCTTTCTTGTCAAGTGTCAAGCTCAGGCTCCACTACAGGTATGTTAACTTTCCCGAAGGGATGGTAGCAGGACAATCTGATATGATGGTCAGGACCAGTGATTTCTAACCCATAACAGTTTGTCTGCTAAGTCTGACAGGACAAGTACATGACCCGTCAGAGAGAAGTTTACTCCCTTCAAAAGAGAAAACCCCACTTGCTTGGCAAACAAGAAAAAAATGCCTAAAAACCTAAACTCTAAAAACCTCTAAAAAAGAGTTCTGCTGGTGGAAACAATGGATAGTAATGGGCTTCTGTGAGTTTATTGTTCCAGTGTGAGGTTTTCAGTTGAGAATTGCCCTGAAGAGCTGCAGTAGGTAGATTTTTCTGTGTCTTCATATACAATTGCACTTCATTTTCTTGTGCTGTTTTATTTAAACTCAGTTGACTTAATCCCGTTGCAGTCAGGTTTATTTGATGTTTTCTCATTAGCTAAGTACTGCTGGATGCTCCAGCACAATATGCTTTATGGCAAGGAGTAAAAAACCCAGGAGCAGGCTGTAGTGTTAGTGGCATTCCCTGCCGTTGCCCTTTTGCTCCTGTTGAGCATTGTGTTTTGCTGTGGCTTAGTAACGAGGCTTCACTGACAAGAGGCGAGGACAAACGTGACTGAGGAAAGGGAAACCACTTTGACTTCCTCATTATCCTTAAGCTCCACAGACTGTCCTTTGCTGATTGATGGCCTGATGCCCACACATCTCCTTTCTTTTTCTGGCTCTTCCTTGCCTCACTGATTCATTCTGGGTGAAGAAGCTCCCATAAACAAAAGGCAAACATCTCAGCATTGCTTCCACATTGGGAAGTGCTGTTTCAGTTGCTAGGGGATCTGCTTAGGAAAGAAAGTCAACTCTTAAAAACAGTATTTCCATTTCAGGCAGTCTTACCTTGTGCTGTTCTGTTGTTTCAACTAATCTTCCAAAGAATCATACCCTGGTTTTGTTTTCCTATTAGTATCTGGGGGGAAGTCTTTATTAAGACTGACTACTGCTTAAGAACTAAACTCACACGCATGCATACATCACAAGGTGCCTAAACTGAGTCACTTCCTACACTGACAATATGTTGCTTGTGTTCCTGGAGAGGAAGAAAGAGAAAAGCTACAAAATCTAGAGGCAATTATGCTGCATTTTTTGGGTTTGGCTCAGGTTCAATGTTCAAGTAGAACATATTGAATACATTTTAAAAAATTCAGCAGTATTCTTGTGAAAATGATTAGATACGTCTGGTGAGAAAATCAAATGGATCAGCAAATTTTCAATGAATGAGTCTTAAATGCAGGTGGTGAGGTCATCTGCTGATAGGCTCAGGCAATAGCACTAGCAATGGAAACGAGGGATCTGGATGGAGATAAAGAATTGCTAATAAAGTAATTGTCCCCAGATTAAAAATTTCAAAAATACAGATTATATAGCTGTATCTGAGGTTAAGTAGAATGCAGCACTGGTAAGAACTGAAATAAAAGTCCTTGGGGTGTATTAGGTAAAGAACAGTCTATGCCTGCAAGTAATTTTAGCAGCTAAATGGCTCTGCTCATTCTCTGATACCTAATGATAATGTCTTTAATTTCACACATTGATTTTTAAACAAGGCATGTCAAAATAAAGTGAGTTTCGTAGTCAAATTAGCACAGTCACAAGTTTGCCGCCTTCTCCACACCTCATTGGAAACTCCACACTGTTGGAGCAAGCTAATTCCCTTATCCTCAAGGTCACTGCTGGAGTGGGGCTTAGATCGTTCTGCCCAGGCCATACGCATGAAGGACCAGCTGGTCATCAGCCGTAACAACTATAATGGGGCACAGCCCATCCTCTAGCAACGGCTCCAATTGTGCTCCCTGAAAATCTCTTGAAACCTCTAAGCACTGCATTTCCATTGTCAATAACAAACATCTCGCCAAATAATCTCCTTAGTGGATTACAGACAAACACCGTCTTAGTGTTTGCGGTAATTAGTATTAAATTAAGTGTAGTTTTAGATGGGAAGAGGGTGGGAGGAAGAGCAAAGGAATTCAGTATTGGCAGAAGGTGCAGTATGGACAACTGTGGAACCACTAATCCATGTAAATTGTGGGACAAGGTCTGCAGGGTGGAGTTTCCTCCCTGCCTGTCTTGCTCCGTGGGAGATAGCGCTGGGAGGGAAGGAGAATTCGGGTATTATGACTACTGTACCTGCCACAGGCTTCAGGCTCTAGTGTACTGGTGTAGGGCCACACAGGCAGTATATTTACTAAGGACAGGCTCTTGAGGCACCCCGGCTGATCAGCTCCACGTGCCTTTTCTGTGTCTGGTAAGGGAAACGGTAAAATGTAAAGGGACATTTTCCTTATGTGGCCTAAGCCAGATACAGCTATTAAAATCTGGCAGCTGTATGTATGTGTGGTCAAATGCTACAGCAGAAAGGAGCTGCCGTTTGCAGCAGGTTGTTTCATTGTGCTGAATATGAGATGACTTTGGAAAACAATATCTGTGCTAGCAGAGTGTAATCCAAATCAGTGCCAGGAGCATCTATGATGAAACACAGGCCTAGTGAGAAGCTAGTATTTTTCTGTTTGTCACTTGCTTTCCCACATTTAGGAAATACCATATGAAGAGAAATTAAAGGGTGATATGCTAGGATAGGAAAAGGACCCCCAGATACTGTAACTTGACTGACCCGGTGTGTCGGCCCGAGGAAGAAAAGTGAGCAGCAAGAACAGCTTCTCGGGCATCTCCATCCAACTAGTCATGCTCAGCTTCTGGACTCCTCAAGGTCTGGCCAACAACAGCCTAAATATTTTTCCAAAATTTTTGAGCTACTTGGAAAAGAAGTGTCATTGTCTTGGTTGTGAAGCACCGGCAGGCCTGTCCTTTTACCCATGGACTGCCTGGAGAACAGAGTGGCCAAAGCCGTTGAGGGCCATGAACGGTTCTCCCCGGTCTCTATGACGCTGACGAGGGCTATGGCTGGCAGGGCTCTCTCTGCGTGTGGAGCAGTTGTGTAGTCATTTGCATTTACAGCTGTTTCTGACTGCAGAGGATGCTCCTACATTTCAAACAGCTCTCTTCGGAGCAACAGGGAATTCACCCTGCTGAGGCGGTGGTGCGGAGGGGGATGACATTGCCACCATGCAGGTGTTTTGATACTATTAACCATGCTCCTTTTCGGTTTGCTTCACAGATACTATGCGGGAAAGAGATTCCCCGCTGGGTGAACCGCCTAGCCTACTTCAGCTCGTGCATCCCCTTCCTCCAGAGCTGCCTGCCCAAGGAGTGGCTGACCCCAGCAGCCCTGCAGAGCCACATCAGCCTCGGCCTTCACAAGGAGGAGCAGGGGGACACAACGGATGAGGAGTCCCCCTCCACCTCTGCCGCCCCCTCAGCCTCAGGCACATCGCGAACCTGTAGACATACCCGGGTCTGAACTGTGCCCAGCAGGCCCTCAAATAACATCCCCCGCTCTCTTGTACCATTTCTTTCTCGCACCCATTTGCACACCTTGGTTTCTCTCTTCTTTCTTCAACGGACAACACAGGGGAGGGAAGACCCTTTCTACTAAGGAGGTGAAGCTTCAGCCCCTTTTCCAAGGGCTGCCACTACAGCTGCTCAGCAAAATGACTGTGAACCCCAGCGCTGAGCTGAGGAGCGTGGTGACTAAACTGGACTCTCCTCCCAGGGCCCCCACGCTCCTCGATCCACGGAGAACTGCTGGCTTTCTCAGGCATGACAGTATGTGTACGGGCAGGGGGGCACCATACTGTGATGTTCCTTCTCTGGAACTGTTTTATCTTTTTATCTCTTCTTGCACCTATGTAAGCCCAGCAGCCTCCTCTCTATTTTGACTGGGTTTGCCATTCCCCTATGACAAATCTCCTGCCCACATCCAGTGAAGGAGAAGCAGAGCCAGAACTCAACCTTCTCATCTCTTAGACCAGCAACAAGCTCCACTCAGCCCGATCCCTTTTGTAATTATCAGGTTTCTAACTCATGTGAAGGACAAATGAAAGGTGCTGCTGTTCTACAACCACCAGTTTTCAGTACTCAAATTTAAGAGCTTGAATGACTGTCCTGCTCTTGAAAATATTAACAAAGAACATAGAAAATGAATGTGTTACCATGGCTTTTCTTTGGGGTCAAAAAGAGGATGGGACTAGTGCTTAGAGGCAGCTACTAAGTAGGTGCAGAGAGGACTGTTGACCATATTGGTGCTTTGGCACAGACCCCTCTCAGTTCCCCTAATTCTAGGCAGCGTTCCTGGTTTCCTTTTTCCCCCCAGATTCCCTGGGGAATCTCTCTCCTAAGCTGACATTTGCTGGCTGTCTTTGGGGTAATGGCCCTCCTGAGCACAAGGAGGAGGAGAGAGAATCTGTTGGGAAGGTCAGTATTTCCTTCAGCTTTTCCTCCTGCACTCACAGACCTAAAACGTGGCTCCAGAGTCACCCTTCCCCAGCCTATTTTTGAGCCAACCCAAGGAGGTAAAAAATAAGTGGTGAACCCAAAGAATGTCAACATGTTTCCTTCTCCTCCCTTTTTGGAGGTGGAGAGGGAAATGCAGGGCCACAACTGGAAAGCATGGATGACCCTTCCAATGCCTGGGCCACCATGGTGCCTTCCATTGTGTGCGCTATTTCAGTGGCATGAAAAAAGGGCACAGCTGGCTCTTGACAAGATTCTGGTCCTTGGAGGCATTCATGCTCATTCTGACAGCTGATGGGAAAGCAGCGGAGGAGGAAAGGACAAGTACACCAACTCTTCCACTCAATTACCTCACTAGGAGTTCTAGTCAGAAGATGTAGGAGAGAATCAAAGGGGAAATCTCTCCCTTGCAACTTCTCTTGGCTATACAAAGGAGGATGAAAAAGGAACAGGCACAGTGTTGAGAGGGGGTTGCCGTTTTAGAAATGTTGTTCTCAACAGCTACTACTAAGTCAGGACTTCCACCCTCCACCCAGAAAGAACTACAAGCCCTTAGGACGGGTGGTTGTTTCCTTTTATTGGTCGCAATAGCATGATAAGTCCAAACAGCTGTTTCTTTAGCTCAGGCATTCAGCAGTGTGTGCTTTCAGGGCTCAAGGTCTTGGCTATGATGTACATCATGTCTGCACAGACAGCGCTTAATGGTTTGTTACACGTGCACGCTCTTAGGGAAGCAGGAGGCTTTGGAGAGATCTGTTGGATAGGAATATAACTCACAGGATGGCCTCACTCCACCGCCTCCTGAAGTGATGCATGTTTGGGCAACAAAACCTTTACAACACGCCTCTCATTTTCATCCTCTGAACAAATTGCTGCAAGTTCTGTACTGAACTGAAGTCATGTTCCTTATTAATCTTGGCTACTCACAGCCCATACTGCATTGTGAGCAATTCTGCAGCTCCTGGTACCCAGTCCAGCACCAATCTTGATTACCCTGGCTTGTCCAGGGATGATTAATAAGATTTCCATCCTGTTCTCCATCCCGCTGCCCAGAAACCACGTTACACAATGTACTGTTGCACTTTCTATTCCCCTGCAGTCATGGTCATTGCAGTGCAATGAAACCAGCAGTGCAAGCTTCATTTGTCTGAAGTTCCCAGGGTGCCTGCCAATAGCCAGCAGCACATTATGTGCAGTGAATTTTAAAATCTCTTTTTAGGTCCTTCTCTGGTGGAAAGTGAGAAGAGGCTTTCCCAGAGCTTCCAGACTGCAGGGAAGCTGCAGTCAGAAACACCTAGTTCCTGATGTGACGAAAGCCAGCCACCCATCACCCTCATGTTTCTGCTCTGCACCTGAGCTCCAGATAAAGCACCATGTATACATCTAGGAGAGAACTAGGGCTCCAGAGGCACATTTCACATGGAAAACCCTCTCACAGTATTTCACAAAGTAAAAAATGCTTAACTGGCTGTATGGTAACCCGGACAAGAAAGCTACATTCAGCCTTCTTGGGGACATGAATATGTGCTTGAAGTATAGGGAACAACACTTGGGGCAAGCTGTCAATGTCATAAAACCCAGATGTTTGTTTATTTACTTTTGTGTTTCTCTGCCTGTTTATGACAGTAGGGGTCACATCAAGGAGGCATCAAACCTCTGCTGTAAATCAAAACCAGAATATATTCCAATCTTCAAAAGCATTTCTCCCCACCCTTCTCTGTTCAAGGTAACCAACCAACAATGACAAGAACAAAGGGACACTGTGGAAATGAAATATATATTGATGATAGCTTTACCTCTGTAATTTAACAGCATTTTAGATTAATAAACATGAAGACATTTTAAAAGTCTAATTTACTGCTCATCTCTGGCACAGCATGTTTGTTTTAGGCACTTTTCTTATCCTTCCAATTATTACAAAATTATTGTTGTTGTTATATCATATTTGTACATAGTTACACATTGCTTTCTCCTGCTGTTTTAGAGCACAACACCACAGGAAAATTTAAGATACCAACAGTTACCAATGGAAACAAAAGAGCATCTTATGAACCTTAACAAGAGCACCCCATAGCACTGGCACAAACTCTTAACCCTTCTTCTTACTGCCCAGACTTTTGGTGCCCTCTTAAAAGTCAGAATGAAAGGGCACCAACTCTGCACGTGGGCATCAGCAGCTGTGGGTTATGTCTCCAGCAGAGAGCTAATAGTACTCAGGTGGGAGAGTAAGACTGCAGGTGAGGTTAGCCTAATGCTGGAATATTAGAGTTGCAATACAAACTTTCTAGGGAAAGTTAGGGTGAGAGGAAAGAGGTAAGCAATAACCTCTCTTCTTAGCACATCTGTATCTATAATAGCAAATCTCTTAACTTCAGGAGATTATTTGTACTGATTTTTTTTCTGTCAGTTGGCTTCCTCTTCCTGAGTCTGTGATTTGAGGCCTATATGTCTCAAACTCTTGTGAAGTTTTAAAAGGGACAGTTGTGCTTTCAGAGGCCCTGGATGAGCTGGTCTCCCAGCACTGAGCCTCTGCTCTGTGATGAGTTCATCCCAGCCTCAGCACAGTGCGGGGATGGACACAGACCTGTTCTCTTGCTCTCATCACTCCCAGCTGAGAGTTTGCATTTCTGGAATTCAGACCCATGTTGCCTTCATGTTACTGTGGTACTCAAGAAGCAGTCATTTTCTGCTGTTATTTTTTTATTCTTCGGTTCTGTTTATTTGTTTCTAGGCTGGAGAGGCTCTCAGAACAAGTTAGTGACCACTGGACTGCAATAATGTTAGCTTATCTTCTTATTATACGTGTTTGATTTTCTTCTCATTTTAGTTTGTATATATGTGGTGGCTTATTGACATGTTCAGAAAACTTAAGAAAGTACCTCCACCAATTCCTTGATGTGATTAATGGAAAAGACCAAAGGAAGTAATCATCAGTGTTTCATTTTCAAATGGTTTTAAATTACTCTTTGAGTTGAGGCAGCACGTGCCCTGCTGTGCTTGCCATCAGGCAATGATTTGGGTGGTGGAAAGGCTGTGTAGTGACTCAGGAAGTATTTAAAAGAGGAGCTTTCATTCTCCCAGCTCCAGTCTGTCATTGCCACAGGCTGCCAGAACATGGCAGAGCCTTTGGCTATAGTAATATGCGAAAACATTGCAGCATATACCTGGAGAATAATATGTGCTCTTATCTCTAACATGTCAGCACTCCACCATTGTGCATGTGGCTGTAGCTGAGAGGTGTCTGAGTGGATGGCATGGTACATTTAATTACTAGCAGGAATAAATGACTAATGGCTCTAAATTTCAGAGTAAGACTGTTCATTATGCTGTTGTAGCCAGCTTTGTCTTGAAAAGGCTATGAAAGTTTTTTGGGGTCCAATGTGATTGGGATAAAGGATAACAATGCAGGAAAACAGACAGTATGATCATGGCAATCTTCTTTCCTCAGGAAACCAGCCTACAGAATGAAAGACATGGCTAGTGACCAGGCCTTCACAACTGCTTTAATGAGCTTTGATGGAAAGTTCAAAATTACAGAAGGCAGTCCTCAGTAAAGATGTGTGTTCACCTACAAAAGCTAGCGGGGACTGCACGTGCACCTTAACATTGTTGAGCTGGCTTGTCTCTTGTTACAAGTAAAGATTCAGCTGGCTAAGTTCTGGTCATCCACTGGGTGAATACTAACACAGCCTTCAGCTCTCACTGGAGACAGCAGAGGCTGCATATGTTTCTCTCCAGTGGTGCCCTCCATGCTTACCAATCCTGAATGGCAACGTTTCCTGCTATTTGAGCCCTGCTCTCCTTCCCACCCTGCCAAGGTATCTCAGGTGCAAGCTGCAGAAGCTCTTAGTCTCTCTGTGTCACTTGCTTTCCTGAAATGTCCCTGACCTCAGTTCTGCAGGCTGGCTTTTCCAGTGTATGGAGGCAGGTGAAATCCCTAGCTCTGTTGAGATTCAGTGAACTAGTCAGTCATTTGAACTAGTCATCATTTGATCGTGATTTTGCAAAGTGGCAGATTTTTGCCTTTGAAGTCCACTTCACCCAAGCCAAGTCCTTTTACCAAATAGCCCACAGAAGCACAAAAGGAAGTTCAGAACACAGAAAAATGTCAGGAATCTGAATCAAGCCCTCTCACTTGAAAGTCTTTGTAAATGTTCAACACAAAACAGATAGGTATGCTCAGTGAGGCTAGTAACCCTACATATGTGAAATACATCTCTATTGCTAGAAGTCCTTACAAAGTAGGTATATGCAGTGCTAAATCTTCTCTCGGCTCCAGATTGCAGTACCTAGAGTTCCTCAAGCAAGAAAAGGCAATCCTTGCCTTGCTGACAGGTAGAATAGCACTCTCTTCACTGCTGGGAATGCTGTGGCAGCTACTGATGCTCACATGGATTTTTCTTCATTACGCACAGCATGAGCCTTCATTTCTTACCAAATTATTCACTGCAGGCTTTTCTTCTGTCTGCTGGAATGGATTTGTCCAGGGAAACATGTTCTTCTTTCACCTTCGAGGTTCCTCAAGGGAACTTCTCCTGAGGGACTTCCTGTGGCAAACCACCCAGCCACATAGTAGCACTGAGCTCCTCATCAGCCTCAGGGTTATCTTGAGAGTCTTCTTCTCTGTAGTCTTTTGTTGTTGTTTTCTCATTTCTGTGACTTCAAAGGTGGCTTTACTGAAGGTGAATTTCTTTTCCCCTTCCCCATATACATCCAAAGGGAATTTTATCTTAGTAGGATAATTCAGCATCAGGCCCGGGTTACTGCAGTTTTGTGGACAGTGCTTTCATCTCACCATTAGGGACTATGCTGTAGTGACTAACTTTGAATTTTCAGTCCTGGAGTACAGACAGACTGAACTGCCACTCATGGATGTCATTACCTTCGTATAATAGCACAATATAAGTGTACAATGTTTTGTGATATTAGCGAATGGGCATTCACAAGTACCAAAAGTAATACACAGTAAGAATAACAGCATAATGTGCAGCAGACCTAATCCAAAAATGAGAAGGCCACTGTGCTAGGTGTGGTACAAACACCTCACAAAAATACCACGTTTGCACAAAAAAGCTTCCAGGAGGAACAATGGGAGATTTCATTCCACATGCCATAGATGGCAGATGAAAAAAACAGGGGCAGAAACCTCAGAGGGGCTTCAGGCCAGCCCAGGTCTGGCAGCCATGGAGCCAGATCATTTTAAGCCACCGTACCCCTCTCAGCACGCAGGTGCTGTTACTGGCATCCCCTGGCCTTGAATCCTAGCCGCATACTTGTGCGGGTGACAGCATGGCTCCAGCCCATCCTTTTCTTCCCATAGATACAGTGGAAGCCATATAAAATCTAAGCAACTTAGCTACAGCCGGTGTAGGACATGGTGGATCAAACCATTCACAGGCCAGTCTGGTACCAGCATACCTGTTGCGTATGTTCAACAAACGTCCATTAATTCAAAGAGCTTTTGCGATATGTGTATGTGTATGTGTGTGTGTCTGTGTGTGTGTCTGTGTCTGTGTGTGTCTGTGTGTCTGTGTGTCTGTGTGTGTCTGTGTGTGTCTGTGTGTGTCTGTGTCTGTGTGTGCGTGTGTGTGTGTGTCTGTGTGTGTGTGTGTGTGTGTGTGTCTGTGTGTGTCTGTGTGTGTGTCTGTGTGTGTGTGTGTGTCTGTGTGTCTGTGTGTGTGTCTGTGTGTAAAGCTAGAACTACCCTGTGGCTTTATAACTGGTAACCAGGCCGCAGCAGCCACCTCAGGGAAAGCACCTGGCTCGCTGAGGGGGCCAGACCGCACAACTTCACGTGCACTACTTCAACACGCAACCCCCTACGTCTGGAGAACGGGGCCCGGCCGCGCTGCAGGGGCGGTGGGTGGCTGGATGCCGAGGTCGGCTCTGCCCAAACCAACTCCTTCTGCCAAACCTCCCACGGGCGCACAGAAGGCACCGCAGGAGGCAGACATCACCGCGGAACCCAGTTTCCTCGGGCGCGTTGCCGCGGTGGAGGGGACCGCTGTGGCGAACGGACCCGCGCCTCGCCGGAAGCGCTGAGGCCGGTCCGGCGGCGGGAGGGCGCCGCCCGGGGCCTATGGGGAGGGAGGGGATGGAGAGGCTCCGGAAGCTGTGGAGGGGCCGCACAATGACCTTCGGGGTCCCCCTGTTGGTGAGCACCGCGGCGGGGGCACCGGCACCGGCACCGGCGAGGATGCGCGGCCTGGGGGCGGGCCGGTGCCACGCCAGGCCCCGCCCCGGCGGCACGCCGTGGGGGCGAGCGGGCTCCGGGGATGCCACGGTGCCGCCGCCGCCTGAAGGACGGGGGGTCCGGCCCGCTGAGGGAGCGGCCCAGGCCCTTTGCGCCTGCGGAGTCCTGCCGTACGCTGGGCGGGCAGGGAGGCAGCGCGGGGCCGGCACAGCCCGGGGAGGTCTCTGTCGGTGTCAGAAGGACAAGGGCGGATGAATTTGTGCGGGCAGGGAGGAGGAAGAGGAGGAGGAGGATGATTTGTGGTAGCTGGTGGATGGTGTTTCTGCCTCCCACGCTTGTCGGGACCTGTAGGGGACTGGTGTGTGCCCCGAGAGGAGGCGAAGGGAGGGCGTGAGCCGTGTGCCGGCTCTGCCCACAGGTTCAGTGGAGGCCTTTGGAGGTCAGGGAAAGGTTATAAAGCATACTCTTAAAGGTATTTCTGACGAAAAGGTGAGGAAAACGCATCTTGGTGTTTTTTCTTTAAAACACCGCTTACATATTTGTCTAACTTACTTTGGCTTTTCAACGGAGTTTAAACCGCAGCAGCAGTGTTGGTCTGATAATTTGTACTTCTAAATAAATGGAAAGAATTTGAGTTAAATGAGTTGATATATTATAGTTACAGTTGTGCTCAAAGTGATAGGTGAGGCATAACTATTTAGAATAGTCGAGGTTAAAAAAACCAATAAAGTCAAAGGAATAAAATAAAATTATAAGACGGACAGCATAATAGATTGCACTTGCCTATCCTAGGTACCTGTGCACGTTAGAGGAAAAATTAAACAACTCACATGCACTTACGCATAAAAACTCAGGAAGGAAGACAAAAGCAGCAGCCAGGACAGTGGGGTTTCTGTTTATGCAATTCATGTCTCATTCTCCATATATACAATTGGTTTAGAAAAAGTAAGCAAATTTCAAGGTGGATAAAGAGTAGGGCAAAGGATAATTCCAACATTTTTATAATACTACTAGAGAAATTAGTGTCATCCTCGTCAAATATTTAGCAGCATGCCTCAGAAAAACGAGGTGGTCCAGAGAAGGACAGTGACCCTTGTTAGAGTTAAAAAAAGTTTAAGGCAATTTATTTTAAAGTGATATTACAGAGGTTCTAGAGTAAGGACTTTAAGTGGAAATATTACTTCAGTGTATTCAACTGCATGATCCTTTCTCAAAATATTGATGAAGTCATTTGTAAGAAATAAAAACAGATTTAAAAAAAACCAAACAAACCAACAAATAGTGTGATAATACCACAACTGTATGAATCATTTGCATCAGCAGTTCCACTCCCTGATATTGCAGGCACCCTCTTCACGTAACACCTTTCATAAAGTGATCAAGCATAGTGTTACAGCTGTTTAGATATCGTGCTGCTTGCGTGTATAACTAAAAGGATGTCCAGGACTTTGCTGCTTTCATGCTTAGACAGAATTTCTAATTTTTCATGTAATTTTTTGGGTGCTCTGACATTATTCTTTAGTTTAATAACACCTTTCTTAGATGTTTAAGGTTGGATATAGTTTTACGTTACAGTCCTATTGTTTATGTAATTATTTGAGGTTTGCTACTTCTCTGTCAAAATGAGGGGAACCCAGGCAGTTTAGTGCTCTCCAGCTCAGTTTTAACTCCATAAAAGGTTTGGGGAAAATACGACATGATTAAATTATAGATACTTAGAGGCAGTGACCTGGTGGAGATAAATGTCACCATTGCTTTTCAATAATAAATGTATCAGATTTGATATTTGATAGGTTAACTGGTATAGTAAGTAAGCAGATGCAACTGATACACAAAATCTTGACTTTGATTAAGCTTTCTACATTACCTTCCCTGTGAGAATTGCACTTCAGAGAAAGTATGGCACAGATACGTTTCTTACGATTTGTGTTCTCAAAGGACTGAAGAAAACCTATAAAATGTTATCAGGGACTTTCCAAATTGAAAGGTATTTTAGGTGGGGTGGGTCCTGCAGAAATAATATGGGCTGTAATATTGAATATTGAAAAAACAGAAATGTTTTTTATAAGACACAGAAACTTGTCAAAAGTAAAGTAAAACATAGAACAGGACTCTTCCAGTCTACTCAAAGTCCTCAGCTGGAGTAATTTTCCAGCTTTATGGTGCCATTGTAGAGATGATGAAGACAAACAGTAAAGTCTAGAGGAGAGCAACATAAAAGATACAGCAGACATTCCACCTTTAAGGAATACTTGAAGGAATTGACTTAGTTTATTTTAGAAAAGTCTGAGAAGTTCTGTACATCATATATTGAGAGTGGTGATTGCTTTTCATAGCTGGGGGAAGAAGTACCAAAATAAATGAGCTTTAGATCAGATGTTAGGAAAATATTACTCTTTGTTAGGAAAGAACACTCGTGATACATACTTAGGGTTTTTGAGGAGAGGTTGAACAACCACCTGGCAACAATGGCCAGTAGATTTTCTCAGTTCTGCTTCAGTGCTGGAGCTAGGACTTCAGCTTCCCAGGCCAAGGTAGACCTGTGGTTGTCCTTTTGGCCCTCCCAGTATTTTTGCATGATTTGCCATAGGTCATAGCAGAAATTTTTGAGACTGGTTTCTTTGACTCTGTACTGCCTAATTTCATTCCATTTCTGTTACCACAGAGCTCTTTCCTCCAGAGACAATATTATACAGAGAAATATTCTATTCTATTTCTTTCCAGGGTTTCATGTCTCCCTGCCTTAAAATTATCCTCCACTGTGAATACTTCAGCATGTTTCTGTGTTGCTGCCCAAAGGCTTCCCAAGGAGTAAGAGAAAGGAAAATTCATGCAATTCTTGTCAGTTCCCCAGCTGTCTATTGAACTCTGAAAGCATCTCTGGAGCTAAACAGAATTGTGCTAAAAGATCAATTACAGCAAAAAAGACATTGAATCTATGCACAGAATCAGAAGGAGCATGCCTTTGTAACCCTTTAAATTCTGCTGAATTTGTTGATAATACTGAAACCAAACTTTCTGTTAGATTCTTGCATCCTGTACATCATTTTTTTCACTAGACAGGTACAGGACTTCATTCTTCAGTACTGCTGGACCTTTCAGCAGTACCATATTTGCTTTTTTTACCGGGGGAAAAAAAAAATAAAACAGCTTTCATATCTTCCCTTTTTACACTGCATATTTGAGTGAAAAATCCCTGTGCCACTTTTTCTAAAGGCTCCAAGGTTAGAGAGATCATAATTCAAAGACAGATGAGTGTCTCATTATACACATGCATGCAGAAATATATATTAAAAATATCTCTTACTTTTTAGTGTAAATTATCTTGATTCTTTTTTCTTTGTTCTTTTGGGCTTGGGGCTGTTAGAATATTTCAGTGCAGAAGGAATTTTCTTGGCTGATCTTTAAACCTCAAACTGACAACAGCTTTCAGAGTAAGATGTGTAAATCACAGTTTTCAGTCATACTTTCTCAGAAGATAAGAGTGTTTCTTTGTGAGCGAGACTGTAGGGAGTAGGAATTAAACCTGCAGGAAACCTTCATTTCTGAATGTTTCCTTTAACTCTGTTAACTTCGCAGATGAGATATCTCTGCATGGCATAAAACAGTAAGCATGCAGGAGAGAGTGATGTAACCTGGCATGGAATATCTTAACAGCTTGAGTGCTACAAGGTGCTTTAGTCCTAAAGCTTTGGTAAAGATGGTAACATCTATGTAGATGTTGGGATGAACTCCAGCGACCTTACAGATGTATCTGTAAAATTTGCTGTTACAGTGGAGGGCTGTGCCACCTTTGTGGTGACTTAAACATCTTTGTTAGCTATATTGACATCTCCATTTCCTATCATGATAATAGGAACTCTTTCCTTATCACATGAAGCTTAACTTACAAGTCTTCAGGATACTTGGTTCTGTTATAGAAGAAGAGCTTCAGTCGCTGCTGCTTTGTATTCCACAATCAACTCTACCTGACCAAAAGGGACGTGTCTGTCAATGTCCTATTGCTTCTGTGATGCTTCTGTAAGATCTTGAGGGAACAAGGCTCTTTGGTATTACAGCTAGTGGATCCAGTGTCATACCTTTCATATGAGGGACTGAACATGTAAGGTTACATCTCTAGTGCAGTTAGAATGTTTGAAGGTTGCTGGAAGTTATTTTTTCAGACAGGTATAAATGGCGATTCTAGATCGTTGAGGAAACATGTTTGGATTTCAGAGTTGCAAAGCAGGATCTGAAGTGGCATCTTAGCAGACAGAAAATATAGTCATTTGGTGATTTTTATTACACACCTCAAATAAGAATATTGCACTACATATGTAGTGCTGCAAGTTTCAAATTTGCAGTATGTTGCAACATTCTCCATATCTATAGCTGTAGATTTTGACTTCTTTTATTTTTCTGTTTTTTTTTTTTTCCTCATCCTGTGAAGACTGTACTTTTACAAGTACTTTGCTTCTCCTTCTGGATCTTGTCTTTGGTGTTTTATGTGCTGTGCCTAGTGTTGCCAAAAGAGAAGATGGGGGTGGCTTGGAACAGTGAAAGATATTTCTGTCAATAAACATGTTTCTAAAATTTATTTCCATCAGTGTTTATGCACACAGACTGTACTACAGTGCCGTCTACATTGCTGCCTTGAACAGTGCAAGTTTGCTTTGGTAGACACTTTGTCAAGAGACACCAAGAATGCATGTCATATACAGGACAAGAAAAAAGGTCAGATTAGAAAAGTCCCTGACATACTGCAGCAATGTGGTCAGTGCTTCCAGGCACCATTAGAGAAGGTCAGTGGCATCTCAGGCCCTTGTTAATGAACCAGTTGTCTCTCAACCTTTTTGACAACCAAACCAAACCAAAAAACCTTTCCCAGACATCAGGACATGAAATTACATGTCTGTGGATTAGTTTTGGTCACTGGTGAAGTCAGGGTCATCTGGAAGCCATGACTGATGCTCAGAAATGTTTTGCAAATATTGTGAAATGGTATTTTATTGTGCTGTGAGTCACTGAAAGTGAAAGTTTTACAGGGTTAATGGGTAGGGAAGCTATGTTTTGATCATTTAAATGTATTTAACTAACTAAGTTTCCAAAGCTTTCTTTAAATACAATGTTCTTAATTAATTCCGTAAAAAGCTGCTGAATTTTGAGTCCTGGGATATGCTGAATACAAGGCACACTTTTTCTGGAGTATCTGCCCATAAAAGATGATATGAACGCTGAGAAATATGGAAAATTCTTCTCAGGAGTAATCACGTTTCTGAGATCTATTGTTGCCATCAGTGTGCCTATATGTAGAAACTGTTATTGCATTATCTTCTGATATTGTTTGAAAAAGGATTACTACAATCAGTATTTTTCACTTTTAGATATGTCAGTGTTATTGTTAACATCATTCACATTATTGCCTTGAACAATTCATAATACTGAATTGCAGGACTTTTATTAATACCTGTAACTTCATGTAACTTTACAATAAGATTTGACACATGCAGAACAGTTGATTTAAATACTGGTATGCTGTTGAGAGATGAATAGAAGTTAACATTTACCCATGAGAAGAGAATTCTGACTTCTAGTATTTGTAGATAAATTGTGATTGCCTGTAAAAGTCAAAAGTATTACATTTGTAGCCTAGAAAAGCAATAAATACGAAACTGATTTTAGAATTTTAAAATGGTTGCTCCCAATCAGTGAATCACAGTGTGTTGCTTTTATGCTTCAATGACTCGTATTATAAATACTGAATCTCTAAGCTTACGATGAGATATGTCTTTGACTTCTGCTGCGCTTCTGCTTTGCATCTCCTGTCCATCTGTGTGTGTTTGAATCCACAGCAGAGTGTGGAGCTGTTCTGGACAAAACCACCCCCTGGAACTGTTTGTGCCGGAGTGGAAGCCATTGTGTTCAAGCTGAATGGGCTTCTGTGGACTCCAGTTTGTGCAGTCTGAATTAGCTGACTTCCATCTTTCAGTTGACTGTCAGGCCTTAAAATTTCTGAGCTCATCTTTTGAATCAGCACTTTAAACTTTTCTTTTGATTCGTCATCTTTGAGTACTGTTTTCCAGATAAATGTTAGAGAAACAAATAGACACTCTTTAGTACTCCAGATTTCCCCTCTGTTTCATTTTAAAACATAAAGAGTGTATTTGCATTGTCTAATGCTGTTAGAATGGACTATCTGGCACTTGGGGGAACTGAGGTTCTGTGTTGAGCCTCAGAACAGGAATGTAAGTACAGACTTGCCTGTTTCCACTTTGTGTGTTTAGTCCTGCTCTAAGTCTCTACCTTCTTCAAGGGGTGGTGAAGGTAAAGATATTAATACTTACTCTACAGTACATTTCATCTTCATCCCCTGTCCAGCGTTGTCAACAGGGAAGTATTACTTGACTAATAGTGGTTTCTTTTTGTCGTCTTTAATGCAGGTTTCAGTTTATTGCTGGTTTGAGCTGGGCCTAACACATCACAGGAACACCACGTTGCCATGAGATGTAAACAGTTTCTCGCTGTAGTGTACCTTGGCTAGATTTGAACCTGTGAGTAATGGGAATGATAATTTTAATAAGGAATCAAAATTTTGGCTTTTACAAGCTTATGAAGAAAGAGAAGGTGGTGTTCAGAAACTGCAGCTTGACCACCTCAGCAGATGTGTTTTTCAAACAGCTGCAGCTGCTGAGTGAAATTCCTGTGTCATCTGACCAGCTGAAAATGCCCTTTTTCGCTAATGCTCACGCTGAGGAACATAGGGGTTGCTGTGTCTTCTGCATTCTTAGATTGGTTTCTATTAAACACATTTTCTGTGCTTTCCAACCTGTTACAAAATGAACATTTTAATAAACAACAGGTTTGTTTTCTTCCTAAGACATTGAATAGTAGCATTGAAAGGATACAGACAGTTTTTGTTGTACTCTGGCCTGTAGTCATTCATATTTGCAATCTTTTAATCATTGCTTTGAACATACTCTATACTGAGCCAATTAACCGGATACCTTGGGTCAAGTTTAATATTCTGAACAGAGTTCTACATGCTGTGAAAACTACACTCTTCTGCTTTATCAGTCAGTTACGATTGACTCCAGTTTATACCAGTTGCTTTCCTGGGTTGCCAGCATGGTATCCATGCGGTCATCTACTGGCATATTTAATCCCAGTCTTTCTACAATTTGTGAATTCTAGTATCTGCATTAAGTCAGTGCATTCTCTTACTTTGTCGTGCTTTTGAATGAAATAACTACTAAGGGATGCATAGGTTTGGTTTCTGTTTTCCCCCAAAGGAGGCCTCTGATCTGAACTAAAAATGATTTCCATTTGCTGCAGACAAGAAGAAAAGGTAGACCCTCTTCTGCTCCCATTGAGGATGGGGAGAGAATTTCGTTTCTGAGAAGAAACTTCTGCACTGTTTCTCTCCCTCAGCAGTTTCAGCGTTAGAGCCCAGTGCTGGAGCGGCTGTGGGACGTAAGAGCGGGCGGGGGGGGCACTTCAGGTTAAGAAGACTTGCCTGGGTCTTCTCTGGGGCTGGCAGTTTGCCCTGCTACTTTATTTAGGGAACAAATAAGAGACTTCAGTCTTCTGCGCTGTCAGATTGCCATCTTTCACCAGTCTTGCACTGCACGTATGACAGTTCCTTAAAAAGGAAACCCCCAAACCCTTTTTACTGTGATCACTTCAAATTAAAATAAAATCATTCACATGACTGTTCCAGTTTTGAAGCTCCTGATGAATAGCTGGAGGTGTTTGCAGCAGGCTGGAAGAAGAGGTTAGAAAATTATCACATTCCTTTTCCAGTGATATGTATCGTAACATTTTCCACCACTGCGTAGTCTGTGTTGCCAGCCCTAAATATTGTGATTTGGTTATTTTAGGGATTTATGACAAACATAACTTTGTAATGGCTTTCACAATAGGTACTATAGCAGGAATGGCTTTCTCTAACAACAGGGATGCCTGTAACATGGCAAATTGCTGGTCGTGCTAGAGGAATACTTTCTTATTATTTTGTTAACCCAAGGGACTGAAGATGGCTGCTTTAGATTATGCAGGAAACTAAAAAACTAGGGATCTGCTGTAAGTCCCAAGTTCTTCTGCTGTTGTGAGTCATCGGTGAACATCTCACTGTAGTTGGTGACAAATACAAGTATTTCCCATCCTAAGATGCAATTCAAGGGATCAGTCTCATGCCATCCATAACTGATTGCATAACATACCTCCCAATGGAGAAGTGAATAAATGGAATTTTTAAAAGAATGTTATTAAAGAGAATTTTATGTCATTTTTTTACATAAAACATTTATTGAGGTTGCTGAGTGAATGTGACAGATGGTGTTCTTATGTCACATCCTATCTTTCATTTTGTTTTGCAACATGCAAGTCTTCCATGCCTGCATAATTGCATTACAACATTGTAGGGTTTTTTGTGTACTTGCTGAAACATAAAGGAATAATTCACTGTGAGATCTTTAATGGGGGGTTGTGCTAGCAGTGCTGTTAAGCTGTTTGCTTTGGTGTTAAGTGCTGGCTAACTAGTATGTTTTATGATTTTTGCCTTCTTAAGGTAAACTTGTAAAAGGTGTGAAAGGTAAAGTGAGAAGTTAATATAATTTCATTGAGCTGCTGAATGCATTCGAGTAACTAGACAGATGATGTTCACTACATAATAACATTTTTTTCTCCACATTCTGAAGCATGTAAAACGAATAGTTCTTTCACAATGAAAGCATACAAGTATATTTGGACTTTCCAGCTTGAGTACACTTCAGTTGCCAATGCCTTAACATTTTATAATGTCAGTTAAGTATCTGTATGATTCTAAAATTGGAATGACGAAGAATATATTTTAATTTTCATTATATGTGGCATTACTTTTTACAGTGTACATTACATAGTTTTAAATGAAGAAAACAAAAGAATGTAATACTTTTTTAGCCTGGAGCATGGCTTTGTAAGCCACAGTGTACCTTTTCATTAAGTTAAATAATAGTTGGGTTATGAGGAACAGGCCACTTGAAGGTCTTCCACTTGTTCGTATTGCATCTCATACCGGTATGTACTTCATGCAAGTTCATTGTTGGGGAAACTAATTTTTAGTTGATGTCACAAGTAATCGCTACTTTCTGCCTAGTTTAACAACTCTGCACGGAACCATTTCTAGTGCAGTTGCTTTTGCCCCGCCATAGCCACTCTTCGACAACATGCTAATATACACAAAGGCAATAAGGTGTGGTTTGTAACAGCCGTAAACTTGTCTATAGCACTTCTGATTTCTGTTTATTAGGACTCGAAATTTGTTAAGTTAACTCATTGGCTGTTAATTAACATAATACTTGTTAGGAGTTAAAGATGATCAGCTAATGGAAACTTATGCTGAGGTGTCAACCATATTAAAATTCAATTACAGTCTGGTCCTTGAGACTTTCGGCATTATGTGTTACCATATCTTCAGCTGACAAATCTTTTGCTTAGATCAAATGAATCTTCAATAATTTTCAGGTTCTTTTTAACTATTTTGAATACTTTATTTTCTGTTTCCTGTTATTCTTTCTTACTAAAATTACTGACATATGAGGAAGACTTTTTTCCCTCCCCTTTATACAAATACGTTTTTTTCTATTGTGTATTTTGATGATTCAATATTTGCAAGAGCATCATTAGTTTCTTGAACAGTTATGATACAGATATGGTGCCATCCAGTTTTTGGTAGGGCAAATTTCTAGTCACTGGAAGTTAACTTGGTACCACATGATGATTTTCTGATTAGCTTTCTGAAATCAGAGTTCTGTGGCCTAGCAGCTGGATGTTTGTATTGCAAAAATTTGGTCTGTTTGTTTCTAAGTATCAGCTAGATTGTTAGGCTTATCAAAGGGACCAGGCCAGAGAGAGACTGTGGAGCCTTTAACTCTTGGCTACTGGTGAAGGGTTCCCTGTTCTGTGAAGAGAGCACATTAGTTCCTGGGTACCAGTTTGTAACATACCAGCATCTGAGTGTGTGTGGGGAGTGCGTTTGCATCGTTGTGAGTAGTTTTACCTGCTTGATGGGAAATCATGTAGTCCTGCAATTTTTAGAAGGAATAAATGTAGAAGGCTTTTTTTTCCTTTTTTTTTTCTTTTCTCTTTTTTTTTTTTTTTAATTTAAATTGAGTGACTATGACTTTGTGGCTTCAGTGACCTGAACTTTGGATGGCATACTTTTTGGAAAGAACATACGTTTTGACTACCTGTGCAGCATAATTATAACAATTTTTGGACACGGGCTGTTGCTGCAAACCTAATATGCAGCAAGTAATCAGCCAGCATTGTGTAGAAAACAGTTACCAGTGCAGCAACAGCCTGTAATGAAGGACTGTAACAGCAATGTGGTGTGATAAAATAGGGGGGTGTTGGGGTTTGTTTTTTTTTTTCCACTCATGTCCTTAGAGCTTCCTCATGCTTCCACCTTCCTTAGTTGTGCATCTTTAGATGTGAAGCCTCTTGGCCTCCTGTGCATCTGCCTTAACAGAGAACAGCAGACGGAGTCTGTCAGGTCAGAGCAGGAGCAAGAGGCCTGATTCTTCCACAGAGTAGCTAGATTTCTAAGCTAATTTTCAAGTGCTTAATGGTGTTTTTTAACAATACTTGATTTTTTGCTTGGTCTGTCCATTTTTAATGGTAAAAATACATAGACAGTTTTATGATATCCCTCTGTCATAAGACAGAATAATTTAACAATTTCTTTATGTGGATATGAAGGTTCCCCCCACCATTTCTCCCTTTATTATTCTTGTTCATAAGCTTCACAGGTGTGAAGCGAATTGCAAGACAACTAAGAGAGGCAATAATAAAAGTGCAGGTGTGCTGGATATGATTTTTTAGCCTATGTGGTATTGTATCATTGAATCACAGCTCCAATAAGCTGGTCTGTTCAGAAGCTTAATTAGATCTCTTACCCACAGACATCAGAGTAAGTCAATGTGGCATTGTTACTTCCCCATGGAGTTTGAAAATGATGAGAATAAATGCTGTGGCGGTGAGGTAAAGGTTCCTTTGCTGCAGTTACATCAGGAAGCGATATGGGGAGGGAAAAGAAGGGGTAAGAGGAGAGGAACTCCCTAGAAAATGTGTCATGAAGCAGCTGTCTTTGTATGAAGGAGGAAATTTGTGAAATCCAGGCCCGGAGAGTGGAAGAAGGCTCTGCCTTTACATGTACTCCCTCTTCTCCTATACATATCTTCCAATTGATGATTTTCTTTAGTTTTTGGTGTTTCTGTTGGAAGAATAGTAGGGTCCCTTGGTAAATGCATTGGGTCAGTATGCAAAGTGGTCTTTGTAAGAATGCAACGTATTCTTTTTCATAGTAGTCCTAACATGTCTGTTTAATTTTGTTGTTTTTCAGCTATATCTTGTTGGAGGATCTTTTGGACTCCGTGAATTTGCTCAAATAAGATATGATGTCCACAAACTACATGGCAAGGTAGTTGAAATAGTTTTCTTTACTTTTCATTTCATTTAGCATATGTACTGTATTCTAAAGGATTGCTAGGACAAGCACACTGTTGGTATTGGGGATTTGCCTTTCACCACAGCTGAGGCTCTTAGGCAGTGAGTAGTATAGGTAACAATAAAGGGGCTGATGTGATGATGAATCTGTGAAATGGATCAACATAAGTAACAGAAAAATTTTGTTCCTTTGATTGATTACAAGTGGCAATTCTAAATCCCAAGAAAGAAGTGTAGCACATCTAGAAGGAGGTTATTGAAAAGATATTGTATCCGATTTAGACTAAGAAAACTGATATCTTAAAAGGTTCTGTTTTAAACAATACTTGGCATTAAGTATATAACATTAGTTGGGTTTTGGGCTTGGCTTTGCATTGACTGAGATAAGCAGATACCTTTAACATTGTGCTACATCCTGTTCTTTAAGCTCTGTGAAAGAAACAGGAGCTAGTCTTTACTCAGTCAGAATGTATTATATGCAAGAAGCCTTTCTTTAAACAAACTGGAAACCTTCTGAATGAGGGAAATAACTTGCTTACTAGTGCTACTTACACCTCCAAGGGTAACAATACTTCCAAATTATATAGGAAATGATCTGAAAGGAGCTTCTCAGTTCAGCAGAAAGTAATATTGACTTGCTTTCCCTAACTTTGTAATATGTAGGTCTGCCATTGCAACGCAGAGAGGCTTTCTAGTCTCAGTGCTGCTGACTTGCAGGTGACATGAAATTTTTTAGAGACTATATGGCATTTTATATAAAAAATATTTGTGCAAGACTCTGGACACTGTGGCTTTCTACAGTGGACAAATCTTTGAGACCCTGAGCTGTTGAGAGTTTGGAGACCTTCTTTTTGTCTTAGACTTTTGTTGTGGGCCATCTAAATTACTTTAATCATTCCTCATTGTTCTTGTGGTACGTACCTAGCTGTGGCTTTTGAAGCACATGTGGCCCACTCCTGTTCAGTCCCTTATTTGACATAGCCCATAGACAGGGGAGAGTAATCTTACAAATCTTTTCTCCGTTGCTGTCTTCTGGGTAGTTATTTTCTGTCAGTCCTGGGCTTTTAGGACCAGTTCAAGCCTTTAAGTTTTTTTCTAACTAGATGGGGATCACAGCAGGGGCAAGAATTTGCCTGTTGTGTTTCTGTCATTTTTTTGGTCAGATTCATACTCAGTGAATTACATTTGGCCTCCATGATCTGCACTGTGACCACAGCCCAGAGAAAAAACCCGGTAATAGTTGTGCTCGTTCAGATCTATGAGGCTCCTTGTCCAACATTTATAATCAAGTGAAGCATCATCAGATTAGACAGTAGTACATGAAAGCTCTGAGGGGAAGCTACCACACCCTGGAGTTCTTACGCTCTGAAAAGCTAAAAGAGGACATCTGGATTCTGCTCTAACTGGTATTACTTAAGGCTGCAGCATCTCTTTTGTGTTTTCTTTTTCTTTTCATTATGATTTTATTTACGAATAGGTGAAATTTAAATAAAGAAAATGCAGTATTGGCTGAGAACTAGCAACACCAACTTCGGGCCCATTTGTAGTCAGACAAACCGAAGCAATGTGTTCCATTAGTTTCTGTTTCTATGTCCATAAAAAACGGAGTTAAGAACCATTCTAATTCATTAAATAAGACGTCAAAAGAGATTAGAATGTACTTTAACTGGTAAAGAGAAACAAACCTAGTTTAAAATGTACATGAAATTCAGGAAAAGGACATTAATCTAAGTAATTTAAAAACACCATTAAAAATCCTGATGGTCATAACATCTGTTTAATTTTTCACTGGTTAAAATATTTTTGTGCTGGTGTAGAATATGCTTTTCTCATACAACACACTTTGACTAGCATAAGTCCTTATCAGAACAGGGACAAGTGCTCCTTTTGGGGTGTTGCGCAGTTATATGCAAATTGCAATAGGCAATAAAACAAATAGGATTTTTTTGTTACAGTTGCTCCTCTGGAATAGTAACAATATTTAATTAAATAACACTTTTCATACAAGGAGCTCAAAAGACTTTCACAGAATTTAAATGAATTAAGCTTTGTAGCCTTACTGTCAGAAAAGGGAGAATTATTATTTCCATTTTACTGCTGAAAAAATGGAGGTTGTAAAAAGTTAAGCAACCCATCCAAAAGTAAGCTAGGATTTGTAATACCTGAGTGCCTGTCTTTTTTGATCATGTTTTAAGGATGTGCAAACTCTAGTATGCCCCTTTTTGCAAGCATGATTCCTAAACTTGTTTTTTTGCTGATTCAGCTGCTAGATAGACAGGATTTAGACGATCCTTTTGTGGGATCTCTCTACTACGTTTCAAATGCTCAACTATGATCCCTTCCCTTCAAAAATATTTATCCTTTTCCTCTTTCCGTCTAGCCATTCTCATTGTGCTGAGAGGGAAACCATGTTAGCAGGCAAGTTCTCAGTTGACAGTGCTATTTCGAAGGAAGCGTTATAGTAGAACTAGTGTCTGTTTTTCAGTGACTAAGGGGTTAATGCCACTTTCTGTTTGTATACTTGTGGCTTAATGAGCAAAAACTGCATTAGTGATAATGCCTATGTTGTTAATGTCAAACTGGCTTTGAAGAATGTTCCTTGACAAAGGAATTAAAATTCAAGAGAAAATGGTGGTTTGGACTTTTGGGGTAGTATGGTTTGGTAGTGATGCATTGGGCTGGGGCTAGGATTAGGGTTGGGAGAGAGACAGATCCTAGAGCTGTAGCGGGAGTGGGGCTGGGAAGGGGCTGCAAGAGATATTCTGTCCTCTTGTTCATTTGGACTATGGCTTGGGATCTTGGGCTAAGTGTAGAATAGAGAGACAGAGCCTAGAGCTGCAGTTGGAGAGGGGCTATTATCATCTCAAGAATAGATATTTTATCAGAATAGCATCCATTCAGAATATCCGTTCAGAATAGCATCTTTGGATATCAAGGCTTTGTATACGCCCATCTCTTGCAAAAGCAAGAAAACATTTTGGGTGCACCTTAATTTACTCAGGATACGTAAATATTCCCTTAGCACACTGAATGTTCTGTGTTTAAAGTGAACTTACACTGAGACTCTTAGTGGTGTAAATGCCTGTTTATGCTAGTCAGAATTCTCCTGAAACTGATTAAGGATTTCTCCATTATCTGTTGTTGCCAAAATGTCCATTAATGGAGAAATCATTAGGTTAGGTAATTGTTTCTTTTCTGGCAAAAACTTGTGCAAGTCAAAATTGGTTATAGAAAACCAGGTAAGCTTACGGGAAAATCATATGGAATTAATGGAGAAGAAATGAGTAGGTTTTTATAGGCATCGTTCCAAACACCTTTATTCTCAAATAGAAAACTAGACTCCTTCTTTGTCTTATTTCTCTTTGTGTATGTAATTGAATAGAGATGCTTATTTAAGCATGTTTTTTACAGAAAGTGTGACTTCTATTAGATATACAGAAAATGTTTCCTTTCAAGTATATTGGAATAAATTATTTTTATTTACTGTGTGCCCATTGTTGTCATTCAAGGCATGGTAGAGACTTGCTAATTCAGATCTAATTTTGGATATAAGAATCTTGGACATGTGGAATGGTCTATACTATTGGCTGATAGTTACTGTAAAGAGTTGAAGAGAAGCAACTTGCTAACTACCTGGGAAAATCTAGGTTTCTTAGGCCATCAGCAAACCATTTAGACTAATAAAATAGAGTTTGTAAGCTCCCAAACTGCTTTGCTGAAGAAGTGTTACTGCAGGGCAAGTTCTTAGAGTATGAGGAGGGGATAGACTGAGCAAGTTCCTCCAGGGTAATGTGCAGCAGAATCACTTCTAGGAGAGCTAGAATCTCTAGGTCATTTTGTCAGGAAACAAGACATCAATTGGCCTCTGAAGTCTGCACATAGTTCGTGCCGTGGATTGTGTACAACAGTGTTACTATACTGACCTCTTTAGTGTTTACAGACTATGTAGATCCTGTTCACTTTTCCTTTGTCCTATCCAGAGTGAGTGCACTCCAAAAGTAGAATGCTAAGAAATGAGAATAATAATGTTTTCTGTCTTACTGAGGCAGCAAGTAGAGGCAGTGAAGAGTCAAAATTACAGAAGTTCAATCTTTTCTCCTACATGAGTTTTACCCTTGAATCAGCTGTTGTGCATTAAAATATGTATGACCATTGAGTGGCACTCCAGAGTTAAACTCCAACTGAAAATTAAAATACATGACCTGTTCTTTCAGAACGCCATCCTCTATGAGCAATAAAACTGTAAACCCGGAAAGAGTATAAAAGGAGTGATGGTGGTGGTGTGAAGCATACTCATTAGTAAGCATGCTAGGAGCGTAAAGCTTTCTTTATGCAGACTGAGATTACTTTTAAAATTTCTGTAAAGGGAATGGGAGTGTTTTGAGCTCCTTAGCTAATCTTTTTGACCAATTGACTGGCATGTAATTACCCATGAGACATTGCTTAAAGACACATGCAAGGTGTTAGTGTTGCCATTGTCAATTCTCATTTGTTGCACTTGCTTGGTCTTAAAGTCCTAACTCATAAAATGTGTAACTGTGAGGATCTCAGCTTTCATCCTAGACCTTGGAGTTGGGAAGAAGAGTGCATATGGTACGTAAAGGATTATCCTGGAAGCTTTGCTGTCCTTTGAAAAAGAGAAGAATGAGGAATGGAAGAGAAAAGAAGGCTAATCGATGTCTTATGACATTCTGACATGTTATTGGTTTACAGCTGTTCTCAAAATTGGGCTTGATAGTGATTTAAGTGTGGTGACTGTCTGGTTATACTCCGTATTACAGTTTTAGAATATTGTTGGTGGGTCCCTGGTATTGTCCTTCAGGATCGTGTATTGAAGCTCACAAATGGGTGTCAGGGGACCAACAGCAGCATGCAATTCGAGAAACTTCCACTGATCTCATTGGAAATTTTATTTCCATCTTGTTCAGGTTCTTGCTTCAGTTCCCTCCTCTACCACGGAGCTCCTCTCTGCCTATGAGCAAGTCACTGAATTTTAGTGAGTCTCACTTTCTCAGTCTGTAAAAGGGAGATAATTAATGCTGCTCTACTTTACATAGGGAACAGGAAAGTTAATTAATTCAAATAGAAGGAATTATTTAAATTCAAATGAGTATTTAAAAAAAGTATTTCCTCAGCTGAGAGCCATTAATGCAAGTATTTTGGGTCAGGGTGAAATAGTTCAGGAGGAAACAGGAGCAGAGAACTGACCAGTTTCCATGAGGCCTTTAGATCAGGGGAGAACATAACTGGCATTTGCCTCAGGAAGGTCCAGGAAATCAGTCCAGCATTTTCTCATTATTATAAGTGGATAGTCAAGAAGTAAGTCGAGATAGTCTGCCTATTAGAATGCTTCTGTGTTGCAGTCGAAACATTACTCTGGTTCACAGATGTACTGCGGTTTGTTTCAAACTGTTGAGTTCAGAAGGTGACAACTGCAGCAGCACAGTGTTTAAATGCGGTTGCAACATCCACCCAAAAAGGGGAAAAATTTGCGAGTCACTGGACAACGCTATGCTGTGTTGCTGGCTGGCATGTTCATATTGCTGTCATTACGTGAACTAGCTCAGGTATGTCTACAGGAGTTGCACACATAGGCATTCCCGAAGCATTACAACTAAAATTGTCTGTTGGTTATTGCTTGTATTTTACCTGCCTATGAACTCCACCTGGATAGGATTTCTGTGCCCCAGCAGAAATGTGGTTTGTTTTTTTGGTTTGTTGTGGGGTTTTTTCCCTCAAAAGAAGCGTTACAGAATTAAATGTAATTTAAAAGGTTATTGTAAAGTTAGTATGGTTTCTGAACAATCTGTCATGTTTCTGTATGTCACATAATTTTCTTCCTTTAAATAATGTATTTCATATGAGGTGAAGATTTTAAAACAGAATCACCTAAGCTTCTGAAGAAGTCTGTAGCATTTAAAATTACACAAATAATGCTATTTTTTACTTATAGTTGTGGAATGTCAGCAGATTGTCCCCATCATTAAACATATTGCGAGCTACTAGTGCTAGATAGAGCTGCTTTACTGCAAGCTGTCTTGTTTATCTTATTTGAGGACCTGCATCTGTGTTAGAAGACAGTATTTGCTCTATTTGCAAAGCTATCAAAGATACTAAGAATTTAACTGAGATAGCATACAGTACTGTAGCTGGATGTAAAGGTGTGTTTTTCACCTTCTTCTCGCAAATTGTTCAACTGACTGAAAATTGCAAGTTATTTTTATTGCAGTTCTTAATGGATAAGCATCCGTGCTTGAAATCATGTTACACTTTGGTGTTCTCAAAGATCATAAGTCTGACCAAAACTTGACCGACTTCACCATTTCAAGGAGTAATCTGGATAGGCCAAGTCATTGTGATTGGACTGGACTGGCAAGCCCATGATGGTGTATTTTGTTCTAATGACAACTAATCATAGAATCATAGAATCATTAAGGTTGGAAAAGACCTCTAAGGTCATCGAGTCCAACCATCAACCCAACACCTCCATGCCCACTAAACCATGTCCCTAAGCACCTCATCTACACGTCTTTTAAATACCTCCAGGGATGGTGATTCCACCACTTCCCTGGGCAGCCTGTTCCAAGGCCTGACCACTCTTTCAGTAAAGAATTTTTTCCTAACGTCCAGCCTAAACCTTCCTTGGCGCAACTTGAGGCCATTTCCTCTCGTCCTATCGCTGGTTACTTGGGAGAAGAGACCAACCCCCACCTCACTACAACCTCCCTTCAGATAGTTGTAGAGCGCGATGAGGTCTCCCCTCAGCCTCCTCTTCTCCAGACTAAACAATCCCAGCTCCCTCAGCCGCTCCTCATAAGGCTTGTTCTCCAGGCCCTTCACCAGCTTCGTTGCCCTTCTCTGGACACGCTCCAGCACCTCCATGTCCTTCTTGTAGTGAGGGGCCCAAAACTGAACACAGTACTCAAGGTGCGGCCTCACCAGCGCCGAGTACAGGGGCACGATCACCTCCCTGCTCCTGCTGGCCACACTATTCCTGATACAGGCCAGGATGCCGTTGGCCTTCTTGGCCACCTGGGCACACTGCCGGCTCATGTTCAGCCGGCTGTCAACCAGCACCCCCAGGTCCTTTTCCTCTGGGCAGCTTTCCAGCCACTCTTCCCCAAGCCTGTAGCGTTGCCTGGGGTTGTTGTGGCCGAAGTGCAGGACCCGGCACTTGGCCTTGTTGAACCTCATGCAGTTGGCCTCGGCCCAACGATCCAGCCTGTCCAGGTCCCTCTGCAGAGCCTTCCTGCCCTCCAGCAGATCAACACTCCCACCCAGCTTGGTGTCATCTGCAAACTTACTGAGGGAGCACTCGATCCCCTCATCCAGATCGTTGATAATGGTCTTAATGCTATTGCTGCCAGCCCAGGTTGTTCCATGCACTCAAGAAGAACTATCTTCTGTGTTATGCAGGCTTTCTGCTTGATTTTGACTCGTCCTCTAGATGAATGGATCTAATGGAATAGATCTAATCCGAATGGATTTAGACTCATCCTCTACATTTCCTGGTGTGCCAACACCCCCTACCAATGCTAAGGTCAATTTAAATTAACCGTTATGTTATTACTAGATATACTCTAAATGGGTTATTTGTATTATTAGAGTTAAGAAAGTGAAATTTAAACACTCTGTATCTGCTCAGCTAAATCTAAATGTATGTTTGTGGTGCTGTGCACTAAGTCAAGGATTAATCTTGCTCGTGTTTCCGTTGTCTTAAATGAAATGCCTAGTTTGAGATAGCTATCCAGGCAGCCTGTATAGATGGTTTGAGAGAGAAATGCCCTCATAATATGCTTCATTCAATTGTAAAATATATGCCTGAGAAAGATGTTGTTCTCTTTTGACCAGTGGAAACGTAGAGAGAGTGAGCTCAACACTTTATTATTACCGCATTTCAGTCAGATGAGTACCATCCTTAGTGTATGAATATATTTATATTTAATTTGACCAGGGAATGGTAGGTGAGAGAAACCTCTGCCTAACTTAAGGTGCAGATGAGTTAGGTTTTTGGACACTATCTTAAAGTGGGATTTATTTTCTCTAGAAATGCCTATCTTTATTCAGCTGACAGTAGGAGGAGACTTTATGCTTCAAGTCAAAAGTTTAGATGGCTAAAATCAGGTGAGATGAAGCCCACCCTAAATATTCTTTCCCTGGAGCTTCATTGGCAAACTAGCAGATGGCTTGAAGGTAGAGGAACTCTTATTTAATCCGTTGTTTGTGTCTGAGGTGTTATGTGATTCTGGAGAGTTTCCTCCATGATTTCATAGGAGGTTGTATTAAAAAGATCCTGTTTGATGAGTGTGAGCAAAATGAAATCAAAATATCTTTAATTGGTGTTTGGTGGAATTTTTTGGATGGGAAACGTACCCTTTCTAAACTTGTCAGCAAGGGAACGTGGAATCATTTTAGCGTCTGTCACTGAACTTGGAAGAATAATTAAGTCTTCTCATATAGTCTTTTAGCATTTATTTATTTATAAAGGCATCTTCATGCGTTTAATTGGTTTCAGTAAGCTAATTACACAAGCACAGTGTGGCAAGGGATTGATGTTGGTGATTATTGTTCTCTTCTTTTTTTTTTCCTTAAGCAGGTTGGGTTGGCCTGAGTCTCAAGTCAAACAAACTTTGGCTAATTTAGTTGATTTTCAAAGACTAAATTCATTAACGATCATGGCCTTAGGTCCCCCCCAAATTAAGAAAATAATACACTGAAATGTTGTTTGGTGCTTTAGACAATGTGAGAGGCATACATTTATGATTACTTAAAGGGAAAAAAAAAAGATCTTTGTCAGTCATTTATCTTTACATAATGAAGCACATTTTGCCAAATTAAAGCAAACCTTGCTTTCAAGCATGGCCTGCTTAGTGGAGGGTTTTAGAATTGGATGTTAAGTGAGGCAGCCTGGCTCCTGACTGATGGCTAAGCAGGTACCCTTGTAGTGTCTTTGTTTCTGTTGGCAGGGGAAATTTGGAACTTGTTACATCTTTTGACCATGGTTCGGAGTCATCCAAGGTGGTAATTTCAGTCCTGCAATATGGCACAGAAATGAAAGGGCAGCAGAGCTTTTCATACTCTCTATTGTGGTGGTACCAGATGTTCAGACATCAGTTTTCTTTCTTGTTACAGTTCAGTCCAGAGGGATTGTATGGAAATGAGCTCTTTATCCATGCTATTCTTGAAGATTTTGAGGTTCAGCTGCTGGTGTTGGGTTCATGTTTTTGCATTGATTTCAGCAAAAACTAATCCATTTTGCTTGAGCTCAGATGACTTCCCCACTTTGTCTCTAAACAGCTGCTTACTGAATTTGCTGTGATATCAGGGAGAGGTGTATGTTTTCTTTCATTTTTCAGACATCCTTTCAGTTTAGCATATTAACCACCATTTTTCTGTAAAAGGCAAATATGGAGCCAGTCTGAGGTTCAGTAAGATTTTTATTGCTGCATTCTGAGGCTGACACTGTGTGTATGCTTTTAAATGGTTTCCAGTGATTGGATCCGCCTAGACGCACTGCTTATTGTCACCACAGACTGCTTAAAGCACTGTAGGACAACCTAGAGATAAGGTATTGCCCATACCTGCCCTTTCATACCATCTTGTATCAAGTTGAAAAAAGTGAGACCAAGGGCGTCTAGCCTGTTCTGATGAAACCAGGAGACCTGTCAATACCAGAAGGCTTCTATTAGTAACCTGAAACAGGTATGGGCTCTCAAAAACATAATATGGTTGTTAAAAGTTGGGACAGTCTCATTAAATCTGGATGTGATGTTGTTAATAATAGTAATAGAGATTATTTTGGTAATATGTATGTTCACTGATGAAGAATTAAAGCTGTACTAATTTTTAACTTTGAAATATCTGGTTTTTTAAATGAATTGTTAGTTTCAATCTTGTAATATTGTGCCAGCATAATTTTTTTGCAATGAATATGAAAATGTATTGTCAATGATACTGAGTTTGGCCAGAGACCCTAAATAATAATATTCAGGGCTTCCATGGTAAAGTGTTTCACTGAATCCTTGTCAAGCTTTTTGTATAAGTTTTTTTTATGCAGAGAAGTCCTTACCTATCAGTTTCCATACATGCAGTGGTTACCACAACTGTAAAAGTTGCAGGGTTTTTCTGCCATCTATGCTAGAATGTCATGCTATATCCTGTGTGTAAGGATACATTAATAAACATCACTGAATCAAAAATGGCATGTCTCTGAGAGGCAAAAGGCATGCTCCTTTTGACTTAAAGTTTCAGGGGCTTAATGTCTGTCTAGATCTAAAGTTTTGATTCTTAACACTTCCATTCTGTGGCTGCCTGGATGTGCATTGCTTCTAGACTGAAGATCCTTCATCTGCCTAAAACTCAGCTTTCGGCCAAACTCTCTACTACCATAGTCTTCATGGTGCTGCAAAGCTTGGCATCTATTATATAGAAATCTAAATATATAGAAAATCTTTTAGGCTCCATTAAAAAGGCGTTCCTTAATCTGTGTTAGCTGAGGTGTGAGCGCTGCTAAGTGAGCTGTTGAATACAACTTGTGAGGCTTCATACCAAATGGCTGTAGAAGTAGGGATGCTGCTTCCTGTGACCTGCCAGAGGGCAGGTACCCAGGTTGTGGATCAGAGTTTCAAGGCACATCTCCTTTCTCTGGGAAACATGCAGTAACCATTGTAGATTGCCTGGAGCTGCAGGTGTTACCAGCTTTCCTTTTTAAAACTCATCTTTGTATGGAATTAGTGAAGAAATTGGAAGAATGAGGGAGAAAATGTGATTGTGACCTAGTGGTTAGATTATGTATGTGAAGTAGGGGAAACCTGGTGTTTAATTCCTATGCCATTTAGAATTTCTGTATTTTTATCAAATGAATATTCAATATTAAACAACTGGAAGCTGGGCCCCCTTTTTTCAGGGCATTGTTCTTTCTCTGCAATGAGGGATTTGTTCTTTTTCTTTAAAACAAACAAACAAACAAAACCTGGTCTACCTTGCTCTTAGATGGCTAAAGACTACGAATCCTAACTGGAATGAGGTATCTTCTTGAATTTCAGGATAAGTTGTGTAGTACTTAGAGATGTGGGATGAAGGCAAACTCTTCAGCCTTTCCTCTTGTCTGTCTGTTAGTGTTAGAGTCCGTAGTTACTGCTGCTCTAATTGCTGCCCAGTGTATATCCCTTTCTAAGCATCTAAATCTTCTCTTGCCTTTTTTTTTTTTTTTTTTTTTTTTTTTTTTTTTCNNNNTATTCCAGAAGTCTAATTCAGGCTGTGGATTTTGCTATGCAAAAGGGTGCTAGGTCCCTGTAAATCTAGTTCTGAATCTTCAGATGTGTATACTAACACGTATGTGCCCATTGCTATTTACCTGTCTTGAACTAGTAAGTATCTTGGTGGCCCTATGCATTGTTTCAGCTTTCTTATATGCGTATGCAAGTTGTGGATGCACTTAGAAGATTGGCTTAGAATGAGTGCTTCGTGTGAGGGCTCTCTTATTTATGTCCAGGAAATTCAGGATGGAATTTGGACCCTATCTGGCATGTCTTACTCGGGAGAACTAAGTAAGGGAGCATGCTAGGTATGTTCTGCACACAAGGTAACTCTTTGTTCAGATGCATGAAAGTCCCGGTGGATATCCATTGTCCAGGATTTCCAAGCATCGAGCAGCCACGTTACAGCTACCACCTGACTATGCTGCCCAGCATCTGGAAATTCTAGGCAAATGGCCAAATTTGTCTTTTTTTTGCCTGGACAAAATTTCTGTGTGGAAAAAAGGGCTGCATCTGGAGAAACCTGGGCATCTGGCAGCTTTACCTCAGATTGAGCTTCTCTGTGATGAAATACAAAATAGAGTGCAAGTATGAAGAGTTCCTTGTTTTAAATAGAAACCATTTTTCCATTTCATAATTCTTGATGGTGTTTCTGTTGTCAAGATTAGATTCAGATGAAGAGAAGGTTATTAACTGGAGAAACTCATTCTGATGCCATTGCGAGTGGAACTAATTTCAGTACATAAAATGTTGATAGATTTTTACATTTTATGTACTACCAAGAATTCTGTTTGGTTGCTTTAAATCCTGTCACATTGCCACAATTAATTACTAGTATTTTTACCTTGCAATTGAAGTGATTACAAGTGTGTAATTTAGCTTTAGGCAGCTTTTAGCCAAAACATAATTTAATATCCAGCTGTTTCTCCCTTCACCTCTCCCAAGCAACAGAAGACATCTAGCTTTCCAGAGTCATCTTGTGAAGCCAATAGCCATGGTGTCAGCAGATTGAAGCTCAAACAGAAGTACTGGGGTCCCAGTCCCTATACCAGGGTTTTCTGCAATGCTTGACTTGTAGATCACTACAGTTTTTACCAAGAAAGTGCTGAAAACCCTTTACCCAGGAATGTTTCCATTTTAAGTGCAATCTCAGTCTAAATGGACCTTCCCTTTCTTCTCCTTTGTGTTTTGAGGCTAGAAAGACTCAAGTCAGTTGGTTCTGTTGCAGACTACAGCTGTGCGGCAGTCTGAAAAAGCAGAGCCCAAACTCCTATCTGGAGTACAAGCACTAATGAGAGGGGAAAATGTATAATCTGTCTCTCTTCAAATATCTGTCACTGCAGAAGGCATTTATAGGTTTGCTTGTGATTCAATAGCTGATACATTTTCCCTGGAGTCAGCACTGAACCTCCTGTATGTTGTGTCAGGCAGTGCTTAACTGCCTTTTTTGATGAGGCATAAAAATGAGACTTTGCCTTTAGAACCTTAATGAGTGCTGAAATTAATGTTGTAGCTGGTACAACATCATGTCTTGCCTCCCTGGAACACAGCTCAAGGAGGGTAGAAGGTATCTGAGATTGTATAATGTCCCTGTGGGAGTAGATGGGCAGCTGTGGGGTCAAGAAATTCACAAGCTCTCCCTAACAGTCCCTCCACTTCTGCACCCTCGGAGACTATGTGTGCTGTACACAAAGCCTACCAAGCATAAGCTCTGAGATGATTCAGGAGACTAATTTAGGTATTCCCAGAGGAACCTCTCTTTCTTCATTGATTACAGAGAGAATGTAGGAATACAAGCCTTTTGGATACTGCATAGAGAAGAGAGATGACTTGTCTTGTTAATATCTAAAATGTATGAATTAAAATAATTTTCATTCATAATTCCCACAGAATTTAGTAGAATTGTTTTGTTGTTGTTGGATATTTAGCCCTTATAAGTACATCTGGCATAATTGGAGAACAGTAACTTTGCTACTCATGTTCTACATTTAATTACCTCAGATCTTAGGATTATAACTTTCTCTAACGTACCTATCGGAATGCCTGAGCTTTTGGCAGTAAACATGTTATTTATTAAAAGTAGTGGCAAAATATCTTTCAAAAGAAAATAGTGCATGATTTACAAATGTGTTGCAAATTCTAGTAATCTAAAATACAGGCAATTTGGAAAATGAAAAGGTTTCTGTAAGTGCAACATATTAGAACAGGCTTTTTCTTCTTACTGTAAAACTTCACTAGATGTCAGTGTGGAAAGTATTTCTACACAAATGCTATGTGAACTGTAGAATGAGAAGTGTTAATTCCTTTAACACATGCAGAATTAGGATGGCACTTTCTAGAATTTGGTAGCTGGGGGGTTTCTCAATACATAATTTATTTGCAGAACGCAGTTTCAGGACAACCAAAGCAATTTTGATAAGTCCGCACTGAATTCTGAAAATTATTTCTGTTCAAATAGACATTAAAAAAGTGAAAATTTGTTTCAGTACTTACAGAAAGTTTTGAGATTTGTATTATAAATCAAAATGACATTTTAAAACATAATTAAAAACAATATTTAGGGTTAAAAAACAGCAGACTTTGGTTTTGTTTTATATTGTTTATTATTTTGAGTTAGCAAAAATTTTAATGTATATTTTCTTGTTGGTTTGTGAAAGCTGGACTTGTTTGTATGAGGGTAGCAAGTATATTTTCACATGGCTCAAGACAGGGCTTAGGCATTAAGTTATGCATTTAGAAAAGAAAAAAATGCATATATATATTTATATATGTTTAAGTTTGATTAAGGAAAGCATTCCTAATCTGGAAGTGTGCTTGTGCATTCTTTTAACTGTATTATGTGTTTATATGACATTTGAAGAATCAGACTTTCTCTGTTCCTACATGAGAAGGTTGGTTGGTTGGGGTTTTTTGGGTTTGGAGTTTTTGGGGGCGTTTTGTTGTTGTTTTATTGAAGCTTCAGTGCTTTTATTGAAGCTGTAAGGTTTGGTCTCCTATGAGATAGTTAGACTTTTCCCTTTAAATGAATTCCTTTGTGTTTCTGAACTGATACACCAAGCGAAAGATAGTGGTTTAGATCTTGTATGGTGCCTTTGGTTTTGCTGTATTGTTAAAGTAAGCGGCTACCAGGACTAGTTTACCAGGACAAGCCTAGTTGAACAGTCAGTGAACACCTGAACACAGGTATTTCTGCTGAAGTACAGAACTAAAGAGGATACCTTCTCCAGTCCTATTCTGACTGCTAGTAGAGCAATGAAAAGATTAAGATGAGAGGAACATAGACTGCTTGCATGCTGGCTTCAACTGTCAATTCACGATTTCTCTCCTGAAGTTACTTGCTTTTAACAGAAACTTAAGTGAAGTTTCTGTTCTTTGGAGTTACCACAAAGAGGTTGATTCTGTCCAGAGTTAGGTTATGACTAAGGGAACGATAAGGAAAAGCTTAAACTATGTGTGCATTATTTTTCCAGCTTTAACTTCTGTAATAGGCACATAGCCATGTAAAAGCAATCTTTTAAAAATACGATAAAAAATGTTGTCTCTACAGGAGTTGCATCCAAAAGTTGTATTTTGTCTTTATTATTTCCAGCTATTAAGTATCTTCCATTTAGAGGCAAAAAGGTTTTTTTTCCCTGAATAGTGGTGTGTCAAACTCACACTCTATGTGAGTCCCCACATATACCTTAGGTATGCTTTCACTAGCATTTACTTTCAGAAAGTTGGCGCAGATGCAAACAATTAACCCTGTAATTTGGATATAGCAAATCATTCTGTAGTAAATATTCATGAACTTTTATTAAAGTTCCTTTTGTATTTGTGCAGCTTTTATTCAAAGTTTGCAAATTGCTTTTGCCAATAAAGATCACATGATTCTGAATGCAGGACTTCGACATGTTTCATATTAGAATTGGACTTCCCTTTTGCATACATTGGTTGATGCTGTACTAATAGTAACTAAATAACATGGTGATGGGTTAGCTGAAATATGCAGAAGGCGCATTTGAAAATGTAAATGCCAAATATATATATAACAGCAGATGCATTTTAAGGAATTTTGAGAGGTTTGTTAAAACATTGCAAAGAGCTCACATGTAAGTTAAGGGATGATGAAAACGATATTTAAGAACTTAAAATCTTTTAGTAGATTTCATTAGTTTTTCATAAATTGTACCCACACTTTGAGGAGAAGAAAAGGAATTTCTTAAGTACTGCTTTATGTAACTTTTCCTTTTTCTGAACACCTTAAGGGTGTTTAGTTTATGTCCTGTACTTCATCACGTTTAAGTGGCTGTAGCAGGACAGGTATAGCATACTAAAGAGGCTTTACAAAAAGAGGTTTTACCTTGAGAAATTGTCTTTTAATGTTTTTAACATAGGCCTCTTATTCCTCTTGCTGTTTTCTCTGTCAATGTTTTGTGATGGCTGACTCAGCAAATACTGCAACTCTTGTTCCAGACTAAGAATCTTTTTTTGTGACCAGTGGTCCACATTTTGGCCCACAGGAAAGAATGTGTTATTGCCTTACTTTTCACCCCTTTCTGCGATGATAAATAAAAGCATTAAATCCTCTGATAGTAAATCATGCTGAGCCACTCTTGCCTTTCTTGCATAGTTTTCATCGTGGATCTTCAGCATGAATTCTATCCAATTCACCTGGGAGATCTTACACTTTTGTTTCTTGTTTGGAAGAAAGTAAAAAGGAAATTTGGGAAAAACTGCACAGAATACTTAGCAACTTCCTGCCTTTGTACTATTGGGTTGCAGGGAAACCAAGATGTAGCAAAGCCCAGGAATGCCAGCTTTGAGATCCTGTGTTGGAGAGCTCTGCCATTTTGACTTTAAGGTGAGAGGTGTGGTTGGGTCTATACTTCACGCTGGTTCATCTTTATGCGTGCAGCAAAATTCGATTTTCCTTGCAGGGACCTTTCAAAAACACCAAGGGTCTTGCTGTTAGTTCTAGAGATGTGGGGTTTTTTTCTCTATTGGAATATTTTATTTTATACCAGAAGGAACAGTTTTTGCACTGAATTTTACTGTGAAATGAAATTTATGCTAGCATGCTCAGAGCCAAGGTTTAAGGGCACTGATTTATGTTTTCTAAATCAAATAAATAAATGTGCACTTGCAAATCAAGCTGGATGCGAAAGCATACAAATCACTGATTAAATGCTTGAGTATGTTCTTGTTGGAACTGAAAGCTGTAGAACCCTTGTTAGTTTTGATGACCTTTATATATGAGAAATCTAGATATGCTTAAGTGCCTACTGAAGTATGGGATGGTTTGGTCATCATATTAGCCTTTAACTTAATAACTTGAGTTTCCCATGGCATTATCATGCAAAAATGTATGGTCCAGAGTTTGGGATTGTAGGTCTTTTTTTGATCCATCTGGAAGCAAGTAGAAGATTTGGATTTTGAGAGATCACTGGTGCACCATGTACCGTAACTCTGGGAACTGCTGCTGTAATAAGATTTTATATTGCTCCTTTGGAAATGTCTGCATTGATTTCTGTCAGAGGCTGGATGAAATATTTTTTTGTTTAACTGTCTGTGTTCTATGCAGATCTTAGGAAAGAGTCAAAGGACACAAAGCCAGGTTTTGCATCTAGTCTCAGCTGTCTCCCCTGTACTCTGAAGTATTCCTATCCAAGCACATGCAGTAGCCTTACCTAAGTGTTTCTCATATATTAGATATTATAAATAATGTACTTATAAATTATAGATACTGCAGGAGAATTATGTTGTGAATGAAGTTGCACGAAGTGGTATGTTTTGCCTTGCCCTTCTTTGTTACCAAAAAACTGTATGCCAAAGAGTTTGGCATAAGTACAACCTTTCTTGTACTTTACCACCTTTACAAGCTTTGTTCCTTTAATTCCTTAAGTAGAACAGCACTCAGCTTGGCTGTAGTTTACGCTGCATTTCCTGAGTTCTGGGATTTATCCTCTCTTGTCTACAGCTTCTCACTCTGCTCATAAACTACATTTGGAATATTTATGACACAGACTTTTGTAACAATTTATGGGAGTCTTTTCTTCTCAAGGAAAATTAAAGTTGACTGATCCATGCAAGATTGCTGATTTTCCATTTAGAGGAGTTAGGCATATGATAAATGTTTTCAAAGAAGCTATTCTATTGGGAGAGCCAGAACTGGTGATTCTGGTTTATTTTAAGTTTATAAAAATGGGTGGGGAGAACAAAATGAAGAATTTCATATAAACAGTCATTTTGTGGACTCTCTGTGTTGCAGATACTGCAGGAGAATTGTGTCCCATCTATTTATGCTGGTATGAGCAGATGGAAAAAAAACCAAACCTTAATTCATGTTCATTACATTCAAGCCATCATCCTTCCCCATTTCCAAAGTGAAGGCTGAAATCTTTCTCAGTGGGATATTATTTTGTGGAGGATAGGATAGGAAAAGGTACTCATGTTTTGGTAAAAATAACTAACTAGTTTTAGGGTAGAAACATCTTCTTACCACCTTCTGGAAATGCTTGCTAGAGGGAAAGTTTTATAAGACTTTGGCATACAAACATTTGGTCAGTACATGCCAGTCTCTGGACACAAGTATACAACTTACTGCACTTATGTGAGAGGAGACTGTTGAAAGCACAGTCCTCTTCTCATGACATGGTTGTCTCCTGGCAGTTTCCTTGTGTAGTAATTGAACCATTAATTTTAGAAGATATTTGAGAGTTGGTTTATGCTAAAACCCATGGCCACAAGTAGTAAGTAGACAAATAAATAATAATGGTTATAGCTGAGAGAGAGAGTGCTTGTGAAAGTGGGTTATTTAAATTACAGATCCAGGCTCATGTGTATTGTGGATGACTGGGATGCTACCCTGAAAATTAGAACGTGAATCAGCTTGCTCCTCCTCTGAATGCAGAACAGGAGTGACACTGCTAATCTGCTTTGTATTCCTGTGTATCATAGAACCATGGAATGGTTCTAGGTTGGAAGGGACCTTTAGGCAATCCAACCCTCCTGCCACAGGCAGGGACATCTTCAACTAGATCAGGTTGCTCAGAGCCCTGTCCAGCCTGGCCTTGAATGTTGCCCGGGATGGGGCATCTACCCCCTCTCTGGGCAACCTGTGCCAGTGTTTCATCACCCTCATTGTAAAAAATTTCTTCCTTATATCTAGTCTAAATCTACCCTCTTTTAGTTTAAAACCATTTGCCCTTATCCTATCGCAACAGGCCCTGCTAAAACGTCTGTCCCCTTCTTTCTTTTAAGCCCCCTTTAAGTATTGAATGGCTGCAGTCGGGTCTCCCTGGAGCCTTCTCTTTTCCAGGCTGAACCGCCCCAGTTCTCTCAGCCTTTCCTCATAGGACAGGTGTTCCATCCTCTGAACATCGAAAAGGGATAGTGATGGTGTTCTTTAGGTTCCTTTGTGGAAGAGCTATCCTTTCCGTATCCTGGAGGTAAAGTTAGTTACATTCACAAATTTCACAGTTGCTCTCTCTCTGTATTTGCTTCTGAACCAAAATGAACTGCAGTCACTGAGCATCAGCACAAAATTGTTAGCTAGAGAATTTTTTTAGTAGCAGCACATTTAGATTTATAACTGTGCCAGCAATATTTGTGTCACAAACAAAAATTTCCCTTTACTGAAACGAGTGTAGAGAGGCCAATGGTTTATCACAGTGCACTGCAGGAGTCCCTGGTTTAGTAGGGGCTGCAAGCACCAGATATTCCTGCTTTGCTCTGAAGTGATGCCCCTTGTCTGCACCTTTTTTCCCACCTCAAAATTCTGTTCAAGTTCTAATTGAAAAACTGAATTGTCAGCCTTAAAATGAGAAGTGGCAGTCACATATTAAAGGTTTTTAGGTACTTACAGCCTCAAATAGCTGCCAACTAAGATTTCTAAGAATATTTTTGTGCTTAACTCCTGTTACTTCTAGCCACCTAAGAATTTTTTTTTAAAGCCTGTATCTTTGGGAACCTTTTGAGGTTAAGTAAGAGTAAATCTGAAGGAACTGCGGAGTGTGAAATGGGACAAAATTATAATTTGAAAACTTTGAAACTTTGTTCTTAAACCTTTTTTGAGATTTGTCTATATACCTGCCCTTGCAGTTCCAATTGATATAATATGAAATAAGCCTGTATAGTGCAAAATACTCTTGAGAATGTTTCATTCATTTTTGCTGCAAGTGCTACACAGGCGGGGAAAAAAACCCACACTCCAGAAAAAAAATAGTAAACCCTTGAAAAATTATATTTACAGTATTGGTTTCGAAGCCTTACAGACAGCATCTCATGAAAGCTGTCTGAATACTTGCATCAGGTATTTCAATAGTTTTTCAGTAAGAATTTAATGTGAAGTTATGCTGTAATGGTAAGTCCACACATATTTAGAGACGAAGTTTGAATTTAAATGGATCTTAAAGGAACATCTCAGATTTTGCGTGACAAGGAGTCCTCTACTGTAAAGGGATATTGTTTTCTGTTCCTTCCTGCCTCCTAAATAACGGTGCAGAGGACACTGCCAGGCATTATGGCATTTGGGCTTTGTCTGCTGCCCCCATTATATTTGCTAATAGAGATTTGTATTCACAATGTAGCTGATGATTCATTTGCAGTACATAGCTGAATACTTCTAGCTTGTTTGGCAGTATGTGTGTTGGCTTAGCAGTCATCATGGAAGCAAAATGTATGTGTTTGTATTTGGATCTTGTGGCATATGTGTAATATAAAGGAGCTACCACTTTGGCATGGGCACTTTCCTGGCTGTGCCCACATTTTAAGTGTTTGCTGGTTATGATCTGTGATTGTGGCTCATATTGATGCTTATCTGCCTTTTCAGAATGAAAATAGCACCGTTCTGTTTTCCGTTTCTTGTTCTTGCGATGTTGCAAGGATAGTGCAGCATGGTACAAACACTGTGGAAGCAGAACTTTATAATGTACTTTTTCTCAACTGCCGTATTGGTTCTGAAAACAATTTGTAACCTGTCTGTCTCCATTTGGCAACTGAAAAGCAGGGGTTTGCAACCAAGGCTTTAGAACGTGCAGATGACTCAATTTATGTGCAGAGTCAAGTGTGTTTAAATTATTCTGCATGGGTGAGTATGTAGGGACCAAAAAAGGTAAAGATAAGAGGAAATACCTACTTGCGCCCTTTTTTTGTTTGGGGGCTTTTTTGTTTGTTTTGGTTTTGGGTTTTTTTGTGGAACTTTATGGAAAATAACATGATCTGCAGACTGGACTTAAGTCTTTCCCGTGCCTGTATGTTAAATATTAAGGGCTTGCCAAGATGTGTGTATAGTTTGGCCTCAAAATGGGGTTTAACTACTCCTTTTTGGTAGGTTAATTTGCTGAATAAAATTCCTGCTTCTAAAGAAGCAGCAGTTTCTCTTCATTTCTCATTTACAGCATAACTTTTTCCTGAGAAATTTCAACTAGTCTCCTTCATTTCTGCATTTTTGTCAATGTTAGAGCTACAGCATCAAACAGTTATGACTATTGGGATGCTGTGTCTCAGTTGTAGCTAGTCTTCTCCCTTTGTGCAGGCAGAGGAGAATGAATCCGCGAGGAAGTCTGAGGACAGAAGGGCCAGGAACGGAGGAAAAGCAGCAGTACCTTCACTACTTGTTTCCATTTACCTTAAACAAATGTGGTCATGCAAACACCACACATTAAACAAACAGACTAAAAATTGCTAAAATAAAACTTGATAATGGGGATATTGAGCTGTCTTTGTAAGTTAAATTCTGTGGTTTATTAAGTAAAAATGCTGCTCCAACGATGTTATCTTGGGTGCCTTATTATTAAATGAAGGGAAAACATAGGAGGAAATAAAACTCTTTTGCTGCTTTACTTGCTGGAGCATTTCTTTCCCCTTGTCCATACATGTATTGCGAGAACACCAAGCATAACAAATAGTGTTTGCATGTAGTTCTAAATACAGTGAGGTCCACGATCACTCTTACCTCTGTGAAAGCAAGCTCCAAAGCCTGTCTGGATGCCCAAAGAGTTCGCATTTCTGCACGTGTGATGGATGAGTTCGTTGTTCTAATGAAGCATGACTGTTGTTGGAGATAGTAGTCACACAAGGAGAGAGGTAACCCATCTTTAATGAGGGACAGTTCTATGGAGGCCTTAATGCCAAGGCAGAGGTGTAGCATTTCATTTTTTTAATGTGATGTAGAGGGCCAGTGCAGAGACAGTACCTTGTTTTTCTTAGCAAAGGGGGGGATGAATGTAACTTCTGGGCTTAGAAGATGTTAAAACGTGGAACACATCTGCTGTGGTTCACTGACATTTCTGTTCTTAGATTTGTTCTTTGAACAAACTTCTCTGAAAGGTGGCAGGAATCACCAGCATTGTCAGTACAGAATCAAAACTAGGAGAGAGCTGTGTGTTCACCAGAAAGTTGGAAGTTTGACTTATGCTTAGACTTTGAAAACCAGAATATATTGTATACCTATTCACTGAACACAACATTCAGGAGTAAAATATGTGATGTGATCATAGTTTTCTCTTTCTTGGTCTTTCTTGTTTCATTTATTTAAGGCTTAGTTTAGTTTGACAGTTTCAAACTAAACAGTTACAGTTTTAAGTATCTAAGGTAATGCAAGTGCAGGGCTAGTTATGCAAGTGCAGGGCTAGTTATGAATGTGCTTCCTTTTTGATTTGAAAAGTTTGGCTGTTGACCTGTCTCTTTTCAGCCCAATTCTTGTACTGTGTTCATCATCCTGGTATCTGAACAAATAGCACACAAACTCATTTAGAGGAGAGGAGGGTTTGCATGTACCAATATTTAGTTTATTTGAGGTTAAGATTTCTTAAAAAAAAAACAAATTTTGCTTTATTCTTGTTTATCTTGCAGGTTGATCCAGCTTTGAAAGAAAAATTAAAACAGAACACTGTGACGCTGGAATCTGAATATGAGGTAAAATAAATTTGTTGCTTGGGGCTCATAACCTTGGCTACCCTTGATTACCCTGGCCGCTGGTGGGTTGTATCTGTCCCTAACTAAAATTAGATCAGCCATCTGCCTTTGACTCACTGATGTCCAATAAAAACAAGGTTTTATGTAAAGAAAGGTTTTTGAACATGCAGTGCTTCTTTCTGAACACAGCTTTACTTGGATGTCCAGATGCCAAGTACAGTGGTACAAATAAACTCCACTATTTCTGTGGTTAACTAAGTCTATAAATGTAGAGCTGATGTTGGCCTTAGACGGAATGTGTAAACGTATACGTCAACACTTCTGCTGCATGAGTTTTGATGATCTTTAGACCAAATTACAGAACAATATGCCTGATGTGCTTTCTGTTATTTCTTGCTTCTGAAACTTAAGTGTATCTTTCAAACAACTGCTGTTCCTTTTTCACTATTTTAGAAAATTTTATAGAGAAATATTTCACTCTTTCCTCAACAATGCATTTTCTTCAAACATTACTGAGCTCCAAAATGGCTGTTTTGGCCAGTTTAATATTCAGAGTTTCATAAATCTTCAGGCCTGCAAAAAGCCATGTTAGGAAAACTGGATAAAGGCTCCCTGTATCCAGAAACAAAGGATAAAGCTATTTAAGATAATTTTTGATGTTTTAAAATTACTTGGATCAAATGTCCAGCTAACACTGTATCTATCTCTATGTTCTTTATGCTGAACATAGGTTTTCTTTTTCTTCCCATACCACATTGCTGACACAAGCCTTTGAAGAGCTTGATTGCACCCATAGCTCTCATATTTAGGTGTCCAAATGGCAGTACATGGTCTTGCTAATAAAACCTTTCTATTATATTACTCTTTTGTGATTTGTCTGAAATAAAAATAAAACTTACCTTTTGTATTTTTACATGCCTAATTTCACAGAACTTCTGTCTACCTGCCAGGTTTGCGATAGTGTTTTACCATTCTTGCAAACCGTTTTGGGATGTCCCCCTTCTACAAGGAACTGTGTTTTACGGTGTGGGGAGTAAAAAGATTTGGTTCCTAAGGACATATGGAAAGCTCCAGTGGAAACTCAAAACATACAAATCCATTAAGTTCTGATTGCCTCTGGGATTATTGTGTCTCTCACTTTCCATGGAATGTACTGTAAGGCTGCTATGATTTATTTATGTGGAAGAACCACAAGCAGCAAAAAGAACCACATCTCTGTTTAACTCACTACCTAACCTCAAAATCAACTGATCTGTATTCAGATATGCCTTGCTTTCTCTCCAGAAGGTAAGTAAATACTTGAAGGATAGTATTTAAATGGCCATAATTGCATTAGCTTTATGGATAAATCAATGGTAATAAAATACAACTGGCATAACAACATATTACAAGCCTACTTGGGTAATGAGGCTCCTTCCTGATGGACAGAAATGACAGAAGCAATCTTATTTTTTTCTTAATCTAAACTGCAGAGAGTTCCCAGGCCGCAATTCTTCCAAAGTAGTGTTTGGGTGTTATAAAGGGCAGACTAGTTCAACAAAACAAATGGATTTGCATTTCCACATAATGAAAATAGATTCAGATTGTTGTTTTGAACTCTAATCTCAATGTATACTTTACTATGGCACCAACTTGCAAGCACTAGGCATATTCATTTCTTGCTTCAGTGAAACTTGTGGAACTACCAGCAGCCGAGCACATACTCCGCAGGCTCTGCGCTGAGTTGTGTGATAATTTTAGACAATGTTACCTCTGTATTCTGGTGGACAAAATCTAACCAATCACTGAGTTACAGCTGACATTTAGGAGAGTAGTTTTCTGTGGATCCCAGGTGTTCCAGGCTAAGGGAGTTTTGGTGGTTTTTTTCCACTTTATTTTTTTTACTTGTCCAAAATACAGCTCTTAAGAATGTCTTTTAATTCTATATATAGGTCACATTGGAGGATTACACTGGTGGCTGTTACTAAATATGGTATGATAGAGATCAAGGGCAGTTAAAAAAAAAGTTGCTGTTTTAATATGTAAAGCCTTATTTTACAATATTATTAGTGTTATATCTGCAGCTGTTACTCAGGATACCAAGCCAGCTCTTTTGAAACATGGTTGCCTGATGCATGCAAATGTCTACTGTCTCTCCCTAAGACTTTTAAAAATTAATTTATTGTCCTTACAGAAATGTACATATTGAATACTTACTGAATTCTTTTAGAATGTCATAATTTCTGCTATAAGCATACACCTTTATGGATATATTGTAAAAGATACAGACACTTCCGATATTTCAAACATGTTGAAGTCTGCATTTTGTCTCCAATGTGGTGGTGATTAAAAAAGTTGTAATCACAAATTTAATCAATTTACTGTGAGGAAATTAACATAAAGACATTTTCTCACCTGCTAATTTACTAAACTATATCTTCTCAAACTGTACAAAATTTACTTTATTTCATATAGGAGTATTTCTGGCCAGGATACTATTTTGAGGAAGAAGAATTTGCATGTGTAATTTGTACTGCATTTCTTATATCTCAAATCTGTTAATAATGATATTTATCTTGTGCCTTGGGACATGCCAGAGGAGCAAGCTACCTTGGTATGTGCTCTCCATTGTTTATGCATTCCTCTCAGACACTTATGTGTCCTCATATGGCCAATTAGTCCTTGCTGCTCCCCTTTGCCTAATAAATCATGGCTTTGTCCACTAGTGACACTGGTACTAATGTGAATGTAGTTCTGCTGCTGAGCTGGGCCTTGTAAAACACACTGTAAAAGATGTCAAGTGTTTGACCTGTGACAAAAGCCTAGAGTATGTTATTTGAAAGCACAAAAATATTGCTTGAAAGAGGGGGATAAAAAACTGTTTGATGTGATGAGTGAAAAACATTCTTGTGGATGTTTAACAATCACAGTGCATTCCTTTTCATTGGTTTAAATGCAATCTCAAAATAACATTCCTTATTCTAGTCCTTGGTTTCTGTACTTCGGTGAAATTAATGGTCTAAAAAAAATCTAAAAAATCTGGCCTCAGTCAGTTACATCAGACCCCAAAATAAAGAATTGTTGTTTAGGGTTTTTCAAGCAAATAAAAACATCTTTAAGAAGAATTTAGTAACATTTTACAATGGAAAAATCAGTTAAGTGTGATTCAAATATGTGGTATCCAATGGGAACCGATGCCAATTGAAGGCAGAGGAAAAAAAATCACAATAAATAAAAAATGTGAAGGATTGCTATGGAAACAGTAAATGAGAAGTTATAAAGCAGAGAAGATTGATAAAAGATAAGGACATCAGAGAGTTGTCTGATAAGTAAGCTGATAAGGATATGGATCAGAGGATGGTGTTGCAGCAAACTAAGAATAAAATAATGAGGATGTGAAATCATGAGTAACCATGTTGGCAAAGTAGCAACATTCAAAAATATGTTTGTATTTCTTTTAGAGAAAAAAGTCCTTTGTATTCAAATCAGAAGAGACAAGGGATGTACTTCCAAACTTCTTAAAACCAAATAAGATGTTATTAATATCTGTTAGGCTCTGATGGTTTGTAGCCGAGTTCCAAGAAAATGCTTGGAAGACTTCAATGGCTGCTGAAAATCTCAGTCTGGGAATGATGGTTCTCTGGGAATCATAACTGGCAGGAAGGTGGTATTTCTAAGTGTTCTGTGAGATTTGGGACGTATCTGGACAATACCGAGTACTTTTTTCAGTGATATGGAAGACATTGTAAAATCATTACTGATGTGCAAGTGACACAGAAGTATTGAAATAGTAAAAGTATGGCAAGGCAGGGACAGAGAGCTCTTCATATTACTTGGTAAGCTGGGCCCATTAAATGAGCAAAGTACCTTTTAAAGTAGCCGAAGTTATTTGTTTAAAAAACTGGAAATGCAGGCCAGAGTGGACTGCATTATGGAAAGCAGCAAATCTGGAAAAGATTTAGGAGTTAGTGAATAAATAATTCAGATTGATCTTCTACTGTGATGCTGTGGCACAAAAAGCTAATTCAGTCATTATGAATATAAACAGGAATGGTAGATGGTAGGAAGAGGTAATTTTACTTCTAAGTGTGGTACTGATGAAGCTAGTACTGAAATACTGGGTTTATTTCTGGTGTCCACATTTTGAATGGGGCTTTAAAAACGGGATAGGTTGCAGAACAGGCTGAATATATTAACTTAGGGTTTGAGAAAATGCCTTAAAAGAAACTTAAAGACTTAAATCTTTTTAAAGGTACCAAAAAGAATGTTAGTTGTATGTAAATACCTTCATAAGAAGAAAGTGCTAGCTATTGAAGATTTTTTTTTTATTGCAGCAAAGATACTAAAATTAGAAGTAAGGTCCATTATTAATAGATGGGAACATCATTTGAACACAACAGCAAGAAAAAGGGCTTCTCTCTCTTTCAGAATATCAAAACTGTAAAACTTTAAAGTTTTCCTTCAACTGGTTGCAAGCTATTGGACTCAGCAAGGGAAAAGTGAGGGGATATGCTGGTCTGCAAATAGTCGGTTTAGAGAACGCTGCTTTCTTGGTTTAAAGTATATGAATATTGAGCAGTTTTTGTTCCTCATAATTTAATAAATCACAATAGGTCAACATTAGCACTGGACGAAAGTTGTGTAACTGTTCGTTCTGAGAATTACAGCAGAAATATTGTAATTAAAATGATTATTCAGGGCAGTTCAAAAAGTAAAAGCAGGTATATAGGGAGGTGGCTTGGGAATATAACCTGTATATTTATTGTCTTAAGAGTAAGAAGAATTTGAATAAGCTCTTCTAAAAAAGATTCAAGCCACTTAATGCTCATTTGACTTAACTTCGGGGATTGTAGTGCCGGCAGAATGGATGAAACATTTTTTTTTAAGGAAGGGACAGTGTAGTAACATAGTAATTTATGGTATTAAATAGATGCATTGAAGTGTGTGGACATGAGGACTACTCTAGAAGGAGGGTGATTCTTGAATGCCAGTAGTTGAAATCTGCAAGTATCTTGTTGCTGCCGTTACCGATTTCGTTGTTGTTTAAGAATTAACGGATTAGTGTATTGAATTGATTTACTTCAGTGTCTGTGAAGATACTAGTGGCTAAATAGCTTGAGCTGTTTGAGAGATGACAAAGATGTTGAGGGAAAAAAAATCCCTCCTTAGTGATTGTTGTGACACTAAATGAGGTTGAGATATTCTTCTTTCCACCTTTAATTGCTCCGTCCCTTCCATGCTCTTTCCTTTGTCGGTGCGTTGTCCAGCCATTAGATTCCAACTGTCCCCTAGGTTGTGTCTGGGACAAGAGGAGTTTCTTGCATTTCAGTTTATTCACATGCAAATTGGTCTTGAGAGTTTTTATTTCACTGTGAGTCTTCATCACTTAATGTTTTGTAGAGAAGGACTAAGTGGTGTTAGTTTATCATTAATGGAAACTGCCATGGGTAAGACAGGGAAAGGATTTTAGTTAAAATAGTTTGTGCTAGTGTCGAGGTTTAACCTGGCAGGCAGCCAAATACCATGCAGCCGCTCACTCACTCCCCCCACCCCGCAGTGGGACGGGGAGAGAATCGAAAGGGTAAGAGTGAGAAGAAAACCCGTGGGTTGAGATAAAGACAGTTTAATAGAACAGAAAAGGGAAAATAATGATGCTAATGATAAAATATACAAAATGAGTGATGCACAATGCAATTGCTCACCACCCGCACTGACCGATAACCAAGTAGCGATCGGTACTTCCCAGATCACGCCTACCGTTCATATACTGAGCATGATGTCACATGGTATGGAATACCCCATTAGCCCTGAACTGGCTGTCCTGATTATGTTCCCTCCCATCTTGTGTACCTAGCTCAGTCAGTAGGCATGGGAGCTGTCCTTGGACTAGGAGGGCACTTAGCAACAACTGAAAACATCAGCGTGTTATCAAGATTCTCCTCCTACTAAATCCAAAACACAGCACTAGGAAGAAATTTAACCCTATCCCAGCCGAAACCAGGAGACCTAGGTATTTTATTCTGAGTGGATGTACAGTCCATAGCCAAGCTATAGTTTACTCCTTTTCTTATTGACATCTCAAAAGTCTTGTGTGCCATAGTTCAAAATGTGATCAAAGAAACTCAAGAAGGTGGAATTTGATGATGGCTATGGCACAGGAAGAGTTCTGGTGGAAAAGCCTTCTTGCAGGAAGACAGATACTTAGCCTCCAGAGGAAGGTTCACAGCGTATCAGTTTTTACTGGTCTTAATTCTGGAATTCATCTCTATTAAATAGTCCTGTAAATTCTTTCCTGGTCATGTTTATAACATATCTCTTTGCACAGGATTTTCCTTAACTGTGAGCTGTTTCTTTCTGTGTGTTGCATTTGCACTTTTCTTATGCCATAAGAAGATGCTGATTTCTCATAGATGGAAAAAAAGTGAGGCAGTTAACAGTGCAATCAGACAGCAAACATGGTTGGGACGTACAAATGCCTGTTCTAAATAGTCTTTTCTCCTCACCCTTTCTCCTCTCTCCAAAATAGAATCCTTTGTACCTGCTTGCACTCCCTGTATGCTTTTTTTAAATCCCAGAGGAACCGACCAACTCTTATCATGTTAGGGCCAACACTGTGTGTTGTCTCAGTCACAAAAAAAAAAAGTTTGAGTAGGGAAAGTGGCATCCACACAGCATGGCTGAATTCTTTCATTTATTGTCCTAAGGGGTGCTGCTAGCTTCTACCAGGCAGTATTGGGAATGTTTTCTTATGCAGCTGACTAGGTGGAAATGTTAAGCACTTCTGTCATACTAATGGGCCCCCAGTGGGGAATTGCAAGATCTTTGGTATGAAATATCTCTGAAGTAACTTTAATATAGTATATCAGAATTTAGCTACACAGCTGAGGCTGTGTATACTTTCCTCTCATTGACTGCCTCTGAAGAGGATACAGCAAAACAGACAGTTTTGAAGGCAGCTTTTGTCTCAGCAACCAGGCAAAGTGGCTTTTTCAAGAACATCCTCCTGTTTGTTTTGCTTAGCTTTTTTTCTTTTTTTTTGGCCAATTTCATAAACAGTATCTGGAATACTCTGTGACTGCCAGCGTACTTCCAGATGATGCCCACGTGATTACTCAGGCTAAATTTTAAATACTTCAAAAAATTATTATACAATTCTCACATGTTCTTTGCTTCTCAAATTATTGTTACCCATCTTTATTTAATACTCAGACTCTACTGTGCAAATGTACTCTGCAGTAGCAAGTTACTGTCAGAGAGTGGGTCACTGTCTGTCCTGAGGCTTACTGATCAAACAGAAAAATGAGATGTGAGGTGATGGTGGAGACAGACCGTGGAGTTTGCACACTTTTTAACTAAATAATCAAACTTTTAGAAATTGAATGGAAAAGTTCCCTATTTCAACCCCTGACTTCATACATCTGGTAAGACTTGAGTTTTGCCCAAGTATAGCTGGGAGACATCACTGAGAAGTTCTGAGGGAAGTGGTGTCGGCAATTCAATATGTAATACTCCATCTCGTTCGTGGCATCTTCCCGGGAAGTCATTGGAGAACCAGTGTCCCACTGTGCCATCTTACAGCTCTAACATGAAAATAAAGAGTCTTACAGCACAGTGCAATTCAAAACCAAAATACCCTCCAACCATAGAAAGACCCCAGACCTTATCTTCTAAAACTTTCTCTTCATTCTTGTAAAAATTTAGTTAGGTGCCTTGATGCTTCTCAGATAGAAGTCCTTCTGGTTTGATTTTGAAGACCTGTTGGTTCTGATGGAATGAAAGGTAGATTTATTCGCAAGTTATTTCTATATGGTACATTCAGCAGTATTGCTGAGAAGTAGCTTTACTGTCACTAGAAATATAGTGGGGGACTAACACTCATATTATTATCCTCATCAAATAGACAGGGGATGTTAGCCACAGAGAAGAAACAGGAGGATTTTTTTTTTCCTATGAGAAATCTGCGCAACAGCACAAATCAAACATTAGCCATTGATGTCACTGAAAAAACTATGGCTGAAAGGATTGAAAGTTGCTCTGTTAACGTTTAGCCAAAACCATAGTTTCTACACAGAGAAAAGCATTTGGTTTCAGTATATAAATTGACAAGTAAGTTCTGGAAAAGAGATGAGTGGAAAATCAGTAGGAAAGCGTAGATAAGAAGCAAAAGTCCTAAACTACACTAACTCTGTGTGAATGTTACCTGAACTAACTGAGGCCAGGATAGCAGCAAATTGTCCACACTTCCAAGTGTTCATAGTCCTAGCAAGTTGTTTGAAATAAACCACCTCTGTGGTGTCAGGAGGCTTTTGTGTGCTCCAGACAGGGACATGCTGTGGAAATCCATAGGCTCTTCTACCAGCCGCAGAACTGTCATTTTTTCCTCTTACTGCACTCCTGCACTGTAAAAGATGACATACCCCTTTGGCCAAGCTCACCTTTATATAGTTGAAAAACAGCCTGCAAACATCCCAAAGGCTGTCCATGACTGCTCCTCTTCTAGAGGGTTCTGCTGCAGTAACTAGGACATACCTTTACAAAGTTTAATATGATACAAAGTTGGCAAGATCAAGCACTCAAATTTGGGAAATTCCTAGGTCCTATTAACTTGGCTAGGTGTTCCAAGCTGTAAATTCAGAGATAAACCTTAATAAGCAGCACTTCTCTTTCTGGGGCATATTAACTATAGCTTGATAAAACTTCCATATACAAGGGAAATGAAAACTATTCTAAATGTACTTCATTGCTTAATTAAAAGTGGAATTTGCTGAATTTTGGATGTTTGATCTTGAAGGCATACTATTGCACTCATACTATTCTTTATGTTGGATGTTTCAGTTTCGTTTTTGCTTAAGAAAAGAAGATAAGCTGAAAGTAAATGACCCATGCATGAGTTCTCTTGACTTTACCCATAGAGCTTGTGAATCCTTTGGACTGAGAAGTCCATCTTGGGTGATCTGCAGGTGTAAATGCATAAATGGCACTGGACTATCCTCTGAGATTTAATGTGGGTTTTAAGACATTCTTCATTTTAAGAAGGGAAACTGCTTGTCAGTTAGAAGGAAATCATGGCAAACTCTAATTCCTAGATGGAAGTCTATCTGCCTGATGTTATTTGCTGTGATTTTAAAAATTCCAGGCTGTGTAATCATGTAGTTTTAACTGAGTGCTGTAATTGTTTGATTTACTGAGTAATTTGTATCACTACAGCATCTTCACACAAAACTGAGAGCACTCTGCGAACATTAATTAAACTCTGTGACACCTCTGAGATAGAGGCAAGTCCTGTTCTCATTCTTTGAATTAGGAAAATAATGCACAGAGAAATTGGTGGTGCAGTTCCTTGATACGTATCTTTCATAACATAGCCACCAAAGATGTTTCTGTTCTCTCTCTGCCCAGTGAGTCCTTCAGCTGTGCCAGTTCAGGCGTTTGCATAGTCTTATACTTAAATAGGATTCATTCATAAACATTATGTATTTGTTTTCCTAATCTCTTTCATTTTTCTGATTGGGGCATAGCCCCACATAGTGCTGAATTGGCATAATTAAAGGGAAGATAACCTGTGGGGAAAGAGTCTCCTAAACCAGTTCACCATAGGTTAATTAAGTGTGCCATAGATGAATGGTATTGGATCCCACTGAAGTTAGCAACAAAACCTCTGTTAGTTTCATCACTGCAGTTTTTGCCAGTCTTCAGCAAAGCCAAAAAGAGAGGCAGCTCTTTGGATATTTACATACAAAAAACCCAACACATTTCTTCCCTTAATGAACAAGAAACCCTTATTCTGGCCATAGCATGCAGCTTGCTGACTAATAACGTAAAAACTAAATGTTCTGTAGTTGGAAAAAATACTTCTTTTTAATCTGAGGATTAAATCACTAATCACAGGCTATTAAATTACAGATTATTAAATCACTGATCGCAGATATTTGATTATGTCACATCCTAAACAAAGTAAGTAACACCAAGTTTATATTAAGATAATGAGTTGTCAAAAACGTGACTCTGGGAAATAGTTGTAAAAAAACCAATAAGGCCGTATCAGTGTGATGATAAAGTTAAGATTTTCAGTCACGCACAAGACAGCAGATTCAGTGTTAGCCTTAATTCTGTACCTCTGCATCTATCTTTTATGGTCTTCAAGCGGTTTTGACACCCTTGCAAAACCAAACTGGTTTAATGCATTTCTTTCACTGCATCTTTCAGCTATGAGGATATTTTTCCCTGGTTCATCTTTTATTTCCAAATGGGTTTGCTTACTATAATGATGGGAAATAATTGTCTCTCTGAATTAGAGTAATTTCTTTCTGTGGCACTCATCACAGAATCTATTCCATCAAGCTGTAAAGTAAGCAGGATTTTTTTATCCCTCCTTTCACATGTGGGAAACAGAAACTAAAGCCAAACATGTTTTGAAGTGACCACCCTGAATTAACTCATCCTGAGCACCAATAGCTCTAAATGAATTTCTGCAGATTTCCGTTTGTTTATTGTGGCATGAAGACTATCCTGCAAGAGTAGAATTCAAACTCCCTTTTCAATTTTATTTTATTTTATTTTAAGGCTGACAAAGGATTATGGCTTTACTTAATATAAAGCCAGGCATTTGAACCAGAAGTGAAGGTCTCTTTAGATCCTTACTGGTACCTTTGCCCAGGCAAGCTATTTAACAAAAATCTTAAAAGTCAATTGTGTGGCAAACACAACATTATTTTTTTTGTTCACTGTGCCTGTCTGTGTAGCTGCATTTTTTTTCTTGAATTTGCAGCTTCTGTCAGTCCCGTACTTTCAAGAGGCAGTTTAGCTGATTTAGGAAGTGAATCAGTAGATTTAATGGACTACACTGATGTTACTTTAAACACCTAATTCTCAATATCCTTTGGGCTATTTTAGACAAGCAGGAATAGTGGTGCTGGTCTGATCTGATTACAGTTCATTGTAGTCTCCAATGATTGACTGTTTAGTACATTCGAATTGGGAGAAAAAGCTTTTTGGGTTTTAGACTGCCAGTTCATATGGATTTCAATTGAGTAGAAGCTGGAAGTAGTTTACCATCTTTATGTGATGTCTCCATGAAGTTAGGTGGGCAGAGTCCAGGTGGCTAAAAAGAAAAAAAGAAACAAGAAATTAAAAAGGCCCGACCAGTTTGAATGAAAGAGGTTGACTTCATCTGGGAGCAGAACTAGCTGCTTGCCTGAATTCTCACTGTACAGCTCAGGCAGTCTGAAGGAGCTGTGTAACTTTGCAGCTTGAGCTGCACCTAAGCAATAGAAGCACTGTCAGTTTAGTCTTATTCTCGGCACTAAGATTAATTTAAAATGTAGCTATGTACATGTCTTTGGCCTACATCTAATGTAGCCATTTATTCTGGGGTGATACTGTTGCAAGAATTGTCATGTCAGTGGCCAAGTAAAAAGGTTAGGTTTTATTTAGTTGTATGTGAGGTACTGTGGTTTAACCCCAGCTGGCAACTAAGCCCCGCACAGCCACTCGCTCACTTCCCCTCGGTGGGATGGAGGAGGAATTGGAAGGGTAAAAGTGAGAAAACTCGTGGGTTGAGATAAAGACAGTTTAATAGGTAAAGCAAAGCCATGCACACAAGCAAAGCAAATCAAGGAATTCTTTCACTCCTTCCCATCGGCAGGCAGGTGTTCAGCCATCTCCAGGAAAGCAGGGCTCCATCACGCATAACAGTGACTTGGGAACACAAAACACCATCACTCCAAACGTCCCCCTCTTCCTCCTTCTTCCCCAGCTTTATATGATGAGCATGACATCATACGGTATGGGATATCCCTTTGGTCAGTTGGGGTCAGCTGTCCCAGCCGTGTCCCCTCCCAACTCCTTGTGCCCCCCCAGCCTCCTTGCTGGTGGGGTGGGGAGCAGAAAAGACCTTGACTCTGTGTAAGCCCTACTGTGCAGCAGTAATGGAAACACCCCTGTGTTATCAACACTGTTTTCAGCACAAATCCAAAACACAGCCCCATACTAGCTACTGTGAAGAAAATTAAGTCTACCCCAGCCAAAACCAGCACAGGTAGGTACATATGAAAATATCTATGCAGCAGGAAAGCGGAACACATTTTTGGGTCCCTTTTCACCAGTGATACTCCTTCTTATGCTTATCCACATGCAACAGGAGTCCTCTATTCTTTCAAAACTTGATAGCATCAGTTTAGAAAATTGGATTATCTAATCATGCTACCTTCTGATGACTGGATACCTGTCCCATAATCTACTAATTTTTGCAGATACTGTCATATGCCAGTAAGGAAGATGCTTTCTTCTTGAATTGCAGCAAGGTATCAAACACAATCTTTATACATCACACAAAATGTTAGTGATCTCTCTATATATAATGAGAATAAAAAATAAAAATACAGTCTCTTCATGCATTCATTAGAATCTTTAATTCTCTATATTATAATTGACAAAAATTAACTCTGTCAATAGATATCATGTATTCCATAGTTTGAGGCAATGCCATTTACTGTACATAAACCTTAGTGGTTTTATTCTGTCAGTATATTACAGTGTGTTTTCCAGGTACCTGTATTCTTTCCGTTGGAAACTGCCAAAATACTTTCTTGTACTGGTTTGTTTAGATTGTATAGTTTTGAAATATTTCCTGTTTTGAACAAACCTCTTCTCTGAAAAGCCTTTGTGAAATTTCAGGGACACATTAATATGAACTTTCGGTAAACATCTCCAGTATGCATGTCTCTTTTGATAGACTTCTTTATGTAGCCTGTCTTTAGATACTACAAGTTTTGTTACATGTGTTTTAAATGTTGATTCTTGTTCAGACTTCGGGAGCTGAGGACCTTTGGGAATAGTTTAGATCCTCACAGCTGCATGGTACCTTTGTGTTTAATAAAATCAGCATGCTTCCCTTCTGTTAAAGCACGAGGTTATTTTCAGTGTAGTTTCCTTGAAGCTTCCATTAGAATCAGATGTTAAATTCTGAATTTGCAATCAGAGTGGATAGTCGCTGCTGTGTGGAATGATGGGTGCCTTTCCTCTCTCTCCGTCCTTCCATGTCAGCTCAGATCCCTTCCAGTTGAAATGAAGTACCAGCTAATCATAAGATGTATAAAGTAGTGAAGACAATTCTTCAGAAAGACCTATGCCAACTCCATTGTATAAAAAATTCAGTTGCTCCTACCTTGTGAAAGTCTGCTGTGTTTGTGCATGTGTTCTCATCTATCTTCTGTTGAATGTTGCCTAATGTCTTTTGATATCTGACTAACCTCATTGTAATTTCCTCAATTGTAGAAGTGGCAGAAAACTTTTACATAACATGAACTAATAGCAGCAGGTCTGTTCCGTTCTAGCTGTTGAATTATTCTGCAACTATTATTCAAGTCCCTTAGTATTTGCCATTTATTTGGATGATTGATGGCAGGCAAATTAGACCACAGGCTCAGGGCAGGGTTAAGTATTTTCTGGTGTATTTTTACAGCATTTGCTGAGACAAGGTCCTGATCACAAATCAGAGGTTTAAATCCCACTGCAGTACATATCATGAATGGTATGCAGTATTGCCCTCCTCAGTAGCATGTAGAATAGCCCTGTTTCTGGCAGTGGTGCAGACCCCCTCCTCAGTCTCCTGTTGGCAGAGCCCCGTCGTGTTTGATGCACCGTTCCAGACTGCGGGCTGGTATGTGCGACTTGAGGTCTGTGTCTGCTGGGAAGGGACTTCTATGTCTCTGCCAGTAGGACTGTGAAGATGCAGTATATGTTTGTCTTCTTCAGCTGCAGCACTTGGTAGGTCAGGAAGTCGCCTGTTCTTCATTTTTGTGCACCTCTAAGGCTAGATAAATACTGCACTCATTGGGGCTTCTGAGTGGGGATGATAGGAATAGGCAAGGAGGTAATTAAAATCTAGATAGTTTTTAAGTATCTGACAGTTTGGCCAGTTAGCATATCTGACGTATGACTTGGTGAGAGAACTATCTGTCATGGTTGGGTGCCGTGAGAAACTAGGCAGCAGAAAGCATCACATACCTCTCTGAAGTTAAAACCACGTGTTGAAGGGGATTGCACTGTACTGGCTCTCTTTGTGCTAGATAATTAATCTTTTCCAGTATGCTTTGTATCTGTGCTGACAGGATACTTCAGGTCACTAATTACTAATCTTCTGTTTGAGCTGTACCAATGCTTATCTCTTCTACTACTTCAATACTTGGCAGGCTTGCAGTTGAAAAACGGATCTGGAAAACAAGGTGAGAGAAGAAAGAAAAAGTGAATAAAAGATATCTTCAGTCATATTCAGATGCTGTAGCACTTCCTGTGCTACATGTTATTTATCTTTTGATAAGCAGATGCAGTAATGCCCACTCTAGTCATTTATGTAGCTATATGGATAACTCCCAAATTTTTTTTCTTTGTTGTTGAACTTCTCTTGCAGGGCAGATGAAAGTTCATCAACCCAATAGTGATACTGAGTTTCTTGTGCAAAAAGAAAACAATTTAGAATAATGCATACTTTAAATCATGGGACTGTCGAGGTGACACTCTTATTTTTGCTGTTTATCTGCAGAAGCTGGAAAAGTCTGACTTGGATAACTGGGAGAACATCAGAGGACCTCGTCTGTGGGAAGATTCCAGGACTGTTCAGAAGCAACGGCGGGAGGCTATCCGTCTCAGGACAGAGTGACTGCACAAGCCTACTTTGGTGCCTCTGCAAAAAAAAAAAGTCTCAGGCTGGACTGTCTTATTTTTCAATCCAGTGTCAGGAACAGACATGGGGTGGGGGGATTGCACTGAGCCATTCATGCCGGTGTATATTTAAGTAACTGTGAGATCAATCCAAAAGGCACTGTATTGTATGAAGCTCTTTGTTTGCATCCATTTGCACAGAGTTCCATAGAGGCTGTATATATGAATTCTCAATTAAAAAACCAGTCGATTATTCTACTAAGAATATCCCATTGTTTTTCAATCCCTATCGTTCAAAACTGAGATGCTTCAGCAAGGAATAACATTTCAGGAGTCCCTTGTCAGTACCAGAAGTTGTTGTCCTAATGAGAACAACAGTGCTGTCATCTAGATGTGTGTGACCAGATAAATGCTGCTTCAGGGAGCCGCTGCATGACTTCAGGCTCTTAAGCTTGGAAGGGACGCCACAGGCATATGAGCTATTTGGAACAGTGAGTCCTTTTTTGGCTAAGTAATATTCTTGTGTTTCATTTCCAGGAACTTGACTGTACAGAGGCATGTACAGAGTGTTAGCTGGTAATTGGTCAAATAACATTTGTTTAGCTGTGGTTAGATTTTTTTGGTTAGTTTATTGAAACCTTCGTGCAGGCAGGACCTTTGCACTGGAACTTCTTAGTTTAAGTTGGTAGAATTCTTCCTCACTAAGAGCTGTGCTGTTTTTCTGTGACCAAGTATTGTAGCAGAATCTTCTTGAACCACTGTATAGTGGCAAAGCTCATCTTACATATATTATTACATGTATATTTGTGCACGTGCATAGAAATTTTTTATCTTTAATGAAAATTTCTGAAATCATAGAATCATAGAATCATAGAATCATTAAGGTTGGAAAAGACCTCTAAGGTCAT